>JAVYJV010000102.1:0-502431 GCA_034509755.1 Anisodus tanguticus
GTTTAGCGGACAAAAATTTGAAAAAAGTTTAGATTGAAAAATTTGTAATTTAAAAAAAGAGAATATTTTTTTTAGTTCTGAGCCTATTAATTATTGATGAAAAAACTAGTTTAAAATATACAAATACAGATTTTTACATTATTCTCATCTATCAATATTCATGGCACCATACTGGACAATAACGAAAAATTTTTTAAACTTTTTTTTAGCTTTTTTTTTCAAAAAATTTTTCAGTTTAATTTAATTTTTTTCATTTAATTTTTATTTAGTTTTATCAAAATATTAAAGAGATAATCAAACAATACATTGAAATAGAAAAAAAAAATTCAACTTTCATTTAAGATAAATTAACAAATCAAAAATTTTCAAAAACTTTTTCTCTTTGTAACATTTTTCTTGAAGTGACTTATAATTTATTTAAATTGTCAGCGACTACTTTTTATAAATGTTTCTCTTTAAGAATTTTCAGCTTGAATTTTCTTGAAACAACTTTTTTAATTTAGCTTTGATAACTATTTATTTGAGCCTTCTTTTACACTTAAACTTTTTAAATAACTTTTATATTTAAAAGCATTTTTAAATGAATTCATGTTTAAACTTTTTTAAATGATTTAAGATATTTCAATTAAATTTTTGACTTAAAATCTTTTAAATATATTTTTGACTTAAAATCTTTTAACTTTAAACGTTTAGTTTTAAATCTTTTAACTGTGTTTTTTGGTTTAAATTTTTTAACTAAATTTTTTTAACTTCAAATCTTTTAACTGAATTTTTAACTTCAAATCTTTTCAAATAAATTTACACTTTAGTTTTTTAAAGTAAATTTTACTTAAAATTATTTCTTTACCAATTTACACTTTTACGTTTAACTCTAACTTAAAAAATTATATACTTGAGAATTGCTTGTAGAAATTGTAATTTACAGTTTACTTTTATGTTTTTTATGTTTCCTTAATTCTTATTTTGATCTTAAAGTTTTCTCAAGATTAGTGAATAAACATTCCAATGAAAACTTTTTATTAAATCTATTTATTAATAATTTCATATAAAACTTTTGTCCAACAAATTCTTATTAAAAATTCTTAATTGAGTTTGTTAAACTTTTTTTTTAATTTTTTTGTAAATTGAATTAAAGAAATCTTGAAAAGATTAAAACAAATAAATCAAAATAAAATTGATTAAATAGAAAAGTTGTTTAAAAAAGCAAATCAACTAAATGACAAGTTTGTATTAAAAATTATTTTTTAAAAGCTAAGTAAATTTAAATTAATCGCAAAAAAAAAATTAGTTTTTCTTCTATTGATTGTTTCATTACAAAAAGTATATATAAAAACAAAGGTACATATTTAAAGAAAATGCAAAATTTAAGTTATTTTTAATGTTTAAGTTTTTTTATATAACTACAAGATCAATATAAAATTTGAATTAACTATTGATTTGAAGTAAAAATTCATTTCAAACTTAACTCATAATAGTATTAAGTTGTGAAAAAACAAACAAGTTTGATAAAAGTTCTATTGTTTTAATTTAGTTCTATTTTAATTAAGAGTCGATTTTTTTTTGTATAATGAGAATAGAAATATTAAACTTAATAGAAAAATTTTTTTTATAGAAATTAAAAAAAAGACTCTATACTTGATTTAAGATCGATAATTATACATAATGACAATAATTTAAGATTTTTAAAAATCCTTGATTAATACACTTTTCATTAATTTTGATTTCAAATAAACTTTGGTTTTTAAAGTCTCTCTAATTTTAAAAATTTCGTTTCTTTTTTTACAAGTTTTTTAAATTTTTATTTTGTAATCATTTTTAATATTAATTTGGAGTTTTTTTTTTAACAAAATCTATCTGTTCATATTAGTAGCAATTTAAAAAATCTTTTATTCCGCCACAAATCTTTTGTATAAAACTAATCAAAATTAACTCAATGTAGTTTGTTTTTGCCCATTAATCCTAAAAACCCAAAAAAATTCTATTGTGTTTTTAGTAATAAAATTTTTAACAGTTCTACAAAAAAAAATTTATAGTTAAAATCAGTTTTTGGATAATTTTTACAAAAAAAAATTTTATTAGTTTTAAAGCATTAAAATTTTAATTTGAAAGAAAAAAAATCTTTTTTAAATTTATGAACAAGATCAATAACAAGTTTATATATTCTTTACAATTTAAAAAAAATTTAGTATTTTAAAATTACCTAAGTGTTCCCTATTTACCTAAATTATTTTAAAGTCCAATTAATCTTAATTTTGTAAAACTTAAATTTTAGTATTTTAAAATTATTTTAAATTAAGATTCTAAATTTTCTATTTTAAACTTATTTTAGATTTTTTGAAAGTTTGATTTATCTTTAAATGATTATTCAAAAGTTGACTGGTTTTTTTTTGAAAAAAAATTTTTGAGATAATTTTTGAGTTTTTGAATTAAAAAAAATTAGACATAAAAATTAAGATAAATAATTTTGCATTTCAAACTTCTAATTAACCTTAGTATTTAAGAATTAAATTTGAATAAATTTTTTTTTAATTATTTTTCAAATTATTACACACAAATAAATTAATATAATTAAATTAAAGAAGTAAGTTAATTTAGTAAATTGAAATCAAATAAATTAGTTTACTAAAAATAAATTAGATTATAAATCAAAGTTTTTGAAAAGGGAAAAAAATTTTAATTTAAAAAAAATTTAGATTAATTAGAGTTTGTTTTAATTAATTCAAACTGTGGTATTTTTTATAATACTAATTGAATAAACTCAATTATATAAACTAAAAAATTTATCTTAAAAAAATCAATTTTTGTTTAAAAATGAATAAAAAATTTTTTCTTAAAAAATTAATTTGAGGAAAGATACTTATTAAAAAAACAATTTCATCACTCAGTAAAAAAAAATTTGAACGATAAACTGAGATAATTTTTTATAGTGTCAAAAGTAATATAGCAACTGGAAAAAAAAAACAAATTTTTTTTTTTAAATGAAAATTCTTATGAGACCAATTCAAATTGTTTATTACCACAAACTATTTTCAAATATTAGACTCATAAAACAATTTTAAACAACTTAAAAACAACCTTTTAAATAACTAGTGAGGTATTATTTAAACCAAATTAATTATTTTCACTAATTTTTATGGAAAATTTTTTCACAACTTATCATAGAGAAATTTAAAAAAAAAAAATTCAATTTTCTATAATCAACAAACTGTCATAAAAACTTTTTCTCTTTTTTTACATTAAATTGATAAGAAACAATCAATGACATCTAACTATAATTAAGAAGTTTGATTTTTAGTAAAAACTAATATTTTGCTGCATCAGTAACCAATTCTTATAATTAGTAAACTAATTTTGGCAAATGCTGTTTTTAGATAATTGAAATCATATTTTAATTAGTTAAAAAGCTTTTCTTTTAAGTTTGTGTAAAAAGATTCAAGTGATAAATGGTATTTTTTATAAAAAAAAAAGACAAAATAAATTTAAAAAAACTTTTTTTATTTTAAATGAATTATGAAAGACCATTAGCAGGGCGTCAACATAGTTGTATCATTTTATTCCGGTATTTTAGATGCCCTTATTGTTATTTTTTTAAACTTTTTTTTTTTAAATATTCTACTCTTGCATTACAAAATTTTTTTTCAACTGTCAAACTATTTCTCTTTTATCAGCATATAATTAATGATAAATCTTCTTGACCACATTAAAAAAAATGGTTAAAATCATCACTACTACTCTGTTGTTTTAAAAAAAAACCACCTACACTTATAATCTTAACGTTTTTTTCATTTAAAAACATCTTTTGTTTTTATGATCAACAAAATTTTAGAACATCAATTCTTAACTCATTGTTAATAATTGTTAATATGTCATTTGTTTTTTAATATAATGTCAATTTATAGCAATTTTTCGTGCAATCATTATTAATTGGCAGTTTTCTTATTTACAGTTTCTTATTAACTGTAATTTATTATGTTTTAATGATTGATTTGCTTTCAATATCCATATTGTGCTCTTATTTTTGCAAACATTTTTTGAACTAGTTTAACAGAAAATTTTAATAACAATTGTTAGCTCAATCACTAAAAATTTGTGAAATCTTGACAGGTAAACAGGACATCATAATTAAAGTATTATTAACACAATTAAACAACTTAAGAATTATAAATTAAGCATGAAATAAGTATAAAATAGATTTACTCACAAATAATATGAAAAAAATAAACTTTTGTTAAGTTATAAAACAAACAAATGTTTTTCTAGAACAAAAAACAAATCTAATTGTTAAAACAAATGAATTAAAATTTTGACTACAGAAAGATGACTCTGAATTAAACTAGAAATTTACAAAGTTAAAATAAGTTAAATACAAAATGAGCTGATGTAATTTTGAAGAATTTTATTTAAACTAAAAATAAAACTAATTGAAATTTGAAAATAAAAGAAAAAATAAATTCAGTTGAAAGTAAAAGAAGTTGAATCAAATTTGAAAAATTGAATCTTGATAATTTATAGAAAAAACTTAATCACGTTAAATCAAAAAAAAAGTTGCTTTAAATTAAAAAAATTTTTACTCAGTCAAAGAAGAAAAATTTAAGTTAATTCAAAGTAAAAGTGTTTAAAATGTCATAAAAAAGAATTTTTAATTTAGTCAATTAAAAAAGAATGTCAATTCAGTTTGTAATTAAGAAGAATTTAGTTGAAACTTAGTTTTATTGATTAACTTAATCTTTAAACATAAAACAAAAAACAAAAGCTCAATAACTGATTCATTGAATAAAAATTCCTTTAAAAAAATTTAAATTTGATTAATGTACTATGAATCAAGTTGATCTAAAGTAGAAATAAGTTTTAAATACAAGTCATCGTAAATTTGACTTATTAGTAATGAATTGTTATTTGGTGAAATAATATTAATTGATGTGATGTATTTTTTTATAAGATGCTTCAAAACATTATTAAGTTCAAAAAAGTAAAAAAAAAGTTCACTTAAAAACTGCATTTAAAAATTCGATAAAAAAAAAGTTGATTTAATTGAAACTATAAAAATACCTGAATTAAAATATTGATTACGTTTAACAACTTAAAATAATTATTAACTCATTTTATATTCTAAAAGATAAAAATAAATGATGATATAGTCAACTTACGCCTATATTTTTTTTTGATTTTTTTAGTTAACATGTTTTAATTTTTATAAAAATCGTCTGTAAATAATGATCAAAAACATCAACTAAGATACCAAAAACTTATTGCAATCATCATCAGTTACAGTCGTTTTTTCATTTGTAAAAAGAAATAAAAATTATGGCCATTTTTAGTAAAACTATTTTTTTAGGTGCTGTGAAATACATTCAAACCGACCTACATTTAATTTAATGGTATTCAATATTCTTTTTCGCCACTTGACTTTTTTTTAACAAAAAAAAAATTTTTAATCGTATTCACTTGCTGCATTTTAGTGACATTTAAATCATCATATTTTCTTAGTTATTAATATTTGTTCATTCAAGCCAAAAATAAATCGTTTTTTATTTGTTTTTCATGAAAAAACTTTGTTCATTCACAGGTTTTGAAAATTTTATATGAAAAATTTATTTGGAATTTTTCTTAAAAATTAATTGGAATTTAATTTTCCAAAAATTTTTTTTTAAAAAAATAGTCTTCCACCAAATCATTTAGGCTTTCTTAACTTTTTAATATTTCATTTGAGAAATTTTAGCTTTTTATCTTTAATTTTACATTTTAAGTCTTTTACAATGTTTTGAATCTGTGACATAATTTTGAACATTTACAATACTTTTAGTCATTCAATAATTCTATACGATTACGAAATTTTTATCAATGACAATGTTAACAAAAACTTTTAAACATTTACTATACTTATATACACTAACAAAGCTTTTCACTTTTTTATTTATTCCCAATATATTTTTAAACCAAATAAATTTTTAAGTTTCTCATAATAGTATAGTTAAACATAGTTCGATTCAATAATTTTAAATTAGACTTATAATTTTTGATTGATATAAGTATTCTCATTTTTTAAATATTTAAGATAATTTTAATTATGCACAACAGATTTTAGAAACTATTACCTGAACACCGTTTTAATAAATTAAAACTTTTAAAACTTTTAAAACTTTTAGCCATTAATTTTGTTAGAAATATTTAAAAAGCTAATCAAAATAATTCTGTAGAGAATAATTTTAAACAGTTAAAATTTTATGAACAACATTATCAATAGTAACTATTATTAATTTTCATAACTATTTTCTATTTTCATAACTATTTTTAAATTTTAAGTTTCTTAAATATTAACTAATTTCATAACAATTATCAAATTGCAAAACTATTAACAGATTTTATAAATATTAACAACTTTCATAACGATTAACAACTACCACAATTATTAAAAATTTATCTAACTATTAACAACTTCTCTAACTAATTGAAACATTTAAAAAATTTGACAAAATTTCAAAACCCTAAAATGAATTTAATTTTAACCAGATTCAAATGTTTAATAATTTAACTCTAATTTTTTTAATCTTTCAAAATTTCTATCTTACAAACTCTTAACATTGCATGGCTTTTTTTCATGTTTCAAAATTATATTTTAATAGCTTTTAATGAAAATAATCTTAAAAGCAATTAGAATAATACTAATTGGTATTTTATATTAAAAACATTAATAAAACTTAACCAAAAAAAAAAAATTTTAAGCAATTTTTCTTGCTAGCCTGTTTATAAACTTAGAAAAGTCAAATGCATAAATCATTACTATTTAGTTGTTTAAGGTATTATTCTTTGTAATTTTTGTTGCGAAAAAAAAAAAAAAATTTTGAGGACACCCATTTTGACTTTTCTTATTAACCACAAAATAAAATTTTTTTTTTAGTTGATTAATATAAGGCGTCAATATTCGATATAAAAAGGCGTACCTCAATAATTTCAAAAATGTTTAAAACCACCAACTGCTTTAAAAAAATAAGATGATAAAGCTTTGAAAGAAAAAATTTTTTTAAGCAAATCTTAGATTTTATTGATTAATTTAGTAACTTTTTGCTTTCTAGAGAAAGTTTTTGAACAAATCTAAATTCTTAAAGAGAAAAAAATGTACAAAAAAAAATCAGATTTGTAAATAAATTTTTAAAACTAGGTACCGGAATCTGTCAAAAAAAAAGTAGGAAATAGGAAATTAAAATTTTTTTTGTCCCAAAACTTTATAAAGTCAAAATAAGTTGATGCGAAAAATGACCACCATTGGTTAAAATTCTTTGACCATTAGCTAAACAAAAAAAAAAAACTTTGTTTATCAAAAAAACTATTAAAATTAAAAACACAGCTCAATTAATTATCACATTTTTAGTAAAAAAAACAAACATTACTAACAAAAAGTTATTCAATAATGATCTGATTTTAAACTTTAATTATAATTAAGCTAAATTATGAAATAAAAAAAAATATTTCCTACCTCATGCTGATGAAATTCAAATAGTCCATATTCTAAAAAAAAACAGCATGTATTCGATAGTCATTTAAATATAAATATTTTATTATAAACGTTAAAATATACGATAATCTCCTAAAACGCCATTAACTCTTTTTGAGATAAAATGGAATTTCTCAAATCTCTCAAACACCATTAAACATAGAATCATTAAAAAATAAGTCAAGCAGCGGTAAGAATCATTAAAGATTGTCATTTTGAATAAGTTGGTATTTTAACTAAAAAAAATACCTGCTATCAAATTAAAACATTTTTTTACAAAGAAAAAAGGGTTAAATAGCTTTAGTAAAGATTGATTAATTAAAATTTTTTTCCAATCTAATAGATAAGTTTATTTTTGATTTTTAACATCAGATTGAATACTTTAATTTTTAGTAAAAAAACTACGGAACAATTTCTGAAAACTAAACTTGCGCCAATCATTATTATCTCATTAGTAACATCACAAAATGATGGCTAGCAGAAAACTTAAATCATTTGGCGTCTGCATGCTATTGGGTTTGACTGCCAACCGTTCTTGAATAATATGGGTTTGATAAGCAACTAAACGATTTCCGATTTGATCAAGAACGTGCTTTGATCTTGTCAGCTGCAATTGATCATATTTATTTACTTCGTATACTGAATTCAATTGCCAACTTTGTCTTGAAATCGAATTTAATTTTTTTTTCGTTTTTTTTTTTTGGATAAATTTTAATGGTACAAGCTGTTCAAAGAATTTTATTCAAATTTTAACAGACTTCATTAGTTCCATGTGCGTTTAAAAGTAAGGAAAAATGAATTAAGGGTCAAATATGAATAGTTTTTATTAAATTTAGAACGGTAATCAAGATTATTGCTTTTTGTCCAGTTTTTTAATATCAATCGCATTTGCTAAAAATATTTAGCTACTAATTACAAATTCTTACTTAAGCAAAGCACGTATTTTTCTTAATTTTAGTAATGTCACTTCGAGATAGATTATCCAAGTAAAAAAAATAGTTTAGAGAAAAATAAGATAGAAATAAGAACTAATTCAATGTTTACCATTTCCGGCCATTACCAAGTTCAATTGATTCAAAATCTTTACACGCTCATCTAATTCGCGTCAAATTTTTACTTTAGGCAGATGCTTATTTTACTTATTTAAGAATAATAAAAAAAAAGCTTGCAGCATAGCCTAACGCTATAGTAGAAAGCCAAGTACCAGCTGCCAAATACTTCCGTTTTGATCTGCAAGTAATCGCTGTCCAGAAACAAAGCAACAGCCAAACCTGGCAAAATACCGTTTTGTGCAGGCTTCTTTTTTTATATTAAAAGAAGCAGTTTTTTAGCATTTAATGGTAATGATGACGACATTTGTGTTAATCATGATTGTGATTAACTTGTTACTACGATTAATTACCAACATTAGCCTGGTCAAAGTAATTTGCTTCTAAAATGACACAATCATAGTAAAATGGTGCATTGCCTTTTAAATGCCATTATCTTCATTTTCTCGCTTTTAACTATCTATTTTAGTATTCCCGTTTTTAGTCGTTTATTCTTATCATCATTAACGAACAGCAATTTTTCAAACTCGGTTGTTTGATGGCGGATGGCCGCCTTCTTGCGACCACCAAACCACATCCTCTTTGACTGTTAATGATTTTTTTAACTAAAAAGACTATTTTAGCGTTTTATATTGTAATTTTCAAAGCTATTATATTATAAAAAATCGTCCGTTAAATTCATAAGATGTTATTTTGAATTGAGAAATAAATTCGATTTTTAATTTAAGTAACGCAACAAGCAAAAAAATATTTATGAATTTTATTAACGATGTTTTTAATTTCGCAAACGCTGATGAATTTGAATTAGAATAGTCAAGCAGGCGGACTTTACAAATTGCATTGGGGTCCGCCACAATCAGGTGAGCTCCACCTTTTTGATGTAACTGCAAATGACATTATACTGGGTATGAGTGATTTATTTTGTTTTGGTATCTTATAAACATAAAACAATTTTGCTTGTTTAAAAGTATTGTTTTTTGAAAAAAAAAATTCTTATAAACCTTAAATTATTTTTGACTTTTCTTTTTTCCCAAAATTTAGTTTAGCTTTAACAAAACTTTGAACCATTTTCAACAATTTTTTCACACATTTGATGTAATTTCTATGCGATTTGCGACCGCTCATTAATCTTGATTGCGTCGTCTCTGTTAAAGAATTTAAAGTTTATTTGTTAACTAAACATGGAAAAGCCATTCGCCACGCTTCATCATTACCAGCTGACGAAGGGATGAGATTCTTCCGCCTAAAAGTTTGCTGACTAGTTTCATCCCAATAATAAAACATTTTATAACTAAATCACTAGCTTACTAAATTAAAGAATAACCAATCACGAAAATTTCACTAAAATCTAATCATCCAAGTTTACCTGAGCCATCGAACACAAAAAAACTACCGTTTTTTTTTTTTCATTATTTGTAAAAGAATCTTTAGCTAAGATTGATGAAGATCAATGGAATTAGAGTACAAAAGATAATCAGCAATCTAGTGTTCAATGGTTTGTTGATAAATCGTTTAAATTGCATTGAATAAATTTGAAAACTGATGTTAAATTTTTAAAAAGAACAAATAGCTGTTCAAACAAATAAAAAATTTTTTAGAAATTTTCAACATCAAATCAATTTTAACTAAAAAACTAAAACATTAAAATCATTCAACAATCTAATTTTTTATTCAAATTGATTAAATTTTCGACTCATGCAACCAGTTTAATATGATTAAGATTTTCTATAACACAAACACTTAAAGAAATTCATGATTAATGAATAAAAATAAGTTTAAACTTTCTTTTTAAAACGACAAATGAATAACTTATTTTTGATTTAAGACATTAATTGAAATTTATCGTTAGTAAAAGTTACCTAAATAATTGATTTATTCAAAAAAAAATTTTCAGTTGAAGCTTGTCTTTATTAGTTGATTTAGCTTGCTTAATTATATAACCAACATTAAAAATTTTATTTTTTCAAATTAATAGATAAGTTTTTCTTGATTTCTAAAATTGAATTGTTAAAGTTTTGTTAAAAAGTTTTGAATGTTGAATAAAATAGTTCAAAAAATTATTTAAATAGATTTAAATCAAAGTTTATAAATTTAAAATTAAAATCCAAGTACAAAAGAATGTAAATTTAAAAATAAATTAAATTGAAATCGATTTCTCCTATTTCCGTTTATAAAATAAAAGAATTTTTCTGTCTTAATTTTTAGTAGCACATTTTTGTGTAACTGGCACACTGGTGCTTGAACGGGTTATAAAAAACTGATGCATTCTGCAAATGAAATGTCGCTCCATTTGATTAAGTGCTTCAATTTTGGTCAGTGAGGTCGCATTGTTTAACTCCAATCAACCGTTTTACTAGTTATGCTTTTTTTTCAGTGGTCAAAATTTGGTGCTACTAATACCAGTCGTAAGGTTTTTTTTTTTTTTACTCTTTTGACTATTACACATATTAACAAAAGAGAAAAAAATATATAAACAAGTAAAAATTTTTAAATCAAGAGCAGTAGCGCGAGATTAAAGTTGATCCTTCATTTTCTGCTTTTTTTGACCAACTTGATCTGTCTGTCAATTTCAAACTTTGAAAACTTTTTCATCTAAAAAAGACCAAAAGATAGGCTTATTGTAGTTGCTTCCAACTGACTGGTCAAAAGACGGATTAATATATTTTGAAAGTTTTATCTCTAATGATTACAATATAAACAAAAGTTCAATTATTAAAAAAGACATTTGGTCTCAACAAGATGATGGTTTTAAAAAATTTGTTAATACTTTTTCTAATTTCATCTTTTGTCTCAAAAAAAAATTTATTAGCTTATACACTAGTTGATTAAGTTTAATTTAAAAATAAAAATATTTATCGAAATTAGCCTATAATACTTTTGTTTAACCATTATTACAAGTTACAAAAATAAAATTAGTGATCCATATCTCATCTATACAGGCAATTTTACTCATTAAACTAATCTCTCCATTTTGCACCTTCTTCTATTTAAATTTTTAAATTTGAATAATTTCTTCACTTTATCCCAAAAAAACTATTAAAAATGTTTGCAAAATTTTTTCCAATAAATTATCACAAATGATCATAATCTAAGTCTTTTTATTAAGTTTAATCAATTTGAAATGGCTTATGCTTATAAATGAAAATTAAATCTTAATACTAGTGAAGCATAAAACATTTATTCAAATCATTTATGATTTAAAAGTTTTAATATTTAAGTCTAAACGATTTTTAAAAAAAATAAATCATGTAAAAGACTTAAGATTTAAGCTTAATTGACTTTTAAGCACAAGTTTTCATTAAAATTATTTTTTAAAAGACAAAAGTTTATTAAAAGATAAAACTTTCTATTAAAAGATTTTTGATAAATTTTTTGCTTAAAAAATATTTTTATTAATTTAAAAACTGCATTTAATTAGATAACAGTCTATAATTTAGCTTTTTTTTTTTATAAATTTAAACTTATTAATTTAAATCTAAACCAAATTAACTTTTCCTTAACACATAGATTTTAATATTAAAAAAATTGATGAAATTTTTTTTTTCTTTAACTCTCAGCTGATGATAATTACTATATTTGTTTAAATGATGAATTTGAAAGTCGATAATTAACCTTTTTGAAATCATATAAAATTTTAATCTGAAATTTACATGTATATAAAATTAAATCTACTCAATGCTTGAGGTAAACTTGAGATAATTGGACCATAACCTTGTGCATTGTCATAAAGCTCAAATAAAGGAGCAGCTACTAATTTATAGTTTTTTGGTACAGCAAATAAAGCTTTTTCCGGTAATTGAACTAAGAACAGTCGTTTATGTTCTTTAGGTTTTGTAATATGTGGTGGTACATATGGATATTGAGGTGGTTCAAAGTTTGGTCTCCACCAATTACCAACAGTATCTTCTACAATCCATTCGTTACTAATACCATCTTGTCTACCTAATGTTTCACTCATTAAACGCTTTAAACCATCTAATTCATCTTCTCCTGGATTTAATTCACCACCAGGTAATTTAAAAAATGTTGTACCAAGTTGTAATAATAATACATGTGGTAACTTATGCTCATGTACTAATAAAACTCCTTCAACTGATCGCCGCATTCCAATTTTTTCAAACTCATCTCTCATTCTTTGAAAACGTGCTGGAACTGATGGGTCTTTTTCAAATAATGCATCTTTTGTACCAAATGTATAATTAGTTAAGGGATATCTTTAAAAAACAAAATTTCATTGAAAAAAAAACTAATTTTTCAAAAATTAAATATTAACTTACAAGTTTATTGTTCTATTGACGGTTACTGACAATAAGCTATTTGATGCTAAATATTTACCAGAATACTGTCCAGATAATGGATTTGGATTATTAGTATTGTTTTTTGGCCAACCAGCAATAGCTGTAGTTCTGGTTTGAGACATTTTAAAAATTAAAATTAATTAAAATTTTGTTGTTATAATTTAATAAATCTTAATAATTAACATAAAGTGATCTCAAAAATTCAAATAAAAACTTGGTTTGCAGTTTTTTATTTGAATTTTGTTTTTATTTTTATAAACACTAATTCTTAGTGCTGACCTCTATTTACAAATTATAGTTACTTTAAATTAAATTTATAAAAATTTTAAGTTAAATCTGTTTAAAATAAATTGTTATAAACTCTTTGAAAGTTTTTAAAGAGATTTTCTTTTTTTCATTAACTTAAAAACTAATTTAAACAAAAAAAAAAACATTTTTAATTGAATTTTGTATTATTTACAAGTTTGTAATTCTTACAAAACCCCTAGTTGGAAACTTGTGAATTTTTTGTTTACAAAACAAATTCAAGTCTTTTTTAAATTAAATTGACATCTTCACATATTTTTTCTTTTAATACATTCTCAAATGAATCAATAGATTGAATAATAATGTTTCTATTTTTTATCTTATAATATTTATATTTTAAATAAATTTAAATAATTTAAGTTATTTAGAAGTTTTTATCTACTTTTTTATTTAAAATGTCAGGTTTTACTAGTGAAGCTTTAGAAAAAAAATTAAATGATCTTAATAATTCTCAGCAAAGTATTCAAACATTATCCTTATGGATTATTCATCACCGTAAAAATAATAAATTAATAGTTCAAACATGGTACAAAGAACTAAAAAAAGGTAAGCTAAACTCAAATGATAATTATTAAAATTTAATTAATTTTTTATTTAGTTAAACCTGCAAAACGACTAATATTTATGTATTTAGCAAATGATGTTATTCAAAATAGTAGAAAAAAAGGTCCTGAATTCACCAAAGAATTTAGCTTGACACTAAAAAATGCTTTCGAATTTGTTTCAAAGTAAGTTTTAAATAAAATTTTATCAATAAGCTCTAACTTAATTTTTTAAAGAGATTCAGATGAAAAAACTTTAAAGTCTCTTGATAGAATTATAAATATATGGAGCGAAAGAAATATTTATGAACAAAGTTTTTTAAATGATTTAAAAAGACATATCAAAAGTAAATATAATTTGTATTTAGAAGAAAAAAAACGTAAAGAGTTAATAGCTGAAGATTCACCAACAAAAAAAATTAAAGCAAATATAACATTATTATCAAAAACTGAAACTGAATTACCAATTAAAGGAGAAAATGTTAATTCTGAAGATTTATTTAAATGTTTAAAAAGTTTAGAAAACACAGCTTCAGTAGATGCTGCTGTTCGTGAACGTATAGCAAAATTACCTCCTGAAGTTTCAGATATTAGTTTATTAGAAAAATTAAAAAATAAAAATGAAGCTGAATCGTTAAATAGAAAAGTAGAAGAAGCTTGCAATATTTTAAATGAATATAATAGTAGATTAGCAAAAGAATTAGAAGAAAGAAAAAAAATTTCTTTCAAATTAGCAGCTTTTTTCAAATATCAAAAAGATATACAAGCTCAAGCACAAAAAACTTTAACTGAGTATTGTGAACGTTTAAATAAAGTAATACAAGTTAAAAATGAATTAAAATCACATTTGAAAAATTTACCAGATTTAAGTTTATTACCATCAGTAACAGATGGTTTAGCACCTCTACCTAAACCAGGTGATTTATTTACAGTTAAGAAATCTTCTGCAGATACTAATGATAAAGTTTTAGAAAAAACGTCTGAAAGTAATGAAGATTATGATTCTATGATAAGAAGTTATGTACCTTCAGCTGTAAAATTTAACAAAGGTGGTGGAATCGCAACTTCGTATAATTCTACTCCTTATAATATAAAAAATTAAGATTTGAAGCTTTATTTTGCAAAACATTCATAATTTTTTAATTTAAAACTATTACCCCGATTTTAAAAATTAATTTTAAAAATACAAGTTGTACATATGATTTAAAAAAAGAAAATTTGAAAAAGTTTTTATATTGTTAATTATTTTCTTATATGATGTAGATGATTTTAAAATAAAGTATTCAAAGCTTTAATTTATTTAAAAACTTGATTGATTTTCATTTATTGTTTACTTAGAAATTTAAACTTAATGTAGAGATGATTAAAAACTATCTAATGAATTACAATTGTATTAAACTCTTAATTTACTTTCATGTTAAAAACTGCTTAAAATAATTCTTACTTGATTTTGAAAATTATTTTAAAATCATCAATAAAGTATTTAAAGCTTTAATTTATTTAAACAAACGCTATACTATTTTAAAACTTTTCATATAATTTAAATTATACAACAGTTAAGTCAATATTATTAAAAAAATTGTTGTAAAGATGATGTCAAACCAAGTCCAAATATAAATACGCCAAAAATAATAAAAACTGAAGCTATTGTATAAAGTATAAGTGATTTTTTTGTTTCTAAAAACTCATCTCTTTGTATTGCAACTTTTATTAAGCATAAACCAGGTAAAATAAAAATGAATAAAATTGCTAATGTTCCTAAAATGTTTATAACATAACCAATATCTGGAACTAATTCGGCAACAATTAATGAACTAAAAAACCAAATAATTACAATTGAGTATCTTAAGTTTTTAATTAAATTTACTGTAGGTTCATCTCTTGCATTTGCATCTATTTTTTTGTATTCTAAAATAAAATCAACAATTGCTTCACGTGCAGAAAATAAAACTATTGGGTATGTAAATATTATTTTGAAAGCAAAAGCAATTATTCCAATTAAAACTAAATTATCTTTTGCATTGTAATTTTGAATTAAGTCAACATGTAAATTTTGTCCACCAAAAGTAACAATACCCATATATGAAACAAATGTATAAGCAATTGCACAAAACATTGTTGAAATAATTATAGTCGAAATTGTTTTGAATGATTTAACTTTAGAATTCATTGCTGCATAGGTTGGTACCCAATTTATGTGACACTAAAATATAAAAAATTGTTTTTAGCTTTTAATTTTTTTTAATTTTTTTGTTACCTGATAACTAAAACAAATTGCAGGGATTGATTCAAAAACTTTTGTCCAATGAGTTGCAGGTGCTTCATTAACAGGGTAATATTTATCAGACTGTAAATATTTTATAAAAATCATCAAAATTAAATAACCCAAAATAAATACACCACAAGAGCTTGGATATTTTAAAAATTCTATACCTCTTGTGAAGCACATGGGTAAAATGAATATTAATGAACAAATACTTGTGGTGAATACTGAATTTAAATACCAAATAGATGAAAAACTATCTCCATAAAAGGAAGATAAAACTAAGAAAAAAAAATTTATTGTTTTGAATTTATTTTTTTAAAAAGCTTAACAAGTAAATTTTAAGTAAATCTCTTTGTTAAAAATTTAATCACAATTTTGAACTTACATGTTTTAAACTGATCAGTGATTAATAATAAAAATGTTAAACATGCTCCATAAGATAATAGAACAACTGAAACAACACAAATGTTGCTCCATCTTTTTCCTAATGTTTTATCTATCATTTGATGATAAGTGTTACTTTTTGATTTATTTGTGCAATAGGTCAAAATAAAGAATGATCCAATAATTAAAGTCAATATAAGCTAAGAAAAAAAATTAATAAAAAAAAAATTTTTTTATTTGGAACTCACTAGTTGGATTACAATTGAAGTTATAAAACCACCAGAATTGTAAAATACGTATGGTAAATTAAAAAGACCTGCTCCTAAAGTTGTGTTCAAGTTGAGCTAAAATTATTAAAAGTTTTAATTATTATTCTTCATATACAAATCTTATTCAAAATTATTCAAATTTCTGATCTGATACTATTTAAATAACTAAGACAACTTAATACTTAAAATTGAAATTTGAGAACTATAAACTATTTAATTAGTATTTTTCTTATTTCAAACCTAAATCAACTTTAATTAAAAATTTTATCAAACTTACCATTATCCCAGCTCCTAAAGATATTTGGCCAATTTTTTTCTGGTGTTTTTTCAATTGATCTTTTATTGTTGTATCAGCATTGATAAACAAAACTGTTGAATCTATAGTTAAAATTGTGTCAGTTTCTGACAAAATTGTTGAATTTGATGTTATTGATGTATTAGGATCATATACCATTTTTACTAGAAAAAATTTTTTTTTTTTCAAATTTAAATTTTTCAAAACTGTTCAACAAGTTTTTATAAAAGATTTTAAATTCTTTCAATCTTTTATTTTACTTAAATTCAAAAATCATTTCATTTATATAAAAAAAAAATCATAAATTAATTACTAATAATTTGTCATCATACTAGAAAAAAAATTTAAATTAAATTTTTGATTAAATTTAAATTAAACAAACAAAGTTATTTAATACAAAAAAAATTATAACATTTTTTTAAATTTTAATCAAAAACAGCCCCTTTTCTCAAAATAAACATAATTAAAAGCTTGTTTAACTTGAAAATTAATTTTTTTTTTTTTGGTTTTATTTATGAATGCAAACTCAACTACAATTTTATTTTCTATTACAAAACTATTCTAAAATATTTAGCTTTGATTTTTACATTTTTTTTAATAAGATTTTTTTTTTTTATTTTTTTTTTATTTTTTTATTTCTTTGATTTTTTTGATTTATTTTTTTGATTTATTTTTTTTGATTTATTTTTTTGATTTATTTTTTCAAAATTTCTTTTTAATATTTTATAAGATTTTTTTTAAAATCTTCAAATATTTTTTGCAATCTCTCTTTTAATTAATTTTTTTCAGAGTACTTTTTCTTAAAAAGTTTCTCTTTTTTTAAATTTCTTTTTTTATTAAAAACTTAAAAGTTTTTTTTTAACAAAATTCTCTTGTTTTTTTAAAGTTAAACTTTCTGTTTGAAACATTCAAAAATTATCAAAATAAAATTCATCAAAATTTTTTTTTTTTACAAAAAGATTATTAAAAATAATTTTTATTAAGGAAGAATTCTAATTATTCACTAGAAAAATAATTTCTCTTATAATGATGAAAACTCATGAAAAAAGTTTTTGGCACAATATACTTTTAATAAAAAAAAAAGAAAAAAAAAAGATGATAAAAAACATAAAAAAATTTAAAGTTTTGAAAAAATTAAAAAAAAAATGATTAAAAATTTCAGATGATGATTTAAAAAAGATAGAAATTAACTAAAAAAAAGTTATAAACTTTTTTTTTGTGATACTAGTTAAATTTTTAGGTTGACCTAGATTTTGCTCTTGTTTTTTTGCAGAGAAAAAATTGAAACACGCATTATTTTTTTGAACATTTCCTAGTTTAATATAGTAGGAACCCAAAAAAAAATAGTCGAAACAAGTAAATTTTTGGATGTAATGATAAGGTTAGAAAAAATTTCAAGTACATAGTCTAATTTAAATTATTCATTTTTTATGTTTTTGAAATCAATCCTAGTAATATTTAATTGTTAAATCTACATATTCTATTCAAAAATTAATTTGGAATTTTTTTGAAAACAAAACATTTCTAAAATCAAAAATATTTTTCTAAATTTAATTGAAAAATTTTTTTTCTAAAATCAATTTCAATTTTGTCTGAATTAATTTTCAAATTTATTTTCTATGAATTGATTTTCTAATTTGAACACCATTTGAACTTTTACATTTAAATTTAATTTGAAACTATTTTACTAAATTTTAATCTATAAAACAATATTTTTCTAATCTTTCTGATCAAACATTGTTAAAAATTTTGTTTTTTATTTATACTTAATCATTCTATAACCTTGAATTTTAGATTTGTTTAAAATTTTTTATAAATTTGTAATCTCTTTTTAAATTTTTTGTTTTTATATTTTTGTTATTCATAATAATGATTCAATTTTTTTTATAAAAAAAAAATAACTTTACAATTATTAAAACTTATAAGTTTTTTAAAAATTAATTTTAAATGAAAATAATAGATGTCCTTTTTAAAAAGTTTAGCGTCTGCGCAGTTTTTGAAATTGTTACTGCCCTTTAAATTTAAATTATTTTGAAAAAAATTTATAAAGTAAATAAATAATCAGTTTTATTGATTTATACCTGTTGTATTATCAAACCATAATTTTTTAAATAAAAATTAGAAAATAAAATAAGAAAAATAGGATTAGAAAATAAAATTAGAAAAATTTTTGTCAGAAAGTTTTTTCTAAAATAATTTAAACTAGTTTTTAGTATTGTTATATTCTTCTATTCATAATCAATATACACAATTTAAGCATTCAAAAATTTGAAAAATTATTTTTTTCTTTTCAAAAAAAAAACTATTTACAATCAATATTTTTAGGTTTTTAATTAAAAAGTTATTCTAAATTTTGTCAAACTATTCATGTATCAAAGAGGGCGTTTTCAGTACAACTTTTTGTTTAAAATATTATTCTATTTAAAATTTGGATGTAACTAACAAACGTTGCATTCCAACCTTGATGTAAAAAATTCTTAAGCTTGAACGTTTGAAAATAAAAATTAAAAAAACATTAAAATAAATCTTAAGAATCCAAAATTTGTTTTAAAAAAAAACTGTTTTAATCAATCCATTTTTTTTTTTTTAATTTTACTAAATCAAATAATTGTATACTTAGTTCTAATATACGCAACTAAACTAATTGTTTTTTTTAGAAAATCAAGTTTTTTGTTTTGTTTTCATTATTATGTTAAAACATTTAGCTTTAGAATAAGAAAATTTTTTTTCTTTTTTATTCAAAAATATGGAAAGAACAGAGGAAAAGAAATTAGTTTTAGATACAGCTTATCCAAAAACTCTACCTGGACAATGTAAAACTATAGTAATTGTAAGTTTTGATTTTAAACTAAAAAGAAATAATTTTTAAAAAATTAAATTAAGAAGAATAAAAAATTTTTTATTTTATTTAGTTAGTTAATTTGTGTGCATTCATTTCAGCATGTGCTGGTAAATGCACATCAAGTTGTTATTCAGTCAGTATTTTTTTATGGTTAACTATGATTGCATTCTGGATTTCACTGATTGCCTTTGCTTTATTTTTATTTCATTTAAATGAAAGAATTAAAACATTTTCAGTAGAAAAAATTGTAAGTTTTTACAAATTCTAAGTTTCATAAACTAAATTTATTGTTTTAGGATTTTTATAACAATTGCTTTATGTTTTTTGCATACTTCATAGTATCAATATTTATAATTAAACAAGGTGGTTTTTATGCTTTTGCAGGTGTAAGTTAAAATTTCTTTCTGATATAGTTAAAAATTATAATTTAATTTTTTATTTAGTTTTTTAGTGGTTTATCTTGTGGTATTTACTTGATTGATGCTTATTTATATTATTGTAAAAAAAATGAAGTAGTTCCAATAATTTAAAGAATTCAGAAAAAGAACCAAATTTATTTGTTGATTTATATTTATTTTTAAAGTTTTTTATTAGTAAACATATTCTATTTTATAAAGTCATATTTTATAAAGCTAAAAGTTAATCATTTTAAATTTTATTTACAAAGTTTTTTATTCAAAAACATCATCTAAATCTTCATTTTTATTTTTTTGCTCATTTTTTTTAATAGACATTTCAGTATAATCAATAGGTTTATCATTTAACATTCTATACTCTCTAAATAACAAATAAATTCGAATTATGTATAAAAGACATATGAAAAAAGATAAAGCTAAACTTATTAAACTTATATAATTAAAAATTGCAACAGTTGTTAAAACTAAAAATATACTACTTGTTAATAATAATAAAGTAACAAAAAATGTCATACAAATTTCAAAAAAAACTTTTCTTTTTACCTTTAAATCAACATAATCACATTGTCCAATAAGGTGTAAAAAATAGACTATAAAACCAAAAAGACTTGTTATTAATAACATTGATGAAAATAACCATTGACTTATTTGATAACATGAAGTTAAAGTATCACTTAAATAAAAATCTTCACATGCATCTTTTAATTTACTCAAAACAAAAGCACTTATTGATAAAAGTATTATTAAAACTAAAATAAAACCATGTAAAAAAGATGAAGAAGTAACACTTTCTACACCTGTTAAATGTAAATAACTATTAGGCTCAATAAAACAATTTGAGTCAAATATTGGATAAGATGATAAATTAGTAGAAGACAATTTTTTTAAAGAATTGATTGATAAAGGTAAAGAAACTTCATTGTTTTGATATTGTGAATTATTCAGTTTAAACATTGAATTTTGTAAACTAGTTGAAGATGATGAGCTATTAGCTCGAGAAAATACTTTCTTATATATTTTAAAAGAACTACTTCTAGGTTGAATATAATTACTTTTTGGTATATTAGAATATAAATCAAATGTTGAAGGACGTTTATTTTTATTAATAAAACTATTATTTGGTGATGAGTAATTTTTAAAAGTGAAATTTTTTTTACTTAAATTTTCATAATTTGATAAGTTATCTTCATTTTGATGATATTTATTATTGAAATTACTTTTTGACAAAACTTTATAATTTTGCTCAAAATTTACATAAAGTTGTTTTTCTTCACTTTTGAATGGTTCCATTTGTGCTTTGAGACAAGAATTTTCATTAACAAAAAACTTAAATATTTCAAATCAACAAAATAATTTTAAAAAAAATACTTTAAAAAAATTTTTCAGCGGAAATGAAAATATGGAAGTGCGTTACTATCGTTTTTTTTCAATTTGAATACTCATGAAACTTAAAAAACTTTAAATTAAATTAAAAAAAATTGGCTAAAAATAAATTTTATTTTGAAATACACGTAACCATTAACTTGAGTTAATTTATATAAAAAATTGTCTTTGAATTAATAATCAAACATTTTCTTTATTGACAAAAAACTTTTTTAAAGATTCAAAACATTTTTGGGAATCTGTTTCAGATTGATAACATTTTTTAATCCAATTAGGTAAAGCTTCAATTATTGAAATTTTTGTTGAATATCTATAATCTAAAAGTAAAATTGATGCATAATCTTTTTGATGTCTTATTGCTCTCCCTATTGATTGATTAACAGCTTTCATACATAAATTTTCATAGTAATCATTTGATGCTCTTTTACCATCATTAGTATTTTCATATTGAGATTCGATATAATTAAGTTTTTGTTGAAGTTCAATTGATTTAATATTAGCATAAGGAAGTCCAACCATAATAACACAACGACCTAAATCATCATTGAAATTAATTCCTTCACTCATTTTACCACCAACCACACTGAATAAAATTGATCCAGTACAATTAGAATTATTTTTATTTAAACTTGAAGCAATAGCATTAGAATAATCATTCAAAACTTTATTGACATCCATTGATGCACGAGGTTCTCTAAATATTTTTTTACCTTTTTTTTCAATTTTTTCTAAAAATTTATTATTCTTAAAATAATTATAAATTTGTTCTTCAAAACTATATGATACAAAAAACACAACGATTCCTCCTTTAATTATTTCACAAACATTTACTAGTAAATCACCAAGCTCATTAAAAATTTTTTTGTTAGTTCTTTGCTGGAAACTAAAATCAAACTTAACTTTAGAATTACCACTTGTTAACGCACACACAAAAAGATTTTCATCAGGTATAACATGATCACAAGAAAAGTTAATTACATTTTTTGAGCAAAATTTTTTATTAAAAATAGAATTTGTAAATTGATCAACAGGTTCCATTGTACCTCCAGCTAATATAATAGATCTAGCTTTTCTTGTTACTGTTTCAAAACTTTTTGCTGGATTAAGTAAAACAAACTTATAAGAAGATTTTTTCTGTGTGGCTTTATCGATATTTATTAAAACTCTTCCATCTTCTGAACTATTTGTTAAAGCTTTTATGAAATCTATTATTTGATACAAATAAGAAATAGGCTTTTCTTGATCTATAATTTCTTTTTTGTTCTCATCTTTTTGAACTTCTACTTTTTGTTTTTCTTCTTTTTTAATTGATTTTTTTTTATTTTTTTCTGGTTTTTTTTGATTTTTCATTCTTTCTAAAAATGATAAAGTACCTTGTAAAGAGCTTTTTTGAAAAGGTGTATCGTCTGTGTTAGTTGAAAAGTTTTTTGATTGAATGAAACCCATTAGTTTTCTTGGCAATTGAGTTTTTTCACTAAAATCAATTAAATTAAATAAATTTAAGTTTTCAATACCACAGTTAATATCTAAATCAACAACAGTTAAAACTTTTGAATCTTCACAGCTTTGTATAAATTTAATCAAAGAATTAATTAGCATAATTAGTTGTTTTATAAGCATCATATTTTTAGCATTTAATCTGCTATTATATCTTAATTGGTACTGATTTAATTGAGATAAACAATCAATCAATTGACCACAGTTGATTTCAGAACTATAAATTGAAGATATAGTATCTAATAAATTATGTGCTTCATCAATTATGATTACTGAATCTTCTAGTTTTATATTATACGAATTTCTTGTATTTTCATGCAGAAGGATATTATATGGTACAATTAAAACTTCTGCTTCATCGATTGCTAATCTTTCAGAATAATATGGACAACATTTTAATTGTTGTCCTGCTTCATAAGCATCTTCAATGTCCATTATTGTAGATAAAAATTCATCTTTTAAATTCTTTAGTTGATTAACTTTTTTATATTGACAAGATTTTTTTGATTTTCTTTGTAAATCCAAACATTTGTCATTTATTACATTTAAACTTTTACTTTTATTGACATCAGGATTAACACATAAATTTAATCTTGAACCTAAAGTTAAAAAACGTATTTTATCTTTAAACACTGTTTTTTGAATTTCATTTATAAATTGACTTAATTGAGAATGAGTTCTACTACAATAAATTATTTTTGGTTTAACATAATAATCGTCTTCTTCTTGAATTTCATTATCATTCTCTAAATCACTTTCATCACTATTAAAATCTATCAAATTATCATCTAAATTCAAATTATCATCTAAATTCAAATTGCCTTTAGAATTTTTTTCTTCATTATCTTCTTCTAAAAAAAAAACTTTATTATAAACTATGTTGTATTACTATTCTGTTTTACCTATTTTCTTTTTTTTAGTCAAATTAAATGGTGTTTTCTTGACATAAACTTGTTTACGATTTCTCAATTCTTCAGTTTTTAAATCAAACTTAGAAAATTTTTTATCAAAAATAACCCATTCTATTTTCTCATTTTCTATTTCTGTTTTTAATTTGTGCTGTTCAATCCAATTATCATTTTTGTCATTCTCTAAATCAACAAGTTTTTCATTCAAAGTTTCTAGATGATTTTTTACTAATTCTCTTTTTTCTTTTTTATAATTCTGTAACCACGAAAATACAGAACAAATTATTGATAAAGATTTACCTGTTCCAGTAGGTGATGAAAAAATTCCCAACTCTTCATTCTCAATTGTATCATAAATTTTTTTCATTAAATCTTCTTGTATTTTATAAGGAGGAAAAGGAAAATTAAAAGAGTGATCATTCATATTCTCAAAATTTTTTAGAATTTTTTTCTCAAAAAAAAGTAAAATTAAATTGGTCTGTGTTATTGTGTAATTTCACTTTGTAACTTTATTAATGAAAACTTATTTTATGAGGATACAATCCCTCAAAATTTGAATTCATGTTTTTTTTCAAATAAAATAAACAAACTTCTATTATAAACCGACAACTTGATTCTATTGTAAAAAGTTTAGTTTTTTTATAAATCAAAATGGCTATGGTTCCTCCAGAATTACTTAATTTAGTTCAAGAATTTAAAAACTTTGTTAAAACTCAAAAAGCTTTAAGAGAAGAAAATTTTAGTCAACGTTTTTCAATTAATCCTATCATTCAAATAGAAAATGATTTAGAAGAAAATATAAGAAGTAGTTTACATAAAACAGATCTTGAATTACAACAAAAAAATAAAATGGTGGAATCTTTAAAAAATAATACAAGTAATTTATTAAAAGATGCTGACTTAGTTCATCGTTTATTAAAAACAGAATTACCATTTAGTATGTCAACTTTCACTTTGAATGAAAATCAATTAGCCAATCCAAGCGCAAGAAAATATTTTTTAAATATTTTAGAAAAATTTGAAACTCAAATGGAAAATTATTCTAAAAATATAAAAGATTTAGAATTACATTTAAGTAATCTAAACAAACCATATACTCCTGAAGAATTAATTATTTTGATGAAAAAGCAGCATGAAGCATTAGTTGCATTAGCTGCTGAAGTATATTTAGTTCACGAAGAGGTTAATAATTTGAAGAAACAAAATGATAAAAATGAATCTAACAAAGAGTTACAAAAACTATAATTTAGTTTTACTTTAATGTATATTAAATTTTAAAATAATTTTTTAATAAAAATACTTTGTAATTATAAACATTTTTTGTTTTTAACTTAATGAATATTCCATGCATCTTCAAATGCTGAACAAATTTTTGTACATGCTAAAGCTGCTGATAAAGGATATTGTGAAATAGAAGCTTCTTCTTCTGTATAATCAACATTAACCTTTGATAAAAAAAGAAATTAAAATCTTGTTTATTATTTAGTTTGTTTAAAAAATTTTTTTACCTGTCCATGTGCCATTGATCCAATAACAACAACTAAAGAAGACTCGTCTTTAGGTACTAGTTCAATAGGTTTTATTAAATTTTTTGCTTGATAAGACATTAAAATTTTTTTACATGATGGTAAATGTGAAGTTATTGGATTTTTTATAACCTAAAAAAAATATAAATAATCTTGTTATATTTGATTAAAAGTTTTTAACTTACTTTAAGTAAAGGTGTTGATTTACCAACTGCTTTAATTTGTAGTTTATGTAAAAGTTGAACTAAGTGAAAAAAAATTAGTAAAAGTATTTTTGAGCAACAAAAAAATCTTACCCATTAAACCAGCAAATCTAGGAAATGTTCTTGGTATTCTTGTTTGAGGATTAATTTCTATTAAAACATTTTGATTAGTATGAATATAGACTTGTAACATACCAGCTCTATTTAAAGGACTATCCATCAACATTAATAAACATTGATGTAAAATATCTGGTCTACAAAATGCTGGGTCTTTTTTATTTTTTCTTATTAAATTAATATGGTCATCACAATTCAATAAAGAATACTCGTCATTATTTTTAACAACTTCTAAATTAGCATTTTCTAAAACAACAATTAATCTTTGTGTATTATTTTTAGCACCTTTAAATAATTTTATAGATTTTTTGTTTTCATTACCTTCATCAACTAAAAAATAAAAATAAATAATTTTTATGAAAAAATTTTTTTGTATTAAAGTTACTTAATAGATTGTCAGGCGAACTATATTCAACTGAATTTTCATTTTTATCAAAGTTTTCTTCTAATTCTTCTTCAAAATCATCTAAACTTCTTTTTAGTGGCATTTTGATTACTTTAAAAAGTTTTGCTTATTTTATAAACAAACAAGCATGTTTTAATTTTGAGAATTTTTTTTTTTCTATTGCCAAGCTTAAAAGGAGGAGCTAAATAATTTTAAACGAATAAAAATAGAAAATTTATTTTTTCTGTAGAAATAAATCTTATTTTCACAAAAAACAAAATAAAGAATAATTAATAAAATTGGAAAGCAGCCAACAATTTCGAATCAACTTTTTAATGTGGCAAAAATGGCAGATGATTAAATTCCATAGTCAGCTATAAGGAATTTGATCAGTTATTACCAGACAAAAAAAAAATCAAAGGAACTAATTTTGAATTTTCAAATTAAAAAACTTTATAAAAAATCGAAAAAGCTCTAGTAAATGAAAAAACTTTTTAAAATTAAAGCTAATTGAATTTTTTTTTTCTTGTTTTATTTAATTTAGATAATAAAATTAATACTTAAATTGATTTTAAAAAAACTTTACAAAAATTTAATCAAACTGTCAATTAAAGTTAAAAAGATAATTCTTTTCTATCTTTTATGCCTGTTGCTTTCAAAACTTAAAGTATACTAGGTGATTTTTAATCTATAAGTATTAATATATTAGTTCTAAAAACTAAGTTAATAAACTAAAAATATTCTTAAGGTTATTTGAAATGAATCACCCCTCTCATTTCCCTGAATACCAACATGAGCTTTGAAGTAATTAAAGAAAATTGAGTTTCCATAGGAGACCAGTGAAGAATTAGAGATGGTAATTTGATGCACCAAGGGAGAAGATTCATAATTGTTGATAGAAATAATTGATAAAAGGCTATCACTTCTAATGGTAATATTCGAGTTATTAGGTCTACAAACTAGTTCGCGGCAATTTTAGAAAGTTTAATAACTTTTGAAAAAAAAAAAAATTTCACTCAAAATAATTTCCTTTATTTTCTATTATACATTTCCATTTTTGAAGAAGTTTTTGTATACCTTCTTTGAAAAAATCTTGACTTTTTGATGAAATATAATTTTCTACCCAAGATTTTATTTCATCAAAATAAGTGAATTTTTTACCTGTTAAAGCCACTTGCATGTCTCTAAAAAGATGGTAATCGGAAGGAGCTATATCTGTACTGTAAGGCGGGTGAGGTAAACCATCCCATTTTCTTTCTTCTAAAAAATCCTTGACATTTTTTGAACAATGAGGCCTTGCATTGTCATGCAACAAAATCACCCTTTCATGCCTCTTGCCTATGTTTTTTCTTTTTTCAACTATACAGTTCATCAATTTTTGTAACTGAGCTCTGTATAAATCAGCTGTTACGGTTTGGTAGGTTCCAATAGCTCATAATAAATCACACCTTTCGTATCCCACCAAATGCATAACATTACTTTTTTGCAGTGAATGTTTTTTTTCGGAGCTGATTTTTTTTCGAAAGAAACACTTTGACCAGGTTTAGAATAAAATTTTATCTTCTTCGGTTTTTCAAAATAAATCCATTTTTCGTCACAAGCTTTCTAAAAAGTTTGGAAACCTATTGTACTTTACATAAAATATTGTTTCTAATGTGTCTGTTCTAATGGACTGTTTATTATTACCTAAAATATTTTTAATTAAGCTAAATACTCTTTCAGCTTCTGCTGAGCTAGTTGGTAAACTTAATAAACTTAAAATTAAATTGGATAAAGTTGGCATTGAACTAATATTTTTTACCCAAAAATCAAAAAGATTTTGCCCAACTAAATCATCCCAACCATCATTTGATAAATTATTTTATAATAACTTGGTTTAGTTTGTTAAACTTCCAATTTCTTTATTCAATTAAAAATTATACAAAACAAGACAACTGCTTTTATGCAGTAATTAGACAAAGCATAAAGAGAAATCGTTATAATTAAGAAAGTTATTTTTAACTTTCCAACGGCTAACTATAAATAAAACATATTTGAAATATTGTTTTAACATTTTTTTAAACTCTTTTATTTTTTTATTTAAATATATTTTTTTTTTCTGTAAATAAACTTATTTTTTAACAGTAAATTTTTTTTAAGAACTTTAGTTTTTTTAGACATTGTGAAAAATTCATTCAAAATAACTTCAAGAAAACAAAATTAAAAATGAAATTATTTCTAATTTTCTTTCAAAATTTATTGTTTTTATTTTTGGAAATTTTAAAAAAAAAGTTTAATTAAATAATAAGTGATTAGTTTTAAGAAATTAGTTTTTCAATTCATTGTTTAAGTAAATAAAATTTTGGTTAAAAAAATTTTCATCTTCAATATAGTTATAAAAGTAAAAAGTTTGACAACTATAAAGTTTTATAACTTTAAAATATTTTTTTAATTATTTTGAAACTTTAAGATTTTCTAGGTAATTTTTATAAGATTTTAAATTTTCCAATAAGTAGTTTTTCAGAATAAAAATAATATTTGTCAAATGTGTTATGAATATGTTTACAAAATATGTTCAGCTATAATCTTTTATACAAATACCTTAATAATAATTTCTTTGAATCAATATAAAACAGCTTCATGCAACAAATTTGTATAATAATCAAAAAAGTTTTTCTTTAATTTTTTTTCGGTAATTTCAAAGAGTTTTTTAAAAATAATTTTTATTTTTTATTTCAAGTTTTACCTTACTTTTTTTCAACATTTCTTTTTTTTTAACTTTTTTTTTTTTCTGCTTTTATTTTTATTTTTTTTGAGCTAATATTTTTTTCCTGATATTTTTTATGTTTTATTTATTGGTTTTTTTTTTTTATCAAAAAAAAAAAAAATTTTGAAAAAATTTTGCGCTAATATTTTTTTTAATTTTTTTTTTCCTGATACTTTTTATGTTTTATTTATTGGTTTTTTTATTAAAAATTAAAAAAATCAAAAAAAAAAAAAAATTAGTTGAAAAAAATTTTCCAGGTTGGACGCCCTATTAATCTTTTAAATGCATTTTCAGCATTTAATGCTTGGTTTTGGTCCATAATATTTCACTGTAAAGATTTTATATTTACAGAGGTAATTTATATAAAAATTTTTATTTAAACTTATTTTAAATCAACTTTAACTTATTCCTAGAAAATGGATTATTTTTCAGCTTTTTTGTTTGTAATAACAAGTTTTACTTTATCTTTAATCAAATTATTAGATGAGTTATCATTGACAAAAAAAAATTACCTTCAATCATCTATTTTTATTTTAATTACATCTTTTTGTATTTACTATGAAAAATACATACTTTTTGAACGCTTGGATTATCAATTTAATATGAAAGTTAATATTTTATTAGGTAAGAATTTAAAAGTTTGGAATATTTTTGTCAAAAGCTAATTTTTTTTTTAGGTTTCAGTTCAACGTTATTTTGGATTGTATGGTGTATTATTAGATACAAGAAATATAAAACTTTTTATTTATTTAAATGTTTCATCAGTTTAGTATTAATGAACTTTTTCCTAATTTTTGAAATTTTTGATTTTCCTCCATTATTTTATATATTTGATGCTCATTCTATTTGGCATTTAGGAACAACTATATTACCTTTTATTTGGTACAGGTATAAATTTTTTTGAATTAAAATTTTTTTTTTTTAAGTTTTTTATTCAAAGTTTTATTTGATAATACATTTATTTGAGGATTTTTTTATTTAATGATACTTTTAATGAATAATAGTTTTGAAAAACAATAGTTTTGGTAGGCATAAATTTATTTTTGTAATAATTTGAATTAGGTAAAAACTCAAATTAGATATTAAATTAGAAATTAAAAATTTTAAAAATTCCTAAAATTTTAATTTATATTTTCTTCTTTTTAGCTTCTTAACTGATGAATATAAATTCAAATTAACGATGAATATGAATTATAAAATCTTGAAAAATGAACTTAGCTATAAATATAATTTATCATAAAAAAATTCATTTTTATGTAAAAAATCAAAATCTCTTGTCAAAAACAAGTGCAATATTATTCAAAAAAAAAAAAATTCAAATTATCTTACTAAGTATTGTTTTAGCTAATACTATCAAGATAACTTATAAGCTTTTTATTTTCTAAAAATAAATTTTATAAAGACTAATTAAAATTATTAAAAATTAATAAATCACTATGAATTAATAATTTCTCAAAATTTAAGTTACCCCTATCAAAAATTTATTGATTTTTTGATTAATTTTCAAAATAAATATTTTCATATAATCAGCAAATTTAGGTTGATTAAGACACTGTTTTTAGAAAGAAAAAAAATTAAAAAAGGCATCTAAGTTTTACGCACGTTTTCTTTCAAATCCAAGCAAAAGCTTTTATTCGGCAACTAAAAGATGGTTCATTTGTCTAATTTTTTTTTTTGTGTCCTACGCATTTCATACTAACCAATCTAAACGTTAATACTATTTAGATTCTTAAACCAATACTGATGATATTTTGTGATAGAACTTTGTTCGCTTCACAACACATCAAAGCTTTATATTTGTTTCAAAAAAAAAAAATTGATACTTCGACACTAGAAATTAAATTGCTGATTTATTTGGGTTATATTTGTCCTCAAATAAAGAAAGTATACCTAAACAATGAAACTTAATGCAATGTAAACAAGTAAATAAAATGTTGAATTTTTTTTTATCAAACAATACTTAAAAAGAATGAACCAAAAATCTTAATTAAGTGACAAAAAATATTGATTCAAATATATATTTTTGAAAAATAATTTTTAGGAATTGATTTTTTGAAAGAGAATTTTATTGACTTTCTTTAGAACGAGTTAAATTAAGCAAAGATGTGAATATTTTAATAAAAGAGAGAAATGAATGATTTTATTAATTAAAAATAGGTTTTCAAATACTCATTATTTTCAAAAAAAAAATTTATTACTGATTTACAAGTTTATAATAATACAAAAATCAATTCAAGTTCAAAATCAAGTTTCAATTTAGTTTTCTTTTTGTTGCCAAAACGTAAAATTTTTTTTTTGACAAAAAGTTTTGAAAAAAAACGTTACTTCCGGTTGATGTTTAAATAAATTTTGTCTTTTTTTTTATAAAATTTTAGATGAATATAAATTTATTTTTGTAATTCATTAAAATCTATGAAGTTTATTTAACTAAGTGAAGTAAAAAAATTTATTATTGTTTAATTGCAATTCACTTTTTTCTTGTTGTTTTGATTAATGTTAATTTATAATTGCTAAATCAAGCTAAAAAAAGAATAAATTTAAAGACAAATTTTTTAATCAAATATTTTTATTGAAAAGTTTATTAAAATCAATTTTATTTGCGAAAAAATTATGAAAAATCTAATAAAAAAAGATTCTTTTTTAGATGATAACTTTAATTTAACTTATTATTGAAAAAAAATTTTTTGAAAAATTTTGTGAAAGTTTGAAAAAATCAAATTTTTTTTAATCAATTTCATAAATCTAACAGACTGACCGACAAAAATTTTGATTTAACTTATTCAAATTTTTTTTTTTGAAAATTGAATAAGCTATTTTTTAAAACTCATATTATGTTTATCGCATACATAATGATTGTATTTAAAAATTTACGATTGAAAATTGTTTTTAACACTTAAAAATCAAATTTAAAGTTTGAAAATAAGGAAAATTCAATTTTTTTTTAAAAGTCTAGTTACAAAATATCATGTGTATAAAAGATGAAATAAATTTGAAAAAAAAAACTTTTCATCATTCAATAATCTAAGTATGAAATTTAAATTTACTAGATAAATGGATAAAATAAAATTTATTTTTTTTTCATATTGTGCTTTCAATTTTTTTCAAATTTTTAAAAAAAAACTATAAGAACTTGTTAATTATTCATTTGAAATTTTTTAGTTTACAAGATTTAGAAACTTTTTTTTCAAAATTTAATTTGAGGACTTCAGAATTTGATAAATTAATAAACAAGTTTATAATTGAAAATCAAATTTTTTTGTTAAAAAATTTATTCTTTTTGATTTTAAACTTTTTTTTTCAAAAAAAAAATTTGATTATAAAGTTATTGTCAATAAAGCTTTCTAGATGTTTACTCAAATTTAATGAAAGTTTTCTTTTTATTTAAAAAAAGATTTATTTAGTTCTATTGGAAATTGTTAAATTAATTTTATTATAAAGTTTATAATTAAGTTTTAATCAAAATGGTCTATAAAGATGATTCGTAAACTTTGAAAATAAATTTTACTTAGTTTTTATAAAAACAGTTCACTTAGTTTTATGAAAAAATATTTCTTATAATCATAAAACAATGAATTATTAACTTTGTTTCAAAAATAAGTTTTTCACATTTAAACTAAAAATATTAATCAAAATTTTGATCAAGAAAAGTTTACACACATTCAAATTGTATACTTAGTTTTTAGTGAATATGTTTAACTTTAATAAGAAATTTAACTTTTAGACAAAGTAACAAACTGAATCTTGTTAAAAAATTCACTTAATTTTAATAAAAAATTATTTAGGACCTTTTTTATGTGCTTCTTAAATAATGAACGAAGTTTTAAAGCTTTTTAAATTGAATTTAAATTTTGCTTATTTTATAATTTTAATGTCCAACTTTTGAAAAAAATAAATTTTTTACTTGTTTAATTATTAATAAAGAATACATTGAAATTTAAATAAAAAAGTTTTTATGAAAAAAAAGTTTACTTTTTAAAACAAAAAGTATTAGAACGTTAAAAAAATGTTGATTAAGGAAAAAAAGACAAAATTTAAAAGAAAACGGAAGTGAAATTCCTTATTTTAAAAATCATTAAACTAATAAAAAAAGTAAATAAAAGTTTAAATAAATTTAGATCAATGGGATATAGTTGGACATGTTAAAATTTTAAGTAAGGTATAACAAAAGTGTTGAAGAAGTAGTATAAATCTTTAAAAAATAATACAAATTGACGTTTAAAAGAAAAAAAAGAAACAAAACCAATCAAATTTAGAAAGGTGAAAAAAAAAAACTAAAGTGAAAATGCATAAAAAATTATAAAACAGAATTGTCAGTGCATCATGGCTTTTAAATGACTTTTTTGATGCAGAAATGAAGAGTAAAGAAAATTTTTCTATGTAGTTAATGCAATTTTCATTAAATTGAGTATTAAAAAAAAAACTTGTTTTTCAAATACAAAAGAAAAACATTTTATAATAACTAAAGTCCAAAATCTTTTAATGTCAGATGATGTAGAAAGCGATAAAGTAAAGGTGATAATTTTTAAAAAAAAAAATGTCATTCGAATATTTCTATTTTTAGGTAAGAAAAGAAACTTTTTTTTCTTATTAAATTTAATAAAAACTTTTTTTAAATTAAGTTAACATAGTTTTTATTAATCAACAATTGATGAATTGAAGGTGAAAAGATTTTTTTCATTTTGAAAAAAAATTCTCTTTTTTCATAAGTTTTGTTTTAATTTTTTAGGAGTTTTATTAAACATTGTGTATGTAACAATAAATATATCAATATATTCATCTGTTAACTTATCAATAAATTCATCTGTAAACTTATCAATAAATTCATCTGTAAACTCATCAGTAAATTCATCATTTTTACATTCATATTCAAATTTATTATGCCTTCAAATTCATCAGTTCATTCATCTATAATTTTTATTTTAAAATTCATCACTGAATTAATTTGTATCTTTACCATCAGGTTTATTTTTTTTTATGTAAATTGATATTCATATATATATCTCCATAAGCATATGATGACATTTAAGCCAATACATCTAATCATAAAAATGTTGAATAAAAAGATCAAAACTTAGGGCAAATTGAATAAGAATTTAACTATGAACAGAAATAAAAAAATATCGTAAAATAGTACAAAAAAAAATACTTAGAGTAAAACATCTGTATGTTCATTTGTAAAAAATAATTTAAACTTACAAGAGAAAACTGATGAAAATAAGAACATTCATTTTGATTAACACTGTTTGAAAACTTTTTTTTTTTTTTCTAAAAATATTTGATACAAAAGACTTAAATCAGCTGTTGAATTTGTAGAAATTAAATTTAGATTATCTTTTCTAAATATAATTTTTATTTAGAGTTTTAAATAAAACTATGAAGCTAATTAATCAAAATATTTTTTGTGTTAAGTTTTATTAAAAAAAAGTTTTGATAATTTAAGACTTAAAAGTCTTCTAAAAAATCAATGAAATAATTGAATTATAATTTTTGGAAAAACTTTTTTTTGTTAAATTTACAAAGCTTTTAATCATTTTCTTTTTTGATGAAATTTGTTCAAATAGGTCGTTTGTAAACATAAAAAAGTTCTTTTAAAAAAAACTTTATTAAGGATTTTAAAAAAAAATTTCCCAAAATTATCAAAATTTAGAGAAAAATTTTAAATTGTCCAACTTAATCTCAAATCAATATTAGACAAGTAAAAAATGATTTCTTGTTGCTATAAGTTTGTAATAAGAGTTGGATCAAAACCTCTTATTGTTTTTTTAAACACATTCACTAAAAAAGATTACTAAAAGCAATTACATTGTCAATGAGAAATTTTAGTATAAAATTGATTAAAAAATTCAATCTACAATTCAAAAGTATTTTTAAGTTGTTTTTTTATTTAAGAAGATTATTTATCAGAGGCGGTTTCTCTCTCTTTTTTTTAAAATTCTTTTTGTTTGTTAATTTATTTTGTATCAAACTTGAAATATTGTTTAAATTGATTTAATTCAAATTAATTAAAAATCTTTATCATTAATTTGTATTCATATAAAGTAGAGTTAATAAAATAGTTGATGTTTTTTATTCATTTCAACATAATTTTGTTTATTTGAGTCTTTTTATTATAAATTAGTATTTTACAAAATACCGATTCTAAATTTTTTTTTCAATATAATCTACTATTATTCTGTTTTCAAAATGTCTCTAGTGATTGTTTTAGGATTGGCCCACTGAGAGTTGTCAAAAAATATGAGAAATTTTTTATAAGAACTTAATTTTAAATTTTTATCTTTTTTTTATAATTTTTAAAGTTTAAAAACTCAAAAATTTTATAAGTCTTTGTTTTAAAAATTTGAGCTAATTATGAACTCTTTAAATTGACTTTTTCTTAAATTAAAATCTATAAGCTTTGGTCATTTTAGAAAAAAAAATTCAAATAGGCTAAGAAAATAAAGTTTTCTTTAAGAATTTTATGTATATTAGAAAATAAGGTTGGATTTATTTGTATTAAAACAAAAGAGCAAAACTTATTTCAATATCATAAAATTCTTTTTGTAAAAGTTTATTTTTACCAGCTTATATAACTACAATAAGGCGTGTTTTTCTAGTTATTTAAAAAAAAAAACCTAACTCAAATAACCGCCTTCAAATAACAAATGAGCCTATGTGTTTATGATGGTAAAGAGCAGTTGTATTTTTAAGTTGATCATGGTTTCATTAAAATTTTACTAAAAATTTTTTAGTTTTTTTATCTAATTCTACTTTATTTTTATGCAAAAAAATTTTATTAATAAGTGTGTAAAAGATTTTTTTTTCTTATTTTTCATGTTAAAAAAACCTTTAACTTTTACATTTTTTTTTTATTCAATTTTTCTCATTTAATTTATAAGTTTTTAACTTATACTTACAAAACTTTTACTTGTGTTATCTAATTTTTTATAACTTTAGCTTTTAATTTTTCTGTTGAATTTAAATTTTTTTATTCTGATTCTAAATTTTTTAAGTCTTACTTTCAAATTTTATAACTCTGAGTTTCAAAGTTGTTTTTACTATTTAACATTTTCAAATAACTAATCTACAATATCATTTACTTTTTATTTATACTTGTGTTTAGTTGAGCTTAGTTATTTTCTAAACTTGATATCAAAGTTTAAAATTTTCTATTTTAGTTTAATTTCTAAATTCCAGTGTTTTAGTTTTGTTTTTTTTGAAGATTAATATCTAAGTTTACTCTTTGTGTTTTAATTTTGATTTTAAATCTTTTATCAATATTTTTAAACTACATGTTTTAGTTTTTTTGGTAACATTTTAATTGCAAGATAATATGAGTGAATTTTTTAAGTGAATTGTGTTTAAAAAGTTTTTATCAAAATGAGAAAATTTTTTTATCATCAACATCAATTTAAATTGATTAATTTACTCAAACATTCAATTTTTTAAACGACAATACAATTTTTTTTGATATACAATTAATCGATTTAATAAATATGGTTTATTTTAAAAAAAACTTTTTATTCATTAGCAATCAGCTATTGATTTTTTATAAAAATGCTCAATTGTTGGTCTTATTTACTTGTCTATCATGTTTGATTGATGTTTCTAAAGGTTAGTGAATTTAAAAAAATTAATTTTTAACTTAAATTTTTAAAATTATTATCAACTTTTTATCATTATATTCATCATAAATTTCCTTACAAAAATCATCAAAAAATTCATTAATTTATATTTACTTGAAAATTTTCTCATTCTCAAAATGACCAAATACTTTTGTTGAAAATAATGTTTAGATTAAAAAAATGACTTACAAAATTTCCATTTTAATTATGTATGTTTTTTTCTAGTTTGTACTTTTGCATCTTAAATAGATAAAAAAAAATGATATTTAGATTAAATAATTGAGTTTCTTAAAGATGGTAATACATCAAAAAAATTTTCTAGTTGTTTTCTTTTTAAATTTTTCTTTTTTTCAAAAAATTCGTTCTTAATTAACAGTAATTAAACTTTTGTTATGGTCTTTGGTTATTTAAATTTTTAAAAACTTTTTTTATGCTAATTTATGGTTTTGAACTTTTTAATTGACCAATTAAAACAAAAGTTTCTTGTTTTGTAATTATAGTTTTTAGTTATTATTTTAAATAACTAAAATTTTTATTATTGACAGGTGTTTTAAATTATCTTATGATTAAATAATTTTTTTTGAGTTATGAAACGTATCATTTTGGAAATTTGCCAATTAAACTTTTTAATTTATCAATTTATTTTGCTTGTTATTATGCCAATTTTACATAACTATTATCTTTTTTAATTTGATTTCTGATTAAATTATTTTTGTAACAAAAACTTTTCGCTATGGTAACTTTTTATGATTAGGCTTAAACATTTAGAGTTTTTACATCTTTTTTTATAATTAAACTATTTGTAGTAGCAATAATATATATTAATGAGTTCAATAATTTCGACAAATCATTTCATCATTACATGTCTTATTAATATTGTTTAAGATAAAAAATTTTAAGTTTATTCTAATAAAGTTCAAGATTATTGTATACTTTAATTTAAAAGTATATCTTTATTTAAATGTTAACAACATTTAGCAAGTTTAGCAAAATATTTTTTTAAAAAAAAATTTTCTTATTTTTTACTAGAAAATAAAAAATATTTTTCATCTAATTTCTTTAATCTTAAATTATGTTGAAACTTTTTTTTCATTTTTTTTAATTTGTAAGCTTAGGTTTTTAATAATTTAAGTTAATTCTTGTTTTAAGAAAAGTAAATAAAAAAATTTTTTATACTCAATAATTGATGGTTTTTTGATAGAAAAGTTTCTTTCTATAATTTTGTTTGTAATTTTCTTTTTTAATCTGTTGATTTTTTTTGTTACAATTTTATAAAAAAAAAATTAAAAACAAAAAATCTTAAAGTGGGATGAAAAAGTTTAGAAAAAAATTTTAGAAAAAAAGTTTAGAAAAAAAGTTTAGAAAAAAAATTAAGAAAAAAAATTTAGAAAAATATTAAAAAGAAGATTTGAAATGTTTTAGCTTAGAAAGATCTTTTTTAGAAACAAAATTTTCAAATAAAATTTAAAAAAAAATTAAATTTACATTTAATTAGTAATTCTGTAAATTGAATTTGAATAAAAAAGTAATGAATTGCAACTATTGGAGCAGTTTATGACAAAAAAATTCAAATAAGAAATTTAATTATTGTTAAAAGAAATTTTATTAAATGAAATATTAAAAGTTGTAATATTTATAATGAGCTTCATTAAGCTTAATAAAAATTGATACTTAATGTAAAAATCAATTTTAATTGTTTTTTCCTATTTAACTTTTACAAAAGATAAAAAAAAATATTTTTTGAGTTAATTTTTTAGAGAAAAATATTTTCTTAAAAGATTTGTGGTGAAATAATGAAAATTTTTTTTTGATAAACCTTAAACAAAGAGATCAAAAATTTAAGACTAAAGTTTAATTTTGAGAAACTTTTTTTTATTTTCAGGTTTTTTATTTCAAACTCGTTTAATCAAAAATTTTTTTTCTTTGAAGATTATTTTAGTTGTTTATTTAAATTTACATTATAAAAGATAATTAAACATAAGCTACGTTTAAGAATATTTTGATTTGAATTAAATTTTTTTATTTTTGACACTTTTCATATATTCATTGACATTTTTCTGTCTTTTGTTTTTTACTGAAAACTTTTTTTTGAGTGTCACTACATGAGTAAATTAAGTTATAAATATTAAAACTGTTTAGTATCAAATTTTTAATCCAAAGTTTATTAATTTTTTATTATTTTTTATATCAACTTTATTCAATTATTAAAACTCATTAAATTTTTTGTTGATTTTAAAACTTTAAAACTTTAGTAATCGTTTGTTTTGAAATAACTTTTTTCTATTTTTTAATTACTTTTTTATTGACTGCTGGTTTTTAAAATTTAATTTTAAAACTTTTTTTCAAATTTAAATTTTCTCTTTTGAACTTCTTTTTCAAAATTTTGCATTTTCTCTTTTAAATTTTCTTTTATAATTTTTTGCTTAACTTTTTAATTTTTAAGCTTTTGAAAGAGTTTAATTTTTTTTAAATTTTAATGTCTTTTAATTGTCAAATCAATTTTTTTCTTATCATAAGATTCAATCGATAAAATTTTGTGTTCTTTTTTTTTATTTTTTGGCAAAGCCACTTTGAAAGATAAAATGCGTTTTTTTTTAAATTAAAAGGATAAAAGAAAACAGTATTTTAACAAAAAGATACCCAAATGGATTACATTAGACTTTCTTAGATAGTCAAATTTAACAAAAAAAAGATCAATCCATTTACACCTTACATAAGCAGAACAAAGGCTATGTAAATGGTCGATGATTGTTGAATTAAAATATTTTTTTAAAAAAAAAAAAAAAAAGAAAAGTACTTCAAATAACCAATAAAGATGAACATACTATTACAGAGAAATTTGAACAATTTTTTTTTGAAAATGATTATACATTAGATTTTTCTTCTTTAAATTAGACTTAAATTTTTAAATGAAAAACTTGTGAATAAAATATTTTAAATAAGACATAAAAGTTTCGAATAGGGACACATCATATTTCAATAGTTTTATTTTAAACAAAAAATAATAAATTTTGTTTAAATACTTTGAATTGAGTTTTAAAAAAAAAATTTCATCAATTTTTTTTATTTAAAAATATTTTTTAAAAATTGCTTGTGTCGGTTGAACTGAAGTGAGTTTTTTTTTTTTTGATTATTTTGCTTATAATTTAACTTTATAAATCTTGAAATCTTGTTTTTAATTGATTTGTTCACTAAATTTTCAAAAATTTTTCTTGATTTTTGTATTTTTTATTTTTTTTAAAGAATCGGAAATGAGTCAAAAAGTCTTTTTTTAACTATTTTACCATAAAACTTTTATTTACATTTAAGTTTTATTTAACTTTAAAAGTAAAATTTAAGGTAGAAAATAATTTTATAATAAATTTTGATTGTTAAGTTTATTTGATGAAAATAAAAGACAAATCGACACTTTTAAAACAATTAATATTTACTGAAAAGTTGTCAATAAATATCTATAAAACGCGTAATTAAACTATTTTACTAAAAATAAAAAAAGAAATAAATTCACTTCCGGCATCCGGTTATACTTTAAACTGCTTTTTGTATGATTTTTTTTGATTAAAATACTTTGTATATTGATTTATACTTTTATTTTGATTATCTTACTTTAAATTAATTTCCTAAAGTAAAAAAGAAAAATTTTCTTTTTGTTTAAGATTATAAAAATGTTAGAAATCATCTGTGTTTTTATTGATTTCTAGTTTTTCATTTTTTGAATTTTTAAGTTTTTTCTTTTTAAGTAACTATTTGTGATTAGTTTTTGAAATGTTTTTATAAAACTAAAAAAAAAATTTGATACTTTTAAACTGTTTATTATATATAACTTTGATAAACTTTTATTTATTTTTGATACTAAACTTTATTTATTTGTTAAAGTTTTTGTTTATTTTAAACTGATAAATTATGTTTAAATTATTTCAAATTCTCTTTAAATTTATTTTTTTTTAAAAAAAAAGTTTACTTTCGCTAAGTTTAATTTGAAATAAAGTTTGAGTTTAAATAATTAAAGTTTAATATTAACTTTCTTTTATCTGTTTTCAATTTTGAATAAAAAAAAAAAGTTTTTTTTTCATCAGCTTTAAGTGTTATAAAATGATTAAAAAACGAGTTCATCAATTGTACATATTGATTTTCAATTTATAGTTTTTCTAATGTAATTATTTTTTTCATTAAATTAAAATTCTTTTTGTAATTTAGTCTATTGTACTTTCAATTCATTTTTAAACTTTTTTTTTGTTGACATAAACCTATTTAAAACTTTGTTTAAATTTTCTTCTTCAAGTCATTATTGATTCCTATTTTTTATAAATCTTTAAACTTTTTTTAATTATTTTTTAAGTTAATTAGTTTTGAAAAATTTTATTTTGAATATTTCAATGTTCATTCAAATATAGATTTTGATTAAGAATTTTTTTATTTAATTTTCTTTTTATTTAATTTTGAAGATAATTTAAAAAAAAATTATTAAAGAATAGGGAAATTCACTTCAAATTTAATAAAAACTTCCAAAAGTATTTTTAAATTTTAAAGAAATGGTTTTCGTTTCCGTTTTATTAAAATTACATTATTCTCTCAGTTTAATATTCTTTGAATTATATATTCCTAAGATTACTTTATTGCTAATTTTTCTTCTTTTTGGTTGTTTAAAAAACAAAAACTTTAGAATAAAAAAAATAAATTTTTCTCATAAATACGCAAAGCTTAGCAGTTATTAAAATGTGATTTAAACAAAAATTTGAATTTTGAAATTTTTAATCAATAAAGATGAATTTTTGCAATTGATGCTTTTCTTACATTTGAATTTTAGGTTATATTTTTAGGTATAAGCATTAGATTTATTTTCAAATATTAGGGTTTTTTATTTTCTAAAAAAAAATTAATTAGTTAGATTAAAATTTGTTGGTTAATAGGGTAAATTGATTTTTGAATTGTTATAGTTTATAAAATGATTATTGAATTTTAAATTTTTATTTAACTTTTTTCTTAGGAAACAATCAATTAATTTTATATAGAAGCGATAATTTAAAACTAAAATCATTAATTGAACACCTAATATGACCAAGTATTTTGTCGTTTAAATTAAAAACATTTAATAGAACAAAATTAAAACAACAATTGTACTGTTAAAAACAAATAATGTTTTCATTGTCAAATTTCTTGTAAGATTATTTTTTTTTAATAGCATTTTATGTACAATAGCTTAATGTGTTGAAACTTTGTGGTTTAATTTTAGTTGTTTAAGAATTTTTCAAGTTGCTAGTTTTTTTTTTTAGTGGTCATAGTTTACTTTCAACAGACGAATAATTGAAAAAATTGTAGTTTGATAATTAAAGCAAATTGTTAAGTTCTTTAAGTTATTTTTTTACGGTCAGTTTGATGGTTTGATCATTTTCAAAATTTTTTTCTAAATTGAAAAAGATGCTTTTACTAAAATTTTAATTTAATTTGATTTTTTATGAATAAAGTTTTTTAATTTTTTTATAATCAATTTGAAAGTGCAAAATACTTTGAAAACCTATAAACCTTTGAGTTTTATCAATTTATTGATTTTGTAAATATTAAATAAATATAGTTCTAATTAAAAATTTCAACAAACTTTAATTTTTTTGTATACAAAACTAATTAACAAAATTTTTTTTTTGTTGAAACTAAGCACTTTGTTATTCATTTTCAAAAAATTTTCATTTTAACTTCAAATTACAATTAAAAATAGCTTTACAATTTTTTACTAATCTTATGTTTCAATAAAATCATCTTCTATAAATACTTTTGTTTTCTTAATTTTTTATACAAGTTACTTGTATAAACGTATTTGAAAATTGTAAACTTAAATATAAATATAATTTTAGGTTTGCCTTTATATTATTAATTTGGGAAAACAATAATTTTGTTTTAATTTACTTTTTTTGGTAAAAGATTAAAAAAGATAATAAAAAATAATCTTCAAGTACTTTTTAAAAAAAATGTTTGTGGTTTTTGTAAACAAAAATTAATCTTTAGTTAATTGTCAGAGTATTTTTTTTTTCAAAAAGGTTAATTTTTTGAATGAAGATACTTTTACGAACAACTCTTTTAATTTTAAAAGCTTTTAAACTTTGAACTATTATTTAGGGTTAAATTTTTTGTACTTGTAAAAAAAATTTCATAAACTTCATTATTTTTTTTATATAAATGATTTTATGATGTTTATCACACAAAATCGATAAGTTTTTTATTAACTAAAAGTTTTTTATTTTGTTATAAAATCACTATACAACGTTAACAAAATTAAATTTTGAAAAAAAAACTTTAAGTTAATTTAAAGTTAAATTGATTAAAATTAATTATAAACACTTAATCTTGAGTTTAATGGCAAACTAAAGATTTAAATTAATATAAAAATGATGAAAAAAATCTTACTATAAACAATGAATAAAAAAAGATAAATTTGATGTAAATAGATGTAATTTTATAAATACTTTTTATAACATAAATGTTTATCAAGTATCGAAAAGAAAAAAAAGTTTTTGGACGTTTATATTTTGAACTTTATTGTTTTATTTGCAAAAAAAAAATCTTTTTCATATCCAACTAGGAATTCTTAGTAATTTAGAAAGTGTTTTTTAATAATGTTTTAGTTTATTCATTTCATTGTCATTTAGATTTTAAGAAAAATTTTTTTGTATGAAGTAACTTTTTAATTAAATTAAATGTATAACAAAATTTTTGTTCTATGAAAAAATTATGAAAATTAATTCAAAAACTTTTTTTACTTTTATTAAATTTTAGTTGGAAATTTTCATCTACAAAGTTTTCAATGAAAATCAATTTTTTTCTAATCATTTCATTAGATTTGTTTTCTATATTATGAAATTGTATTATATTGTTTTTTGTTAATGTTTCATAATTATAAGTAATAAAGTGATAATGAGATTTTGAATCGAATGGTTAAACAATAAACATCAATAAAGTTGACCTTAACATGACCATCATTATTTAATTTAGTTGACATTTGTGATTTTTTTTGTTAATAGTTTTTTGATAAACTTTTGTTCAAAAATTTTTTTTTTTGCTTTTGAAGTTATATAAAATTAATTTTTAAAAAAAAAATTGATTGATTAAACAATTTAACTATTTTAAATTAGTTTTCAAAATTAAATTATTTCACCATTTTTATGAATTATTAGCTTTTTTTCTTCATTTGTCAAAATGAATATCATTTGTTTTGATCTTTTTTGATGATTTTTTTTTTCTTTTTTCATTTTTAAAATCAATAAATTTGAAATTGAAATTTAAAATTTAAAATTTTATTAAATTAATAAAACTTAAAGAAAAAGCAATAAATAATAATAGAGTGAGAACGTGCAGTTCATAATTAACAAATGATTCTAAAAGCTTACTTCCGGAATCTTTATTACTTTAAATATTCTCTTTTGTTCAAAAAGAATTCTACAGATCTTTTTAAATAACTTTTCAACCCTTTTTAATTTAATTTTTCTTTTTGTTTTTTTTTATTTATAAACATAAATTTTTATACAATTTTTGTCTTTTATTTAAAAAATGATATTTTTTATTTAAGATTTAAAATTCACTTCATTTTAAACTTTTCACTCTAAGAAATAAATTATTAAACAAAACTCAAACAATGAATTATAAGCTTTTTTTTAACTTTTTAATTATTTACACAAGTTATATTTATTGATATCTTAAAGTTTCTTTAACTCTAATAAACATAGTTTTTGTTCATTTAATTACACAAAAAAAATAATTTCAGATTTTTATCTTTTCTTTTATTCTTTAATTTTACAAAAAGTAGTCTAATAATTTTTTTATAAAAAGTTCATACTTGTTACTTGAACTTTGATTTTTTTTCACTTTTATTTTCTTTTTAAATTAAAATTCCTTATACATTTGAAACATTTTAAATTTTTCATTATTATTATTTAAAATTATCAATTTACACTACTTAATTTAAAGTTAAAAAATTTAAAAGACGATTTCAATAAAAAGTTCTTTTAAAGCTTAAATTACTTTTTGTGAACTCTTTCTATTTTTCAAATTTATGAATAGAGGTTTTTTACTAAAAAAAAACTTTTATTCTTTTTTTTAAAATAATTTTTTTGTCTAAATTTTTTTAAACTTTTATTGTATCAAATTTTTAAGTAAATTTATTTAGTTGAATTTTCTTTTTTTGTCGATAAAAATTATTTAAAACTTAAAGACATAAATTTCTTAATCTAGAAGTTTTTTTATAAAAATTAAAAAAACTAAAAATAGAGAAATTTAAACAAAAAGTTTGATGAATTTTAAAATTTTGAGAATTTTTAAAAATTAGCTTTAAATTCTTGAGTTTTAAATTAAAAAAAAAAAGTTGCATAAAAAAGCATAAAACTTAATTACCTTATGCTAAATTGAATATTTGGGTTTATAAGAAATTTTTTATCTATTGATTTTCAATCGCTTAAAATTGTAAACAGTTTTAAATAATTTTCTTTTTAATTTTATGTTAAATAAAACTCATGTTCATTTTTTTAAATTCAAAAACATAAGTAAACTAGAATTTTATTGAAAAATTTTTTTCTTCAAAAATAGTTTCGTATCTAAATATTACTAAATTTGAATTGAGTGAGAAGATTTAGTGGTTTTTAGCAAAAAAAAATTTAAATGATCAATCAATCAATAGTTTGATCAAAGAAAATATTTTTAATCTTTTTTTTAAAGATCACTTTAATCAAAAATTTTAAAAACAGTGTAAATATAAAAATTGAATTTTTTTTTTCGTAAACTTTTAAAATTCATGTTCTATGCATTTGTAAATTTTTAAATCAACAAAAAAGATAATTGAAAAGATAATAAAGTAAAAACTGCTTAGAATCTTAACTTTAACGACAAAGTTTATCTTAATTAATTTTTAAATAAGCAGCTAAATTAAATTAACTGATCAAACAAGAACAAAAAATGCTATTTAGATGCATTAATCTTATGATGAATTTTTGAATCTTGAGTTTATAAAGTTCAAATTAAACTTTTCAAAATTTTTAAATTTTTAAAAGTAAAAACAGAATTTTTGGAAAATAACTTTTTTTAGGTGAATTTCTTCATTTTTTTTTTGAGTAATTTACATTTCAAACATAAGAATTTGATGAAGTTAATTTTTATTTCAAATTTTTTTTATAGTTTTTTTTAATTAACTGAAAATACTTGATTAGTTAGTTTAACTTTTTTTACGAAACATGGTTTTAAAAAAAAAGTTCAGACTTAATACCTTTTATTTTCATATAATAGATTAATTAAAACTTTTTTAATCTAATTATCTTTTTTTTGAAATATTTGAAACTTTAGTTTAAATATTCATTAAACTTTTTTTTCTGATAACTTAATAGTGTTTAGTTAACAATATTTAAGTGTAGACTAGTTTACAGTATTCAAGCGTGAACTAGTATACAACTGGTTAATAAAACCTAGTTACATTAGCTTATTCTGTTACAAATTAATAGGTTCTGTTAAAAAGTATTTTAATAAATTTTTCTTCATAGTTTTTTGATAGCTTTTGTTTTTAAACCTATCAATGTTTCTTATTTAAATGTTTTTCAATTAATTTAATTAAAAAATAAATTAGTAGTAACCTGCTAGTATTTTAGTAGACTTTATTAAATTTTTCGTTTTTTGGATTGAAAATTCAATTGTTTTAAAATTTTTTCATTATCTTAGGTTTTTTAGAAAGATTTAAAATCACCCATAGACTATAATTAAAAATTTTTAATTTCATTTTCAGTTAAATCAATTTAAAACCAATAAAGTTAGTTTTTTTTAAATTCACTTTTTTTCAGCTAATATTAAAATATTTTCATAACTTTTTCATCTTAAAACAAAGCTTTTAGTTATACAAAAAATAATTTTTTTTTTATTTTCCCTTATTCATTAGTCTTTGGTACTAATAATAATTTGTTTGTCTTTTGAAGAGTTTTTAAAACTTGAAAGAACATTTTTTTTACTAAAATGATACTTTTTCATTTTAAAACTTTGAAACTTTCATCATTTAGAATGTTAATTTGTTCAAGTTAATTAATATTCAAAATTTTAAAACTGAAAAAAAAAAATTTTCAAATTTCACTTTAAAACTTTAGAATAGTGAAATACTTTCTGATTAGTTTTAAATTAATCTATCAAAGTAAATTGATTTTTTAAACAGCTTCTATACAATTTTTATGAAATTCAAAAACCATTATTCAATTGTACAAAAAAAAAAGAATTTTTTTTAAAGCTTGTTTATAGATTGAATGATATAAACTTCAAAAAAGCTAAATTCAATTCAGCTTTTGTGTTAGCCGTTGATAGATTTTCAAATCAAAATTTATAATCTTTATTAACTATTATTTAAATTATATTCATAATAAAATTTTATGTAAACTTCACAACCTAAAAGTTATATTAACTTTAAAAATACATATTAGTTTTTCAATACAATGATACTTCAAAGTTCTGAAACACAATTAAATTATCAAAACTAATTTTTATCTTTTAAAAAAAAGGTTTTTAATTATTCACTTTATAGATTTTGAAATTAAATCAGATTTCTCCACTTTACTTTTAAAAACGGAATAACGTCATGCTGTTTAAAAGATTAAAAAAAATTTGTTATTTACTAGTTTTTGAAGTTTTTTTTATCAAATAAGATTTCATCTTTACTAAAATTTAATAATTTCGTTTTATTTTAAATCTTTATTGATTTTCTTAATATAGGTTTTAGTAAAAAAAAAGATTTTATTCTAAAAATTATCAATTAAAATTTGATTTTTTTCGTGCATTTTCGAAAACAAAGGTTTTCTCATTAAAAATTACATTATAATTATAAATCAATTTCAAAAATTATACTTTATTATTTTGTTAAAATAAAGACATGTTAAATCTATATCAAATTAGTATGGAAAAATTTTCAAAACTAATTTAATATTTAAATCAATTCAAAATAATTTTTTTTCATCTAAAAGTAATTTTCAATTTAATAATTAAAGTTGCAAATATTTTAATCAATTTTCACTTTAAAATAACTCTAAATTTATTAATTTTAGTTCAAATTAATAATTATGTCTCTATTTTGCTTGTTTAATTAAAACTAGAAAATGTTTCATTTTCATAATTAAAAAAAAACTTAATAAGTCCGAAGTTTTGAATTAATTTTTTAATCAAATTTAACCTTTAGCATGAAAAATTTTGTATCAATTTACAACTTAATAATATTTTAGCAAAAAAAAGCTGTTTAAAAATGTAAAGTATTTCATAGGAGTCTTATTTAAATTTTTGTCAAATTATTTGTTTATTGAAAGATAAATTGTAAATATTGATTATATTTAGATAAATAAGCTTCTTAAAAATGATGATCGTTTCATGATGTAAATTAAAATTAAAAGTTTTTACAAGTAAATATAATAAAATTTATCAATTTAATGTTGTTAGGGTTTTTTTGAGGAAAAAAACTTTAAAATATTGATTGTTAAGATAACGGAAGTTAAAAGTAAAAACAGTTTTATTTGTTCACAAACTATGAAACTTAATTTTTGATCGATTTAATTTTTGTTTTTTTATTTTGGATTATCTTTTTATAAAAAATGATACTAACTATGAAAAATACTTTTAAAATGTTAAGAAACTTTAAAGATAATTTTTTTTACATTTTATCTTTTCACTAAAATTTTTAATATAAAAAGCCTTTTTAAAAATTTATTTTTATTCAAAATCTTAATCGGTTTGAGTTTAAAAGAAAACTTTTAAGGTTTTTGAATTATTAGTTTTTTCAAACAAATTTAATGTATTTGACTTTTTATGGTTATCAAATTAAAATTCAATGAAAACTTTTTTAATTTTTTATGAAGTTTAAATGTTTTCTAAATAAAATGAGTTTATAAATCAAAGTATATTCAATTTGATAAAATTTTCAATGAAAATCTTTGAAACTAAAAACTTAATCAAAAGTGATGAATTTAACTTAACCAAAATGTTCAATTTTATAATTTTTTACATAAAAAAAAAGTTTTTGTTTTACTGAAATGTGACATATTTCCGGTATAAAAAATTCATGTAAAATTTTGAATTTTTATTCAAAGATAAAACAAAAACAAACTTAAATTTTATAGTAAAAGAAATTTAAGATTATTTTTGTTTAAATGTAAAAACTTATTAATAAAGTTGTTAACGAAAAAACTTTCAATACAATAAAAAAAGAAAATACCCCTTGAGAGAAGTTGAGTTTTTGAAATATGTTAAGAATAGTTTGAAAAGTATCAAAATTTTAAAATAGACTTTTTTTGAAGAAAAAAACTATATAGTTTGATTTAGTTAAAACATTGTCAATTTGTTTCAGTTAAAAAATGAATTGTAAAATAAAAATTTTTAAAACAAACAATTTTTTGAAAAAAAAAAAGGAAGATGAATTAGTTGATGAATTTAAAATAAAAAATTATTTTAAAATGAAATTTCTTCTTTTCGTATTTATCTTTAATGATTTTTTAATGCAAAATCATCAAAACAAATGATCTTTTTGAAAATTTTTTTCATTTTTAAAAAAATAAATTTCTCAAACTTTAATTAATATTTCTAAACTTCTAACCAAGCAATTAGATGAAAGAAGCTATTTTATTTTATCAAACTTGATCAACTCAACTTGAATTTTGAAAAGCTTACTTAAATTTTTTGTGTTTTAATTATCAACTAAGCCATAAAATCTATTTTTTAATCAAATTAATTCAAAAGATATTTTTCAAAACTTAAAAAATGAAAAAGGATTTGACTTTGATTTTTTGATCCAGCTGATTTTTTCTTGCTAATTGAATTTTACAAGACAAGAAGTTTTTTTTTTAGGATTTTTATGGTGGCATGTGATTAGCTCTTATATATTAAAATTTTAGAAAAAAAAAAAATTTTTCTGTAGATAAAATTAATGTCTTCTCATATAGTCTTTAAGGATCAGTATTTTCGATTATTTTTCATGTTCAAGCTTTTTTGATTTAAATTACCAAAAATTAATAAAAAGTAAAATTTAGTTACAAAAAGCCTTTTTTTTAAATAACCTTATTTTGTTTTTATCTAATAGAAATTTTAAAAGATTTTAAAAAAAAATTTTTACATTTTTTTGCTTAATCAGATGATTTATAAATCAGTTTTAACCACTTAGCAATTTTAATGGCTAAAAAACATCCTTCTACTTAAATTAACAAATATCAATAGCTAAAATGAAATAGTAAAGACTATTTTAAAACATAAATTTAAATTAGTTGTAAAAACTGAAAATTTATTTTTTTCAACTATTAAATTCTAGTTGAATATAAAAATATATAAATTAATTAATTTTTTTTTTAATTACAGAAATGCCAGATTTTATTGAACCTGTACAAAACATTAGTGTACCAGCAGGTCGTGAAGCGGTTTTACAATGTTCAGTCCGTAATTTGAGTGATTACCGGGTAAGTTAGTTTCTATTTAAATCAAATCATTAAATAAAAAATAGTTTCAAGTATCCAGGATTTAAAAAAAAAACTGAACACTTTTAATATTAAATTAAATCTTTTTTACTCACCTATATTTTTTTTAATTATAAAATTGGAATTCATTTTTTATCAAATTTATCAATTGAATGATTTTAAATTTGAAAATGAAAACTAATATTTGAATTATTGAGATCATTTTTTAAAAATAGCTAGTTATTTTATAATGTAAATTCATTTTAGAGAGATATTTTCAACTAAAAATGTAAAAGTATTTTTATTTTTAAACAGCTTTTTTATTTAAAGATTAATTTTTAGTTTATTCAATTTTTTCATTTAGTCAATTTTTTCATTAACTTGACTTCTATTTAAATTTAAAAATAAAGACTCAGCTAATTAAAACTGTCAAAAGTTTATTTAACGTAAAAGTTTTTGAATTTTTTTAGATTAAAATTGTTTAAAAGCTTATTATTTATTTCAATAAAAATCTAAATGAAAATCAATTTAAAAAATTTATTAGAAAACTTTTTTGGATAAATTTAAATATTTTTGAAAGGTTACTTTGAAAAAAAATATTCAAAGCTGATCAAATTTGAAAAAAACTCATAGAAAATATTTAAGAAAAACTGACCAACCAATGAAAAAATTGTTATTTTAATTTACTAATTGTTTTAACCTAGCAATTAACTGAAACAATAATTTTCTCAATTCATATCGGTTTCAAATTTCATATGAATTTTTTTTAAATAAATTAGTCTATTTTAGGGTTGGAATAGTTAAAATATATCTTTACAATTTGTGTGAATGTAAATCGTAAAATATATTTTTTAACTAAAAAAAAAAACTAAAGTTCATTCTAATTAAAAAAAATTAAACTAAAAATTATGTCTTGGAAGTTTATTTAAGTTTTAATCTTTTTTTATATAAGTTTTTACAACTTTTAGATTTGAGAAAAAAAATCACAGATTTAACAGTGATTAAAGATATATGTAGAGAAATAGATGATGTTGTTTAAGTTTTAAACTAAGTTTTACACAGGTATGAACCTAAATTTACGAAAAAAAAATTCAACAGTTTTTTAAAATAACCAATTTGAAAACTGTTTTATAAGAATTAACAAAATTTGAAAAAAATTTGAAAAAACTTTACATAAATTTGTTTTTAAAAAACTTTTTTAAAATTTTCTTTTGACAAAATCTTTTTAAAGAATTAAATACTTTTAAAATATTATTCTTATTGATCTTTTAATAAATTTTAACAAAATTAAAGTTTTATTTCTTAAAAAAAAAATTGTTTTAAGTTAATTTAAAAGAAAAAACGGAAGTTTGTATGATAAAAAATTGAACTTCCGTTTAAATTGAAAAAATTTAATATACATAGAATAGTTTTGTTACATTTTAATAAGTATAAAAACTTAAGAAAATTTTAATAATTAAAATATTAAATTATTTTATAACTTTTTTAGAAGAATTTAGAGTAGAAAAATAATTGTACAAAGCTATTAAATTTTTTTATTGAACATTCATTAAGATAAATTGCATTTAAATATTACTAAAGTTTTTAATTTTAATGTTTTTTAAAGAAAACTGTCCGTCAATAACTAAATTTCGAATGTTGAATTTAAATTATTTTTGATTTTTCAAACTTTTTTTGTTCAGCTATTGAATTCGATTAGCATGATTTTTAAATAATTTTAATGTGTTAAGGTATAGATTTTTATAAATGTATATTTTAACTAATAAATTTTAGCTTATGAATTAGTTATTTTTATGAAACTTATATTTGTATTACAATATTTTCATAACTATCTGTGTTTTATTTTCTATAAGTTAACCAGAAAGAAAAACCACACGAAAATTGTTCACGGTTCAAATGTCGATTGAAAACTAATGTTCAATCTCTTTTAGAAAGAACTAAATTTTTATCAAATGGTATTCCTGTTTAAAGTCTAATTTTAGTAAAATAATTTGAAAACTTTAATATCTTTTAACTTTTTTAGATTTGAAATAATATTTAATTAGATATTTAATTACAACACGATTTAATGAACAATTCTTTAAAATTTCTAAACCATTAACAATTTAATTTAATTAAGCTTTTTTAGAAAAAAAATTTCTCTGTTTAAATAACCTTATTTTTGAATACAAAAAAAATGATAAAAACAGTACACTTTATTTAAAATATTCGATTTTGAAATTAATTTTTTTTCAATAATTTTGATAAATTAGGTTGCCTGGTTACAATCAGATGCAGAAACAGGTACTTTACTTACTTTACATAATCAAGTCATATCAAAAGATAATCGAATAAGAGTTTCCCAAAGCTCAATGAAAAATTGGAATTTACATATTAAAGATGTAAAAGAATCAGATAGGGGTTATTATATGTGTCAAATCAATACACAGCCAATGATTAGTCAAGTTGGCTATTTAGATGTTTTAGTACCACCTAAAATTATTGAAGAGCAAACTAGTTCTGATGTTATTGTTGATGAAAGAACTAAATTAAGCATATCTTGTGAAGCATCTGGTAATATTTGTTATTTAAGTTTTCTTAAAGCTAATAACTAAATTAAATTTTTTTTTTGATTAATTTAACTTAAAATAGGTTATCCATCACCTACAATTACCTGGAGACGTGAAGATTCTAAAGAGCTTAATTTAGGCTATTATAGCGGTAAAAAACATTCAGCTATAAAAGTTGAAGGAGAGCATTTAAATATAAGTCAAATTACAAGAGAAGACATGGGTGCTTATCTTTGTATTGCATCAAATGGTGTACCTCCTTCAGTATCTAAAAGAATTTCTGTACAAGTAAACTGTAAGTTTTAAATTTTTTTTGAAAAGATAGTTACGAAATTTTTTATTCCAATTTATTTTAAAATTTTTTTCACAAAAATAATCTTCAAATTTAATATGACTTTTATTTAAGTTTAGTTGAATGAATGTATAATAATCTAGTTAATAATTAGTTAATAAACTAATTAAATTTTTCAGATGTTCTTAATGTAGAAAGAGAATTTGAAACCAGATTTTGCTTCAATTTTAGCTTAAATAAAATTGGTCTTTTGATAATTTTACCCTGTAGCTTTCTTAGAAAAAAAGATAAAAATCAAAAAAAAAAAAGATGATTATGAAAAGTATTTAAGAGTAAAAGATCAAAATAAAATGTTTAAACTTTTTTTGTGAATTCAGTTTTATAATGGTTGGTTGATTTACTGGTGTAAGAATATTCTTTTAACAGTAAACTAGCCAAAAAAAAAAAAGTTTTCACCGGTTTAACAGCAAAAAAAAAAATGTTTCCTATTTAAATTTTGAATAAGAATTGATAGTTTTCACAAATCGTGAACACATTAGAATAAAAATTTTATTTCATATACTGAAAAAGTTATGAGTTTAATTGGCCATTTTTAAATCAAATTTACTTTGTCTTGAATTATTTTAAAAAAGAAAGGTTTCTATTTACCTTGTTATTACTAAAAAATTTAAACTTAAAAATTCATTTTTTTTTATTAAACAAGTTTTTATTCACACTTGTAAATAAAAAAAAAATCCTATAATCATAAAGATGAATTTTCATCTTTTTTTTATTGTTTTCAATTAAACTAAAAATATTTTTTCTTAGTTTTTTTTAATTTTTTTTCTTCGTACTTGATCTTAAAAAACTTTTATAAAATTCGATTATCTGAAATCTAGTTTGTTAAAACAAAATTTTTAATCTTTATGACTAAATTACATAAAATAATTTTATTTAAAAATTAGCCTTAAGCTATTCAAATATAAAATTTCAAACTAAACTTTTAATTTTTTTTTTGTTTTTTAAACTGGGAATATATTTTACAGATTTTGTTTTTTCCAAAACTCAAATAGACATGTTTTAATTAAAAAAATTTTGAAAAAACAAATTCTATTGTTGATTAAAGATATGAGAAGTTTTTATTAAAAAATTTTTAATAATTCAATTTGTATTATAACTGATGAAAAACAATGTCTTATTAAGCTTCAATTAATAGAAAATAATTTTTTTTAAAATAAAAACATCAAACTTTTTTTTTAACAAAAAACAGAAGTTGGTTTTCTATCTATTAACAACACATGTTTTCAGTTTATTAATTTTAGGAGTTTTATAAATATTTTTTAAACAGTCTTATTTAGATTTTTGGTTAATGGATACAATTTAAAATAAAATTATAGATTTTTTATAACTTGAATAGCCTAATAATAAAATCTTACATATTAATTTGTATGGATTAAGCTTCTTTTTTGAATTAGATTTATTATAGATAGGTTTTAATTTTATTTTTTAAATGAGTTTGTTCTCAATTTAAGAAATGATTTTTGAAGAATTTATTTGAACAAAAAAAGCATAAAAGTGAATAAAAAAGGTTAGAGGTTTGAATATATTTTTTTAGAATATTAAATAGCTTTTTATACTCAAGAATAGTAATAAAGAAATAAATTAAATTAGCTTTAGACTGAATTATTGAAGCTTATTTCTAATCTTAATTGCTTTTAGACATTTAAAAAAAAATTTGAATTTTGTTATTATTGTTCTAAATTTAAGTCATTTATGGTTTAATCAATTTTCTTATTCTTTTTTTGGTGGTTAAATGATGTTGTAATTTTAAAATTTTTAAAACTATAAAACTTTATCAAATCTTCATACAAATTGATAAATTTCTTTTTTATAAACTTTTACATGTAACTTCATCATACTTATCTTTAAATTTAAAAAAAAACAGTTTTATTTGATACAATTATGTTTTATCATTCAAGCTTAAATTTCATAATGGTTTTAAGTTTAATGAATTATCACAATGACAGTTTGTTTTAGGGTTTTATACATAAAATTTTATTGATTTAGTTTAATCTATAAATTTGAATAAGCATCTTTTTTGACAAGTTTAGAACTGTCTTTCAACTGTCTTATAGTTTTTTTTTTACTAGTTACTCTAGAATGATTTTTGAATTTAAAATAGTAGATAAAAGTGAATAAAATCAAAATAAAATCAAAAAAAAAAGTTTAAATTAAAGATGCTAAAATTAAATATTAAATGCTTTACACGTTCTTTAATTTAAAACTTTTTAAAAAAAATTTCAAATTTTAACAAACATTTAGGTTTTTTGTTATCAAAAACTAAAAATAACATTTTTATTTAATAAAACTTTTTCTAAAAAATAATTAGTTTAAATTAAGTTTTTAATTTCAAAAAAAAATTTGATAAAAAACAGAATTTAAAGTTTTATTTTTTATCAAAAACTTTTTGTTTATTCTTTAGTGAAATCTATTAGTTTGCTAAATTTTAATTTTTGAGTTTTTTTTTTCAATTTTGAATATGATGAAAATGACCTTTTGTGATGAGTTATAAAAATCATGATTTTTTGATGCTTCATTAAATTCTTTTCAAGAATATTTAAAATAAATATTTTTATAAAAGAAAATTTTAAACCATACTGATCAACTTTTTAACTAGATAGTGGCTAACAATAAGAAATAAATATGAAAACATAACATGAAAAACTATTCGTGTGATTTTATTTAAAGTTTTTTTTGCTGTTTCAAAAACCTACAAAAAAAAAATTTTTTTTATCATAAACCAATTTTGCATTCAAACAGCGTTTTTTATTTCACACTATGCTTTAAGTCCATCATTGAAGCAATTTTATTTTTTTTTTGCTCAAATTAAGAACTTTTATTAAAAAAAAGCTAATGTAATACTACACACCAAATCTAAAAAATTAGACAAAATTGATTCAAATAGAAAAAAAATTAACATTTCAATGAATTATTTTTAAAAAGTTTCTATTTTATTAAGCAAATTTGTTTTCTTAATTTAAAATTTTGATGTTTTATAATAACAAAACAAAATTTAATTAATTGAATAAAATCAAAACAAATAATCAAATATAAGCGTGGCTATGACTAATAATTATTTTAAAATTAGTCATTTAGTTTTATTTATACCTTAAAAACCTATATTCTAATAAATTTTTTTTTTATTTTAGTTCGTCCTAAAATTCGTGTTAATGACCAACTAATAGGTGTAGAGCCTGGTGCTTCTGTAAAATTAGAATGTTTTGTTGAAGCATCTCCTAAACCTTTAACATCATGGTTAAGACAAGATCATGTTTTTTTATTACCAAGTGCTAAACATGAAATTACTGAAGAAGTAAGTAAAGAAAAAAATACTCATCTAATAAATTTTAATTTGATTATTAATTTTAATTGAGTTAAATTTATGAAAAATTTTTCAAACTTATTGATAACTTTTTTTGATTAGTTTAATAAAGTTGAACTATTTATCAAGTTTTTTTCATTAGAAAATTATCAGATTGAAAAAAAAAGTTTTATAAAAAAAATAATCAAAGAGTTTGTTTATTTTAGTAAAAAAAAAAGTTTGCCTAATTAATAAATTTTATATAATTTTTGTCTTTATTTAGATAAACTCTTATCGTATTAAAATGAGACTTAAAATTAAAAAAGTTGAAAACAAAGATTATGGAGCATATAAATGTGTTGCAAAAAACACTTTAGGCGAAAAAGAAGGTTATATCCGGTTGTACAGTAAGTTTAAGTTTTTTTTTAACAAATTTAATAAGTTTTTTTTGAATAAGTTTTAAAATATCAATTTATTGATTAAGAATTTTACCTTTTTAACAATACGTCAAATTATGTTTAAAAAATATAAACAAATCAAATCTAATTTAATTTAAAAGATACTGATGATTACTATTGAATTCAATAATTTAATGCAAAAAGTGTTGAATTGATTGCTTAAAGCAAAAAAAAAAAAAAGTTCTCTGTTTAATGAAACGGGATGAAAATAATCTAAAAAAAAAATAAATATTTTAACGAACCTGGATGAATTTTATTAAAATTGCCTAAACTTTTATTGTTTAAGCAAGACATCATCAAATTTGTCGGCCAAAGGGGCTTTTTTTATTAGAAAATTGAAACAAAACAATAAAATTTCATATAAAAGAAATTAAAAGATTAAAATTTTATTATAAAATTTTTATTTGTTTCAAAAAACTTTTCTAATTAAAAATGAACTGAAATTTTTGAAAATCAATTTTAATTGACTTTTTAATTGTTGGTATAATTTTTGATATTTTCTGAGTCAAAAAAAGTTATAAAATTTTGAGTCATAGTTTTTTTTTAATTTTAATGTTTTATTAAAAGAGTTTGATTAGCTATGTTTTCTTATAATACTTTGAATACATTTTTTGATAAAGTTTGGTTATAAATTTTTAGTTTGAAAATGAGAAAAATTTTTAGGGAAAGAAAATTTCAGTAAAAAAGTTTTGAAATAAAAATTTCATAAAACTAAAAAGGTTTTCATGAGAAAAAAAATCTAATTTTCTATAAAATATGTCTTATTCTGAAACTTTTTATTTAAGTTTAATCATCAAAGATTCAATGAAGAATATTTTAAAACACTAAAATGATTCTATTTAATTCAATTTACTATCTAAACTATTTTAATTTTCTTTTTTTAATAAGATTTTTAGTGAAAAAAGAATTTTACTGTTTGAAGACAAAAATTTTTTATGATTTGAATAGATAAAAGATATATTAGAACGTGCAACAAATAAAAACTTTATTTTAAATGCTTGAAAAAGGCATTAAATGTATGTTTGAATTTAAATTTCTCATTAAACTTAAACATAACCACAAATGTGAAAAAAACTTCATTGACTATGAAATATAAGCAAAGAGGAAAATAGATGAAGATAAATATTCATTTTTGTTTAGCTTTTTTTTTTTAGTTTATATACTTTAAATTTTCAATTAGAAAAAATGATGTCCCACTACTAAAATATAATCAAATTTTTTATGAAAGTTTATTGCTACTAAAAAGCTTTTTGTTGTGTAAAATTATGTATTCGTTGAGTTTTTTTTTTGAAAATCATAATTTTTGAATATACTCAAATAGTTTCAAATAACATTGAGTTTTTAATTTATTAGAATAAAACAATTATGGTTCATATCGATTTATACTGAGTTTTTAAATTTTTAATTTGCTTTTTATATTTTTCTCAATTTTTAATTATCATTCTATAAATGATTTTTTATGCTAAAAAATTTTTTCTTTTTAGAACCTGAAATTAAGACTATTGCCACAACAACAACCACAACAACTACAACAACACAATCACCAAAAAGAATACCTCAATTTGGTAAGATTAATTAAAAAAGTTTGTTTTCAGAAACTGATGAAGTTTAATTAAATTTTTTTGAAACTAATTAAGTTTAATTAAAAAAATTATTTCTTAAATTAATTAACATAAATTTAAAAAAATTTATTTCATTTTAGATACTAAATTTGAAGACATAATTTATGATACTGATGCAATTGCTACTAATGTACATGACTTATATCAAAGAGGTAAAAATTATTTTTAGACTTTTTTTTTCAAAATTTGATTTTGTTTTAACATCAAATAGGACTTTAATAAATTAAAAGTTAATCGTTCAAAAATTGAGTTTGATTTTATAAACTATTTTTCTTAAAAAAAAAATTTTTTTTCTTTAAAATTCTGTATGTGACATTTTTAAAAACTAATTGTAAATATTTTAAAGAAAAAAAGAAATTTTTCAATCATTATATGGATGAAAGAATTGATTTTTTTGTTTTCTTTTTTGAAACATAAAAAAATATCAATCTAAAGTTCATTTCAAAATTAATGTAGTTAGCTAATTTTTTATACAAATGATTTGAAACGATCTTGAAATATCCATTTTTTATTTAATTTAAACTTAAAACTTATTTTACTTATTCATAAATCTTTTTTTTGTCGTAAAAACATTTTTTTCTTTTGGTCAATTAGGTTTAATAAAAAAAAATTTTTTTTTTTAACAGGTGAATATATTCATAATCCGAATAATAATAGAATTAAAAATCAAAATGATAATCAATTCATTTATAATAAAAATAATGTAGGCAATCATTTATATCTTCATCCTAATTCATTCAACTTGAATGATCAAATGAGATCAAGTGCCAAATCCAGTAAGTTATATTAATTTTTTGTTTTTTATTTTTCTAAATTTTGTTTTATTTTCTAATTTAATTTTTCTAATTTTTTTGTTTTTTTCTAATTTTTTTGTTTTTTTCTAATTTGAATCTTTCTAATTTAAAATTTTTTTTTCTAATTTTGTATTTTCTAATTTTGTATTTTCTAATTTTGCATTTTTCTATTTATTCAGATTTTTTAATTTCATCTCTTGTTTTAATCATTAATTTAATCATCAAAATTTGTTTAAATTAAAAAAACTTTTAAATTCTTTTCCAAAATATATTTCACAAAAATCAAAGACTGTTATGAATTAAATAAAAGTATAAATCTTAAATAAATTTCAAAAATCCTAAAAAACTTATAAACTTCAATAATTTTTATAAATAAGAAGAAATTTATAAACTTAACTTCACAGCTATTACAACCTTTTAATAAATTTTTAAAGACTTGAAAAACTTCAAAAAACTTTAATAAGAAAATTTCAAAAATCTGTTTAAAAGTCAAATTTTTTTTTTAAAAAATTAAATATTTAGAAATCAAAAACATTTTTAGGAGAATTTTTTTAAATTTTGTTAAAATAATTTTTTTTAGATTTTTTGATAAAACTTTGTTACTAAATTTAACATAAATTTTTTAAATACACGTGTATTTGATAAAAAAGTGACTATCAATTTAGATTAATTTGTAAATTTAATGTTTATTACCCTAATAACTTTTTAATTTGAAATTATTTTTTGTTTCAATATTTTAATATGATTTTTAATTTATTCTAAACTTAAATTACAAAAAAAAATTAAATTTTTGTAAAACCATTGTAAAACGCATTGTAAATAATCTCTCTCAATAAAATATGCTTAACTTTTTTAAGTTAAAAATTAAATTTTAAAGTCAAATAAAGAATTTCATTTTTAGCTAATTAATTATTAACTAATGAGTTAAAGTTTAATTATAAGTATTAATTAATAAGAAAAATTGTTTCTTAAAAAACTATTGCTATAAATAAACTAAAAATTGACAATTACATTGATGATTAATAAAGTTTTAAATTATTATTTGGAATTAATAGTTTTTAATTCGTCAAATTAAATAAAAGTTTGAAAACATTTTTTAACATTGAGAAAACTCTCTTTTTTCTTTTTTTAAAAAACTTGCTTGCTAGTTTTGTAATTATACTCATGAAAATTTAAAATAGAAAAAAAAAGCATGATAAAAAAAATGGCGGTAAAAAAATTAAAAGCCGATAATTCAGCTTAAAACAATCGATGCTGATTTACTTTCTTTGTATTTTCAATTATATAAACAAAGCAATAAATATGGCGGCCTCCAGTTAAACTAAATTAATTTATTATTTTACTTGATTTAACTAAAATTATTAAAATTATGCTAAAAATTTATTAAATTTAGTAAAAATTAAATCTGAATAAAAAACTTTTCATATTTGCATTGATTGTTTTTAATTAAAAATTCTTATTAAGTTAAACCGGTTAATTTTTTTAATTATAAATCGAATAATTAATTTATTCAAGTGAAATTACTATTGATATAAGTTTTTTTAAATTATTTAAAAGGTGTTTGAAGAAAATTTTTAGTTTGATTATTTAAAAAACTCTTAAAATTAAAAGACAATTTTTTTTCTTTTTGACTTATTTATACAATGTTAAACCATTTCATGCTAATTTAATCTCTAATTTAAAACTCATCTTTAAAGTATTTAACAGTTTCAAAAAACAAATAGTTTGTATTTTTGTATTAATGAAATTCAAAAGATATCATTTTAAGTTAATTTTTGCTAAGTATTCAACTAAAGAAAAATAATCATTTTTATAGTTTAAATAAATATTTTATTATAATTAAGTGATCAAAATCTAAGTTAAAAAACATTAATTTTGTTTAAAGAATAAGATTCTTTAGTTAATTTAAGTTAATTGAGTGTTTTTTTTTTGAAAATCAAAAAATAAATTTAATTTATAGATGGCGCCATAGTTCATCGGCTGACTCCATTATTCTTGAAAACTGAAAAAAAGAAAGAATTTGTTCCAACTGATTCGGGAAATTTTTAAATTTAGATTCTTTAAAATTTGTTTTTAGGTTTGTTTAAAATTAATAAAAAATGGAATTCGATGAGAATAATTTACAGTTTTATACTACATTCAATTAAAGACAATTATTTTTAGAGATCAATTGTGATTAAACTAAATATTTAGTTGTAAAAAATATTGTTTCTTTATTTATTTTTTGTAAATTACAGTGTGAAAAAATTTATCTTCCATTTTTATTTATTTTTTTTTTTTGATTAATTATATATTTTAAATTAAATTACATTTATTCACCATGAAATGGAAAAAAGTGTTAAATAGTGGTGGTTCTGTGCCTCGACCTAGACATGGTCATAGAGCTGTTAATATAAAAGATTTAATAATAGTTTTCGGTGGGGGAAACGAAGGAATTGTAGATGAGCTCCATGTTTATAATTGCAGTTAGTATTTTATGGTTTTAAATTATTTTATTTGTATTAATCATATTTTATGAAATTAGCAACAAATCATTGGTTTGTTCCACAAGTTAAAGGAGATGTACCTCCAGGTTGTGCTGCATACGGTTTCGTATGCGACTCATCACGGTTACTTGTTTTTGGAGGTATGGTAGAGTATGGAAAATATTCTAATGAGCTTTATGAACTACAAGTAAATAAATGGGAATGGAAACGTTTAAAACCTAAAGCACCTAAAAATGCACCTTATCCATGTCCTAGACTTGGACATTCTTTTACTTTAATTGGTATTTAATTTAAAGTTTAAAATATTTATAAAAACTAATTTTTTAATTTTTAAAGGGAACAAAATTTATTTATTTGGTGGATTAGCGAATGATAGTGATGACCCTAAAAATAATATTCCTAGATATTTAAATGATTTATATGTTTTAGAAATGAGACCTTATGGTAACATGCAGTGGGATTGTCCCCAAACTAAAGGTACTCCACCTCCGCCTAGAGAAAGTCATACTGCTGTTGCCTATACACCTCCAGGTTAGTAAATAATTTTTTATTTTTGCTTCAAATATTAAAAAAAAAAATTTAGGTCAAAAACCGAAACTTATAATATATGGAGGTATGTCAGGTTGTCGTTTAGGAGATCTTTGGCAATTAGATATTGAATCAATGACATGGTCAAAACCTTATGTCGATGGAATACCCCCCTTACCTAGATCTCTTCATTCAGCAACTTTAATAAATAATAAAATGTACGTTTTTGGTGGTTGGGTACCTTTATTTGTAGATAACAATGTAAATTCAATGAATGATGGTTTGAACGGATCTAATAATGGCACACCAGGTCATGAAAAAGAATGGAAATGCACAAATACATTAGCTACTTTAAATTTAGACACAATGTGCTGGGACTTATTGACTAATGAACTTTTTGATGATAGTGTACCAAGAGCTAGAGCTGGCCACTGTAAGTTTTATTTAATAGTTTGTTAAAAAGAACTTAAATTTTTACAAAAATTTATTTTTAGGTGCAGTTGCTATTGGGACAAGATTATATATTTGGAGTGGCCGAGATGGTTATAGAAAGGCATGGAACAATCAGGTAAATAATGTGCGTTTCTTTAAAATAGAATTACTTTTTTTCTCGTAACTAATCAAAAGTTTATTTTCTCTTTAGGTTTGTTGCAAGGATTTATGGTATTTAGAGACAGAAAAGCCATCGGCTCCTAATAGATGTCAATTAATAAGAGCTGCAACTAACACATTAGAAATAGGATGGGGAGCAGTTCCAAGTGCAGATTCATATATACTTCAAATTCAAAGATATGATATGCCTCCAAATACAGCTTCTGCTACAAATGCTAACTCTGAACCAATAACTACATTAAGTAAAATTAATGGACAAGTATCAATGACAACTAAAACAACTGCTCAAGGCTTAAATGCATCTTCAATTCAACAGCAACAAGTAAATAAAATTAATCCAAAAATAATTGTTCAACAACCTCAAATAAAAGTTGTAGCTCAAAAACAAGGAATTACTGTTATCCAACAAAATTCTTCGACTGCGAATCAACAAACAACAGTATCACAAACCACAACAACAGCTACTGGTCAAAATCAAACCCAAATGTCAGGAATGGCTGCTTTAGCAGCAGCCGCAGCTGCAACACAGAAAATTCAAGCTCCTGACACTATCAAAGCATCAGTTAATACTTCACAAGGTACCCAAATAATTCAACTTCAGCAAGCTACAACATCAACTCAGGGAGGTAAACAGCAAATGAAGATTATTACTGCACCGGGATCAAATCAACAAACTATTCGATTATTAACTCCTGTGTCTGCTAATTCATTATCTGGAACAGGAGGATCTGGAAAAACACAGCAACTAATGGTTACATCAAACACAGGTTCAGGAACTCAATTGATGACTTTAGTAAAAACCGCTGCTGGACAACTGCAATTAGCTCCTGCAACTTCAGGGACTAAATTATCTTCAAACGCGACAATAGTAAAACTTTTACCACAATCTGTAACTACTTCAAACGCAAGTGGTACAAACATTGTAAAAACAATTTCTCAAATTTCCACATCTTCATCTACTTCATCTAGCACCCAAGTTCAAGGAACAACAACACCTTCAAAAGTTATTCCAACAATAATTAAAAGTATTCCGACAAGTTCTAACTTAGTAACCGTTTCTAAAAATCAAACAAACAATTTAACCACAGCAGTATCAAATTCAAATACAACTCAAACTAAGACTATAATAATTCCAAGTAAACCAAATAATGTTCAAAATACATCTTCTGTTGTCACATCTACATCGATGAACACAACTACAGCAAGAATAGTAACGAATCCAGCAGGAGTTAAAATGCTTGTTTTTCAGGCTTCTCCATCTCAACAACAATCACAACCTCAACAACTCATTGTTAATCAAGGAGGTGTACAGCAGCCTTTCACTTTACAATTACCAAATAATGTTGTATCAACTTCTGGCGCTAAAACAATAAAAATTCCAGCATCTGCTTTGCCGAAAACTGTTAGTGTTGTTGGAGGTCAACATGTAAGTGTTGCAAATACTTCTACTACCATGACAACAGCATCTGGACAAAAAATAATTCAGTTAGCTCCAGGGACACAACTTCCTCAAGGTATTCGTTTTGTAACAGCAAATAGTACACAAGGTACAGCAGTTATACAACCTACTCAAGTTCGTACAATTGGTACCAATCAATTAGTTAGTAATAGTAGTCAGCAGCCAAAGATTGTACTTTTCCCTCAAACATCTACATCTTCTACTACTTCTAATTTAAGACATCAAGTTGTAACTTTGCCTTCATCAACAGTAGTTAGTAGTGAAGCAATGGATACTTCTACAAGCAATCCGAATTCAGAATCTAAAATTAACCAATTAGACGGTCCGATTGATGAAGAAGAAACTAATGAAGATAACAAAACTGAAACTACTAAAGATAAAGAAGATGAAAAAACCGAAGAAAAAATATTAGAAGATGCTTCAGAAAATTCTTCTGAAAAAGATGTAACTTCAAATTCTGAAGTTAAAGATGATACGCTGAAAGATGACTTAAAAAATAACGAAGATTCTAATAAGGTTTCAAAGACGGATCAATTAGATTTAGAATCTAAGCCTCAGCAGCTTTTACTTAGTGTTGAAATGCCAGGTTTGGAGCCCCCAGCTCAAATGTGTGCTGATGATCCAGAACCTATGCCTTCTTTATCAGTTACATCTATTTTACCAGTTACAAATACATTAACTTCTATTTCATCTGTATCAACAACATCTACATCAAACTCAACTACACAAGAATCTAATAATGATCCTTTATCAACATTAGCATCTGCAGCAGTTTCTTCTCAATCACAACAATTATCTGAATCAACAATTAAAAAAGCTGAAGCTACTTCTTTAAGTCAGTCAAATGATAGTAATGAGTCTAAGCCAGTCATAAGCGTTTCTGCTGTGACTGCTACAGAAACTATAACAAAAACAATAAAAATAGAATCAGACTCTGTTCAAAACCAATTATCTGATAAGCAACAAGAAATTACAAAAAAAATTAATTTTCAACAATCATCAAACTTAAATACTAATAATGTTACAGTACAACAATTGACCAAAAAAAATCAATGGTATGATGTAAATGTATTTAAATCTAATACTTGTGTTGTATCTCATTATTATTTAACATCTGAAAACTATGATAGTAATGTAACTGCAGAAGATGAAGAATTCAAAATTCCTAATTACAATTCATTAATCAAAGTTGATTTAGAACCTGGAACAGCTTATAAATTGAGAGTTGCAGCAGTTAATGCATGTGGAAGAGGACCATGGAGCGAAGTTTCAGCATTTAAAACTTGTTTACCTGGTTACCCAGGAGCTCCTTCTGCAATCAAAATAACTAAAAATGTCGATGGTGCAAATTTAAGCTGGGAACCTCCTCAATTTACTTCTGGTAACATTACAGAATATTCTGTTTATTTAGCAATCAGAAACAATCAAGGAAATTTGAATGGTAATTCATGTACTACTAGCTCCCAAAGCAATCCAAGTCCATTAAGTTTTGTCCGTGTTTATTGTGGTAATAATAATTTTTGTACAGTTTCAAATACTCATTTGCAACAAGCTCATATTGATATGATTACGAAACCTGCTATTATATTTAGAATTGCTGCTAAAAATGAAAAAGGTTTGTGTTTTTAATATTTTTTTAAATTCAAATATATAAAATATTTTTTTATAGGTTATGGTCCTGCTACTCAAGTAAGGTGGTTACAAGACTCAGGTGCTTCTGGCCTAATAAAATCTAATAAACGTCAACCTCAACCTGATAAGTAATATTTTATTTAATGTTAATTATTATTTTTTACTAATTTTTTTTCTTCTTTTTAGTAATTCATCTAAAAGAATTAGATCAGAAGAATAAAATTAATTCATTCATTAATGTTAATATTTTAAGCGCTTCATTTTAAAATTGATTATTTTCAACCTGAATCACTTGACAAGCAAAATATTTTTTTATTATCAAAATCGACAGTTAGTAAGTTAATCAAAAGTTTCTTGTGAAAAATCATTTGCAATTCAATTTTAACTAATTTGTTTATGTAGTTTTACAAATATCAAATTATTAAGCATACTAAAAAAGAATAGACATATTCAAATAAGAAAATTCAATATAAAATGTAAATCATATTACATAAAAATAGATTTTTACCCATACCATTCAAACATAATTTAGTTTGTGACTTTTCAAATGTTTAATTTAAATTCAGTTATCAAACTCATCAGCATTAAAATTTAATTTTACCTGTTTCGACCCTAAAATATTCTTTTATATTTATAGTTTTATTAGAACAAATAAATATATATTTTTTTAAGATACATATTTATATTTATAAAAATTTAAAATTATTGTTTTAAATGTTCAAGTCCTTTGATTTATCCTAATTAAATTTAAGAGTTCATAATTGAAAATTCATTAAAGATAAAACAAATAAAAAATTCGAATTTAATTTATCTCAGCTTTTTTAAATAAATATATTTTTTTTATTTATGATTAGTTTTTATAAGTTAGTTGAAATAGTCAATTTAGTTTAAAGTTTTTTGATTAATAATCTTGAAGACTAGTTTTTTTATCTTGAATTTTATTTTAACAGTTATATATCACAAGTTAAATTTTTCATAAAGAAATTATTTAAATTTTGCTTAAACACTTTAATGAAGTTTTAGCACAAAATAGAAATATTTACATCAATTTGTTAATTTTTTTCTCTTATAACAATTCATTCAAATTTTTATATAAAGTTTTTTAAATTAGTTTAAAATTCTTATTGAATGCATTGATCATAACTTTTACATTTATTTATCATTTATAATGTTGAATTCTTCTCAAGAAGACTGCCTTTCTGCAAGTAACCTTTAATTTATTTGCTTTTATTAGACATTCTTTTTGACTACTGAAACAATTACATTTTTCAAAACTCATTTTAATTTTCAACACTCAAAGATTATTTTTGTTTGTAACAATGTTTAAAAATAGTATATAAAGTATCAACATTTAAAAAATAATTTTAAATAAATTTTTCATAAATTAGTTTTAACTATAAATCAACTAAGTTTGCAAAAAAAAAATTTGACAATTTTATAATTGAAATTCTCAAGTTAAAATTTTGAGTTATTCATTGAAAATTTTAAAAAATCATCTATTTTACTCTCAATTTTATCTGAATTTTTTTCTTTTTGAATTTTTTTTGAATTTTTATTAGAATAAATTTCTGGAGGTGCAAATTCTTCTTTTCGTTCTTCTCTTCTTTTTTTATAATACTCTTTGTCTAAATCAAATTCATAATTTTTATCTTTATTAGATTTCTTATAATCCAATGACTCTGTTTCTTCTTCTTCATAAGACCTTTTCTTATCAATCACATACATTTCTTTCTCTTTATCATAAATTTTATCATTGTCCCATTCTCTTACTTTTTTTTCATCTTTTTTATATCGTTCATTTATATAATCTTTGGTATCTATTTCATCTTCGTCTTTTTCTTCTTCATTACTTTTTATATAGTTGTTTAAACTTATTAAATCTGAAGCTTCATTTTCAGATAAATTTTGATTAATAATTCCTTTACGTTTAGCAAGTTTTAGTAATTTTTGTTTTAAAAGATCATTTTTTTTTTCTTTAACAACATCAACTTTTTTTCGTTGTTTTATTGTTTGTTGTCTTAAAATATCTAAGTTTTCCATTTGTTTTTTTCTTTTTTCTTCTTCTGTAGAAAACTGGTAATATGAAGTTCCATGTTCTCGTATTTCATTTTTAGATACATTTTGATAATGAGATTCTTTTTTTAAAACATCTTCTTCGTCTTCATCTTTGGATTTAGCAAAATTTTCATATAAGTTAGTATTTAAATCATTAAGATTTGAACCTAATTTTCTTCTCAATAACTCTTGGTCATTTAATTCATCTATTTTTTTTAAATCACTTTTTTTACAAAATCTTGTTCTACCAAATGAATCCAAATATTCAACTAGATCTTCTTTTTCTTCTTTTTTATCAATTAAAGCTTCTAAGTTTTTTTTTGAAGAAACCAAAACTTTTCTTTCAAAATCAATTAAATCATTTTGATTTTCTTCTACATCATCTTTATTTTTTAATGAATTATAAGCATTTAATAATTTTTCTTCATATTCTTTTGCTTTCTTTTCTAAATTTAATCTTGACTTTATCAATTCTTTTTCTAAATTATCATCTTCATCTGTTTTAATTTGAGATAATTTTTGATTTTGTATAGTTTCACGAAGTTTTTGATCTAGTTGAATAGCTTTTTGATTCCATTTTGTTTTAGATACATTTTTACAATTAATTTTTTCAAATTCTTCTTTATTGATTTTTAAATTGTTTACATCTTTTTTTTTTTTTAATAACTCTGCTTTCAAATTAACCAATGACGAAGAATTAGATACATTAATTCTTTTGTTTTTAAGGAAAAAATTCTTTTCATTAATGGACATTTAAGTTTTATTTTGTCAAAAAATTTAAAAAAAACAGCTATTATGTTATTCTTTTTTGTAATAGAAAATTTTTAGTAAAAAACGTAAACATAATTTCAAAAAAACGTAAACAAGAAAATTTTCTAAAATGAATTAAGCATGCGTAGATGTAGTAAGCGCGGGTTTTAGTTTTTTAAACTTTAATTAATCTCCTCAGGCGTTTAGGAAATTTTTTTTTTACAAGGTCGATTTCTATTTTTTGGTAAAATTGATTTCAACATTTTTAATTTTTTTCTGAATTTTCAAATTAGTGAGTTAATCAAACTTTCATTTTTATTTTACGTTAACTGATTATGAAAATAATTAGTAAAGTTATTTTTGTTTTGTTTCATCAAATTTAATGGAAAAATCTCAAATGAATTTTTAAGTATTTTTTAAGAATAGAAAACCTTAATAAAAAATAGAATAAAAATGGATCTAAAGCTTATAAAGAAACATAAAACAAATTATTTAAGAAAGAAAATAGATTTTTATGCTTTTAGTTTAGAAAAGCTCATAAAGAATTATTATAAAACTTATGACTTATAAAATGAAGAAAAATTGAAGCTTAGAAAAATTTTCAAAACAAGAAAATAGAAAAATTTATAAAGAAATAGAAAATCTTAAATTGTACAAAAAAAAAGAAAAAATCAAAATTTTTCATTAAAGGTTAGATATTATTTAAATTAACGATAAATACTTGACACATTCACATCTTTGTTGTTTATATTCAAATATTTACTTTTTTTATCTTTTAAATGAAACAATTACCTAAATTTTCTTTTTGGATTTTCTTTTACAAATGTTTATTAGGCCAACTGAATGACCGAGTAAAAGTATTAAAGAACAACTTTTCATTTTAAAAAAAATTTAATCTTTGATTGATTTGTTCTTTATTTTAAAAAGAAAGAAAGTTGACATTTTAAATTGTTGAGTCTTAAAATAAAAATTCTATTAATGTTTATTTGGTTAATTTTAGTTAAAACAATAAACTTAAGATTAAGAAAAGTTAATATTTTTATTAGAAAAACATTAGCAAGAATTAATTGAATTTTATTTTAAACTTTTTTTTTTATTAAAATAACTTTACAAATTGATACATCTATTAATTTTTGTTTATAACATTTGATTAGTTTAAAACTTTTAGCTTTAATACTAATTTGTGTTTAAAAAAATTTTTATAAAAAAAATTTACAAATTAATTATAATTTAACAAGCTTACATTTGATATTTTTTTTAATATTTTTTTTTGACTTGTAGCTAATTTCTAGACTTATAATTCCTTTTTTAAATAAATTTAAGTTAGTTGAATTTATAGTTTTTTTAACCTTTTTCAATAAATTACATTTTGTATAAAAACTTAAATTAGCTTTTATTCTTTGTGAAAAATTGTGCAAAAAAAAATGTTCAAATTAAAGCATGATGAGTTCTATACCCAAAATTCTAATCTTTTTAATTAATTAAGATCGCATTTTAAACTTGATAATATAAAAACCAAAATTTCTCATTTTTTTAAGTGCTTTCAATTGTAAAATTTTTTTTTTCAGTTGATTATTTATTTTTTTTTTTTTGAATAATTGAATTATGATGGCTAAAAAGGTCTTTTTTTTTTTGTTAATCAAATGGCATTATACAACAAATGAGAACAATAAGATTAAATTGAAAATTACCTAAAAAAAAATAGAAATTTTTTCTTAGAATTATTTTTGTTTTTTACATTCTTTAATCTGGCCTTCAATCAATATTTCAGATTTATTCTTATTGTTATCTTGGTTGGTTAATTTTTGAATTCGTTTTGATTCAGTATAGCTTCTTCTATAAAATGAATAAAATAATACTAAAAATAATATGGCATTAAATTGTGATAAAAATAAGAAACTTATTGGGAATTGACAGTCTTGCATGAAAAATGTACGTAAACCATGAGCAATAACAAGACTAAATTGTAACATTTGTAATTTAGTTAAATAACGTTTCCACCAAAGATATTTTTGCATTTTTGGACCTATTGCTGCTAAACCATAATAAAGATACATTACTGTATGTACAATTGAATTTAATAAAGGAAATAATGCATTATTTCCACCTGGTGCAAATTTTAAACCTATCCATACTGATATTGGTACTATTGAATGATGAATTACATGTAAAAATGAAACATGGGAATCTTTTTTACGTAGTACAAAAAATATTGTATCAATAAATTCTACAAATTTAGATAAAAAAAATACATAGCCAATTTGAATCATACGCATTGGTTTATAATTTAAACTGTAAAAGGAAATAAATTAAAACTTACTCAAGTTTTATTAAAAAAATTTGTTTATTAATTAGAACAAAAATAAATTACCTTGAATCTACATATTGACAACACCACAAATCTAAACCAAAATTTGTCAAAAGACATCCTTCAAAAGTCATCCAAGCTGATAATGCTACCATAATAAAATTATAAGCAATCATGATCCATTTTAAATTCATTGGTTTACGATCTCTCATAAAATTTGGTCCAAAGATTTTAACTACATAAAGATACATTGCTACTAAAGCTAATGTAGTCCACGGTCCTGAATTCATCAAAGGAAAATGTTTAAGTCTAGGATCTCCATTTTCTTCAAAAAAATCATGGTAAGCATAATTGATTGCTTTAAATAATTTACTTGATAAAGGAGTATTAATGTTGCTTGCAATATTTGTTGAAGACATTTTTAAAAAAAAAATAATTTAAACTTGGGCTGTTGAACTAAGTCAGTTGTTTTTTTTTTTTTTTCTTCTTTTTTAAAAAATCTTAAATTTTTTTTAGGTTCAAAAAACTATTATTTTACTAGTCAGTCTTTAATTTAAAATAATGTTTAATCACTTTTGAAATACTTAAAAAATTATTTTTAAAACAAAATAAAAAAAAATGTTGATTTAAATTAATTTGAAAGACAAAAAAGTATGACAAAAAAAGTTATGACAAAAACTTATGCATCACATTAAACTAAAAAATTTATTCATTAAACTTTTTTTTTTATAACATCAAAATAAATTTCTTTTGTCTATGTCTTCTGTACAGACTGATCACTTTTTAGCAAATAGCAATTTGTTTTAAATTAGCTGACGGTTTTAAATACCAAAATTAAACTTTTATTTTTTTTTTTTTTTTTGTTTGCGCCAAATTGAACTGTGGTTTTAATTAATTAAACTTTTTTTTTTCAAATAAAAATAATGTACAACCTTTTAGTATCAAAAATTGATATCATTTGCTTTTTAAATTTAGTATATGGAAAGCAATATATAGTTTTCAAATATAAAGGAATTCGATAATTAATTTTTTTTTAAATTCTTTTAAATAGTCGAAACTTTTAGTTCTTGTTTTTAGTATTCTTAAAATGTCCCACTTTAAGTTTGAATTTTTAATATATTTTTTATGTTTAAAGAATCTTAATAGCTTTATTTTTACCTTTTTTTTTGTGTTAAATAGAAGTTGAATTAAATAGTTTTTGATTCTTTTCAATTAAATAGCTCCTAATTTCTTAATATAAAATAACTTTTGTTTCTTCATATTTAATAGATTTTTATTTTTTATACTGAATAGTTTGTTAATTTTTAAATACTACATAGTTTCTTAATTCTTTACTACTAAATAGCTTTTTATTTATATTCAATTTTCATGCTAATTAGTTTCATACCCTAATATATAGTATTGGAAATTTTTTTCAAATCAAATTTAAACCTTTATATAGTAAGCAACATTTTTTTTAAGAGAAATTTTTTTTTTTTGATCAACAAGTCTTTCTAAAATTGATTTTATTAAAAAAAAAAACTTCTTATATTAATTTAAATTTAGTAACGCCTATTATGTTAAAAAATTTTCTTTTTATCTTTTCATGAAAAATTTATGAAAAAAAATTTCCAATTTTTGATCTTGATACTTTGGAAATGATTGATAAATTTTTTGAATTTAAATTTAATATTATTTCTAATTAAAAAATTAATAATTCAAATTTATTAATTTTGATAAAGTTCATTCAAGTGTTTTTATTAATTTCGATAAGCATATTTATTTTATAAATCAAAAAGTTATTTGTATAAACTTTGAACTTGAAATTTTTTTTTATCATAACAATTGCACAACTTATCATTTGTTATTAAAGGCTTTGTTATAAGATAATAGAATTTTTATCCAATGAATCTTATCAATTTTGAGAAAAAATATTCAATTTCAATTTGTTTATGTAAATTACATTCAGCTATTTTTTTCAAGAAAAAATTTGACAAAATTTTCTTTGAATTTTATTCTATATTGTTAATTAAGCGTAATAGCCACTTGTTGCTTGTTTATTTGTAATTTTTTTTTTTAATTTAATTTTTAAGCTTTAAGATATTAACTAATTTTCTTTTTATATTAACTACAGGTAATAATTTTAATTATTATATAGTTTAAGACAAAGTTTTTTTTTAATTATATTTAGACTAATACTTAAAAAATTCCAAAAAACTTTTAAACAGTTTTTAATCAATTTTTAATTCATCTTCTTAATAATTAAATTATAAACAAACTTAGTTTAATGATATCTTGAATTTTTTTTTTTAATTTACCTTACTAGGTTTATCAATTTTTAAATCAATTAGATTTTTTTTTTGTTTTAGTTTTAATGATTTTGATTAACTTTATTTCTTTTTTATTAATTTTATTACTGTTTGTTTAAATTTCAACATCTTAAAAGACTTTTCATAAATTTTAATTTTTTAAACTTTTTTCATCAATAAGTTTTTATCAAAAATCTTTCATATAAAACTTTTTACTAAAAAGTTATTTATCAATTAATCTTTTATTTAACTTTATACATTGAATACATTATTTTTATAAAATAATCCTTTTCACTAGGAATATTTTTTTTGGAAAATTTCTTTCTAGAACAGTGTTTTTACCAAATAAATTTTATTTATTTTAAAGTTTTGTCTATTTGAAATTGTTTTTCTGAAAAATATTTTTTTAAAAGATAATTTGTCATAAACTATTTTGTCAGAAACAAATTTTCTAAAAACTTTTTATTAAAAACTTTTAATAAGAATTTTATTAAGAAACTTTTTACAAGAATTTTTGAATGAAACTTTTTACAAGAAACTTTTTGAATGAAACTTTTTACTAAAAAGCTTTTTATTTTAAACTTTTTATTTTAAACTTTTTACATGAGTTTTTATTGATAAAAAATATTTTAATAGAATTTTTTCTAATTAGAAACTAAAAGACCTTTTTTGAGAAGCTATCTGTATAAAACTATTTAAGAAACTTTCAGTTTTAAAATTCTTTTTTTAATATCTACTTAATCAAATTTTTTTATTTTTATTTAAAACTTTTAATTCTTATTTAAAAACTTATTATAATTATTTCTCTTGTGAAAAACTCATATTAAATTTCTAATGAAAACTTATATTAAATTCCTAATGAAAACTTAATTTTTATAATTCTTAAATGTTTTATTGAAAAGTTTTATACAATTTACTTTTCATTGAAAGATCTTTGTTAAATTTACTTAAAATGTATTTTAATTAATTTTATGTTAATTTAAATCAATATAATTAATTTCTTTTTTAATTCAAATAATTGATTAAATTTTTTGATTTAGTTTTTTTTTAATAACACTTAACTTATATAGCTTAATTAATATTTATTGTAAGCTTAATTTTAAATTTCAAAATCAGATTTTTGTTTATTTTTTGTAAAATAAAAATTGTTTTTAAAATAATCAGATGTTTTATGATAAAAAAAAGTTTTAAGCAATGTTTGTCTTTTTAATTGAAAAATTGAAAATCAGATAAACTATTTACCATTGATAATACTCAAAAGTTTATTATTATTTTTTTTTTAGCTTTTTATTTAATTATAATTTGATTATTTCCTTTCATTCTAGATAAATTAAAAATAACTTTTTGTAAAAAATTTTTTTATTGATTTTTTTGTTTAGATTATAAGAAAATATTTGTTTTTTTTAAAATTTAATTTACAACTAGATGATGATTCAAGAAGTTTTTTAATTTTTGAAAATAAAATTTTTCAACATATTTCAAAATAATCAATATAAAAATTTTTCCTAGTCAATTATAAGCCGAAAATTATTTGTAAACAGTCATTTTAATTGGAAAATTTTAAAAAATTTTTTTTTACATATTTTTTTATAAAACATTTTCATTTAAATTCAAATTATTCTTTTAAAATTTACAAATTAATCAGTAGAAAATACTTAAATATTTTACAATTATTATTTACAGTTCATTTGATTGAAGTAATGTTATTTTAGGTCCATAGTAATCCATTATATAACTTGAATTATCTGCTGGTCCAAGAATTTGTAATGCAATCAATATTATATCAACAAGTTGTAAAAAAATAAAACCACCAAAAGAAAATAGTTTAATTAAACCAAAAGCATAGTAGCCTAAATAAAATCTATCTAATCCGAAAGTACCTAAAAAAATAAATTTTTTTAAATTTCTTCAAATTTTAATTTTTCGTTGAAATTTTTTAGTTCAAATAAGATATTAATTTTATTAAAGTACATAATAAGTTATCTTCATCAATTAGAATATAATTAAAAATGTTATATTTTATTATCAAAACAAATATTTACTAAAATTTTAATTAAAACAAATAAAGTAAAAGTTTATTAAGATAATAAAAAGAAATTCAAGTTCATCAAAAAATAATTTAAACTCATTAAGATAATAATGTTTAAAATCAATATTTAACAAAGAAGTTATGCTAATTCAAATAACTTAAAAATCATTTTAAATAATTAAAAATCAAACAAACACTTACCACCAAAAATTGATAATAATAACGCTACATGGAAATAGTAACCATTTGTATATGAACATGATGAAATTTTTTTAAATTCTCTTTTTTCATTATGCTGACATATTAAACCATCTATTAAAGTACAATTTTGAAAATATGTATTATTCTTAAAACAATTTACTGGTTGTTGTGTACTAGGTTCAATAAATGGATCATCGCATGTATATTGACCCATTAATAAATTGTTACAATCTATTGAATAATCACATTTTATAAATGCCAATAGACTTAAAGTTGTCAATATTGTTAAAAGATAAAATTTTGAAAAATTCATCTTAATTATGTAACCGACTTACATAGTTTAATTTATTTTTTACTTAAGCAACAAATAATTCAAAACAATTTTTGTTTTCATTTAAAAATTTTTTAAATTTTGTTCGTTAAAATAGCATTTTGGCGCTGATTTTTTTTAAACTTATATTTTCATTAAGCTATTTAAACTAAAGTTTTTAAATATTTCAATTTTATTAAATCAAAACAAATTTGGTTGAAATTTAAAAAAATAAGATTTTTTTTTCCCTCAAAAATTCTTAAAAACTTTTTTTTTCAAATATAATTTAAAATAAAGATAAAAATGGTTTTTACAAGAGATCAAGTTAAAGTATGTTAATAAAGTTTTTAAAAAAATTAAAATTCATTTTTTTTTTAGATGATTTTACAAACTGTTAGGTATTTAGAATTAGAAGGTGAAAAAAAACAAGTAGAAGTTACATTATTTGATTATGATAAATACCATTTTAATGCTTTAAATATATTTGGCTTAAAACATCTCTTAAAAATTAATAAAACTGTTTTTGAGTTTGAAAATCCTGCTATTTTAGATTCATCAACAGATTTAATTAAAAATGTATATGAAGGTGGTTTCAAAATTTGGGAATCAACTGAAGATTTATTAATTTATTTAATCAATAATGATATTTTAAAAAAAAATCAAAAAATTTTAGATATTGGTTGTGGTTCTGGTTTACTTGGTATTGCAGCTCTTAAAAAAAAAGCTTCTTTAGTTCATTTTTTAGATTATAATTTAGAAGTATTACAATGGTTTACATTACCTAATATTTTAAATAATCTATGTATTAATTTAAATAGTGAAAAAGATTTGTTAGATTTAGTTTTACATAAATCAGGTTTTTATCCAGGGGATTGGGAAAAAGTCGATAAAGAATTAAATAATCAAAAATATGATATTATTTTGTCTTCTGAAACTATTTATTCAAAAGATAATTATACTAAATTATTAAATTTAATTAAAAATCATTTAGAACCTAATGGTAAAGCTTATATTGCTGCAAAAGTTTATTATTTTGGTGTAGGTGGAGGTATATTTGAGTTTATTGAATTTGTTGAAAATGATGGTATTCTTAATATAGATGTAGTTGAAACAATTGAAGATAACGTCCAAAGAAAAATTTTAATGCTCACTTTTAAAAATCAATCAATTGTAAATAAATGAGTTAATTAGTTAGATAAAAATTAATGAAAAAGTTTTTTTTTTTTTTTCAGAAGTTAACTTTTTGAAGACTAACCTTTTTTTTCTTTAAAGACAAACTTTACTTTTTAAAAAATTTTTTTATAGAATGAATTCAAGCTCAAAATCAAGTTCAGCCTGGAAGGTTGGATGCGAAGTTGAATCGGCAAACCATTTTTTTTTTTTAATTTTAATTTTTTTTTTTTTTCGAACTTTCATCTTATTTGAAACTTAGTCTTGAAAAAAAAATTAAAACTCTTAATCTGAAACTTTATTATAAATCAAACTTTTTTCTCTTAAGTTTAAATTTAAAGTAAATTTTTTCTTTGATTGTTTTAAATTATTTTTGTGAAAATTTTAAATTATTTGGAATGGTCAATGTGAAATTTTTAAAATTTTTCTGAAAATAAAATTTTAAGAAAACTTTTTTAAAATGTTTAATTTAAAATTTTTTTATTTATTTTCATTTAAAGTTTTAATAATTCAATGTTTTGTAAAAAGTGATCAATTAACAAATAAACCTAATTTGGAAATAATTCAAACTAATCAAAATAATTTAAAAACTTTAAACCAATTAATACAAAATTCTTGTAATTATGATCAAAAAATAAGTTTTATTAGATTTTCTAATAGTAAATTAAGTTTAAATGTTTTAAATAAATTTCCTGGTTATAATTTAAATTCTCTTTTAAATATAACAACTACAGATGTAAAGTTTAATGAAAAATTACGTAATAATATAAATTATAGTCAACCAATTACTCAATTATGTTATGAAGCATGTAAAAATGACAATGATTGTTTAGCTTTTTTAACTAATATGAAACAATTTACTTGTCATTTAATTAAAGAAGATATAAAAACAAAAAATAAAGATTATCTTTTCTCTGATACGACAAATACTTATCATTACTATGAAAAAATTTGTCAAGATAAAGGTTAGTTTTGAATAATTAGTTTAGTTAATTTTTTGTAATTTTTACTTTTAATTAAAATTAATTTTTTTTAAATTTAATCAGCCAATTTAGTTTAAAACAAAATTTTAATTTGATTTTAAATCAAATTAGTTTTTTTTTTAAATTCTTTTTTAATTCATCATCTAATTGGTTTTGAATTTTTTTCAACTAATTTTAAAATTAAAATCTAATTAACTATTTTTTTTTTTTCAACTTAATTAATTTAAACACTTTTTAGTAAATCAAAATAATTGCAACAAAATTTGGTCTTTTGATATTCATATTAAGGGTCATTTAAATAAACAATCAAATAATAAACAAAAACAAATTTCAACAAAAAGCTTAGAGGAGTGTTTAAACTTATGCTGGACAAATAATAATAATACATTAAATTTTAAATGTAGATCTGTTAATTTTCATTTAAAAAAACTTCAATGTACTTTAAACCAACATAATAGAAGAATATCTCCAGAAGCTTATATACCTGAAAATCAAATTGATCATACAGATAGTTTTTTTTATGCTGAAAACAACTGTTTAACATGTAAGTTTGAATTTTTAAAAATAAAAAATATAAATTTATTAGCAAATTAATTTAAACAAAAATTTCTTTAGTCAATGGAAAATGTTTTTATCGTAACATTGCTGCTTATTTTTTACCTGATTATCAAATTTTTAATGCAGAATCAAATGTAATAAGTTTAGATCAATGTGAACAGTTTTGTGTTAATCAAACACAATATACTTGTAGAGCATTTTCATATTCTAAACAACATAAATTATGCTATTTATCACCAGAACCAAGTTTATTGATAAACACACAAAATACAATTTCAACAAGAAAAAACAATGGACGTCGTTTAGAAGTTATAAAATCAGATCGTATATTACAAAATCAAGCAACAAATTTATATCAAAATAATTTTATACAACATCAATCAGAATATTATGAACGTACCAATTGTATAAATGGTAAGTTATATTTTTTGTTTAAAAAAAAATCTATTTGTTACAAAATTTTTTTTAGTTAAAATTGATTGTAATGCTGATGGAATGCATACAAAAATAGATACTGATGGTCCATTTGCTGGAAGATTATTTACAGCTAATAATTTTGAAAAGTGTAGTAAATCAAACTTTGATACTAGTTTAGAGCAAATAGATTTAACAATTCCTCTTGATTCAAATGAATGTGGAACAATAGCATCTGTAAGTTAAATAATTTTATAAAAAACAAAAACAATTTTTTCATGATAAAAATTTTCAGGGTAATGGTACATATAGTAACAAATTAATACTTCAATATCATCCTTTTATTTTAAAAGAGTCTGATCGAAGAATTGAAGTATCTTGTGATTATCATTTAGTTAAGCAAAAAATTAGAGGAAGTAAAAGAAGAATTTTAGAAGGTAATGGTTTATCAGCTTCACAAGTTATCACTGGTTTAGCTGAAAGTCCACCAGTAAAATTGAAAATTTTGAATGAACAAAATGAAGAAGTAAGAGGAGCTAAGCTTGGTGAAACTTTGTATTTTAAAGTAAATCTATCAGATGAAAGTAAGTTAAAAAATTAAACTTTTATTATTATTATCATTAATGTTCTTTCTAAGTATTTAAAATAATTTTTATCGTTCTTTTATAATTAGTTCTATTAATAATCATTTTTATTCACTACCATTTCAAATATTTTTTTGTAGCTTTTTTAATAAGTATTTTTTTAACATCTTCTTCACTAAGAATCTTTATTAATATCTCTTTACTAAGATTCTTTATTAGTGTTTTCTTAAATAATATTCTTTATTAGTATTTTTTTTCAATAAAAATTTTCATTAGCATCCTTATATATTATTACAGAATAGTTTTATTTAAATAAAAGTTTTCTAATAAAAAGTTTTCTGATAAATAGTTTACTAATAAAAAGTTTAATTTTTATATAGAAAATGATAAAAAGACATATTATTAGGTTTAAATCTTGTTATTATCATTTTTACCTTATTATTAAATTTCAAATAGATCATGTGTTTTTAAAAAAAACAACTAATTTATTGAGAGTTCACACTTTTTTTTTAGTCTTAATGTGTAATTTAAAAATTTTTTTTCTAAATATTTAAATGACTCGGCATTTCACAAGTTTTTTCAATAAACATTAATTTATGTTTTTATGAAAAGATAAAAAAAATTTTTTTTTTAAGAAACATAATTTGTATTAAAGTTTTTATCAAGCATCTTAAGCTTTTAACATTTTGGAAAAGTTTATAAAGTTCAAATTTTAAAGCTTGAATCTATAAGTTTATTTTACTTAAAAAATTTTTATCTCAAAATGTATTTAAAGGTTTTCTATAAACTTTTTAAATCAATTTCAATTAATAGTTTATCAAAAAATTTTTATAAATTAGTCTACTATTACAAATTTATTTATTTCAATATCAATCGAAATCAATTTGAAATTATTTTGTTACTAAAATTAAATTTTGAAGCTTAATCTAATTTCTTGTTCTTTTTCATATAGATAATCAAATCTTAACTTAATTTTTAAACGAACTCAATAAACTTTATACTTTAAGATTATTTTTACATTTCATTTACTCTTATTTAAGGTTTTCTTAAACTTTAAACATTTCATATCTTTACTTTCAACTTTATTTAAACTTGAATTTACCTATTACTTTATATTTAATTGTATCTTTTCATAATTTTTTTCATCAATTTAGCTTATATTCATTTAAAACTTTTTTTATACTTTTTTTTTCACTTTTAAATATTTAAATTCTTCTAATTGAATGACAGTTTAATTTCAAATTTCAATAAAATTTCTATTAAGATTTTTTATGTGGGTAAACTTGTTAATTAAGTTTAAAAAAAGTGAAACCATTTTTAATTGTTGAATCAAAAATAACAATTAAATTCAAAAATAAGTTTTACTTAAGAATCAAAGTTCATTTTTGTTAGCTTGAAATGTTTGTTAATTTTGAAAAGGGTTGTTTTATTACATTTATTTACTTTTTGCATCAATGATTCACAATCAATTACTATATCATTTTAAAGAATAGATGCTTTTCTTTTATTTTTAATTACAATTGTTTAGATTCAAAAAAAGATCAAAATTCTTTTATATTTAATTGGGTTTAACAATGTATTTCTTAATATAATTACTTTATTTAACAAGAAATTTTTTCAACTTTTTTTTTTAAAACTTTTTATTGAATCACTTTTACTTATTAATTATGTTTTTATTGCTTTTTCTTAAGTTTTGCTACCTTAAAATTTGAATTTTTTAAACTGCTAATTTTTTTTTTTGAATGATAAATGGCTTTACTCAAATAAAAGATTTTATATGAGGGTGATAAATAAAAATTTTTTTAAGAAAAATTCAAAAAATTAATTTGTTTAGCAACTTAAGATTTTTAAACTTTGAATATCTAATTTTAAGCTAAAATTATTTTTTTGGATAATCAAAGTTTCATACATCAAAGTCAAAAAAAAAAAATTATTTTCTTTATCTTTGATTTAAAATTGGTCACTTTTATTTTAAAAAAAAATTTCTTTTTTTTCAGGTGTTTTTGGTATTTTTGGTAGTTCTTTGATAGCAAAAAGTGGAAATGGTAATGAAACACTTTTACTGATTGATGATCATGGGTAAGTTTATTGATTAATTTTTAATTTCAAAATTATTAATTTTTAAAGAGTTATTATCATAAAGTTAAGTCTTTTTAAAATATTACAATCTTAGGAATAAAAAAGAAATTTTTTTTTTTAAAAACAATTTTCATAAAAATTGTTTTTTAATTGAGCATTTTGGTTTTTTGATAATCTTATACAATTCAAGCTTTATTTTTACTTAAGAAAAATATTTTCAAATTTACCTAAATTTTGAATGCTTAGTTTTTTTTTATGGAAAATTTTTTTTAATTCTTATTTTAGATAGAATAAAATGTGTTTAATCATAAGTTTTTTTGAATTTTTATTTGATTAATAAATAAGTTTTTGAATTGTTTGACCAAAAATTTTCTAAGCTTAATGTTTTTTTAGACAAAAAATTTTTTTAATGTTCTGCTTATTCAAGAATTTTCTTAATTAAATTTTGTTTGGATAAAAATTTTTCAGTTATAATTCAATTAAGAAAAAATTTTCATTACTTTATTTAAATTAACGGTTTTGAATTTTCTTATAAAAAATTCATTTTGTTTAAGTTTTTAGAGAAAAAATTTTCATATAAATTAAGAATTTTTAACTGAGTTAGGAAAAAAACTTTAAATTGAGTTAGGAAAAAAAATTTTTTTTCAAGTTTAATTTTATTTAAACAAAAAAAACAAAATTAAAATACAATTTGAAAGTTTCAAAACAAAATTGTTTTTTTAAATAACAAAAAAAGATTTTAAAAAAAAAGAAGAAAATTCAGGTTTATAATTGATAAAAGAATTTTATTTGAGATTAAAAAAGAGTTTAAAACAAAACAAAAAAATCAACAATTTAAAATTATTGTTAAAAATTCAAATGTCAAAATTTTTTAAAGTTGTTCCTCTATTTAAATTGTTATGATGTTGATTTATTTCATTAAGTTACATTATTTATATTTAACAATTTTTTGTTTTAAAAATAGCATTTAGTTGTCAAAAAAATTTTTAGGCATAAAACTGATTTGTGAATTATTTTTACTAAGCTGTTTGATATAATTTTTCATTCAAATAATTTTTTTTTTTAGCTGCCCAATAGAACCAACAATTTTTCCATCTATAAACGTCAAAAGTTCTGATAGTAAATCATTAAGTGTACCATTTCAAGCATTTAAATTTGCTTCTGATAGTAGTATAAAATTTCAAATGACCATTTCATTTTGTTTAGATTCATGTGCAGTTGTAAGTTAATTAATTTTTTTTTGTTAATAGGAAAAATCAATCAAAATTAGAAAACCTTTTTTTATTAAAAGTTTTTTTTATTCAAAAAAATAATAAAATTTTTCTACTAATTCAATTTCCATAAAATAATATTTTAAAAAATATTCTTAAATATGTTTTTTACAAATCATTTCTTTCAATAATTTAAGTTTTTATTCTTAACTTTAATTTTCTTAACTTTAATTTTCTCAATTTTAATTTTCTTAACTTTAAATTTCTAAACTTTAAATTTCTAAACTTTTTTTTTTAAAAACTTTTTAATTTTGACTTTTCCAAAATTTGATTTTTTATTTTTCTTAAATTCAATTTTTTAGTTTCTTTAATTCTGATTCTTTAAAAAAATCTTTAAATTCGAAAAAAAAAATTTTGACATCTAATCTTAGAAAAACACAAATAATTAAAAATTAATCATCTTTTTTAATCAATTTTTTTAAATAAACTGTTCATTTTTAAACTGATTTCCTTATTTTTGAAATAATAGGTAATTTGTGAAGAAACAGATTTAATGAAAAGAAGAAGTTTAGATTTTACTTTATCTAGAAAAAGAAGAACATTGAATAATCCAAAAGAATATAAAACTGGAGACATTGTTAGAGATATGAAAATGGAAACGGATTTTTTTATAATTTCAGATAATGATAATGAATTTGATTCAAACTTAAGTCAAACTTTAAATTTAGATTCAAAAAATAAAATTTCCTCTTCAAATAATTCAAGCTTATTAATTACAAAAGGTAAATCTGGTCAAAAAAGTTCACATCTTTTAATCAAGGAAAATGAAGAAAATTATACTAATTGTAAGTATTTTTTTGTTGTTATTAATCTTTTTTTTTGTTGTTATTTTTTAAAAATTGATTTTTATTTAATGCACATTACAAAGTTTTTAAACTTTTTTTCCTTTAAAATACTCTCAGTCTATTTAAAGTTATTAGATACAACAAAGATCACCTTCAATTTTTTTTTTGAAATAAAAATCTTTATAATTAGGATGATTATTCTTTAAAATTTCTTTTACTAAAAAAGTTTTTAGAGGTCAGTTTTAAGAAAAAATCTGTTAATAATAATTACTTGTAATTAGATTGCTCTTTTATATAAAAGAATTAAAGCAATTTTAACTAAATTAACTTTTTATCAATTTTATTCAACTTAGTTTTGTCGTTTAAATTTTTATTACTTATAAATTTGATTTCTCTAATAAGGAAGTTTTTTTTTTGAAAAAAAAAAAAATTTTTTCTTTAAAGTAAAACTTTATCACTTTTCATTTGTTTTGATGTAAAATAAGTTACCAAATATTCTTTATTTTAAAGCTATTGAATTTCTAAATTTTAATCTTCAATCAAGTAGCGGATAAGTAAAAAAAAAAAACTTTTCTAAATTGAAAACTGTTTCATTGTATTGTAAAATTGCAAAAAAAGAAAATTTAAAACTGAAAGATGAATTTAAAGATAATTTTTTTTTTTTTGTAATTTGAACAATTTAATCTCAATTATATACTTTAATCGTTAACTTTACCAAATTAAACAAAAAATTAATATTTTTATGAAAAAAAAAAAAATTTTTCATCTATTTATTGTTAAGTTTTATTTCCTTCTAATCCTTTCTTAATTAGTTATTCAAAAGAAATTTTTTTTTTTTGAAGAAAAATTTTTTTTTTTACCAATTTTTCTCTTTTATAATCTTCTTATGAACATTTTCATTTTATTAAAAGTTTTAATATTTTGAGAAATTTTAAAGTTCAACTTTTATGAATTTTTTTAAAGCTTTTTATGATAATTTTTTTAAAAAGAATTTTAAATTAGTTAAATTAAAAATTTCAATTATTCCAAAATTATTTTATTCAAGTTTAATTACTTAACAAATTTTGTTCAAATTAAATAATTTTATTAGCTTTCGGCAATTTGCGAAAGATAAATTTAGAAATAAAAGTAGTTTATATGGTTTGAATTAAAAATATTCAATAATTTTGGTTAAAAATAATTTTAGTTAATTAAAGTTTATTAGTAATTTTAATATTTTTGTTTATTGGTCTAATTTAACTTGAATTTTTTTATCTTATCAAAAGTCTATTGACCTTAAAAATGCTTTTAAAATTCACTTTAAAGTTTTTAAAACTATTAATTAGTTTATCAATGTTTTTCGAAAAAAAACAAAATGAATAGTTTTTAATTTGAAATCAGATTAAAATAATCTTTGAACAAATAAAAAGTTTTTTTTCCAAAAAAAAAATTTTAAATGAGCTTAAATAAGCGTTTGATAGCTTTTTAATTTTGATAAAATTTTCACTTTTTTGATTTACATTCAAATTTTTTGTATGTTCAAATAATTTTTAATACGCTTGTTTATTTTTGATGAATGTACATCATATTAAGTTTGATTTTATTCTGTTAAAACCCTGAACATTAAAAAACATTAATTTCAATAAACACGTTTATTTTATCACAACACTAAGGATAATCACCTAGTTAACTTTATTAATGATAGTTTGTTTAAATTTTTTTTATAAACTTTAACTTTTTAAGCTTCAAATTTCTTCTTTTTTTTTTTTTGATTACTTTTCATTAAATCTTATTAACATAAAAGAGAGTCTTTTTTGGTGTTAAACCTAATCAATTAAATTTTTTTTTCTTTTAAAACTTTTGAATATCAAGTCTTTAAATTTAATCTGTAACTTTCCATTTTTGAAACATTTAATTTAAAGATGTGCTTCAATAATTGCTTTTTTAACAAGCCCAGTTTTAAGGGAAAAATCTTTTTATAATAAAATTAAATTGATAAAATAGACAAAGTGTTATTAAAATTGTGTCAAAATCATCATAAATTTCAATCAAATTTCAAAATCATTTTTTTTATAAAAAAAAAATTGATTAAACTGAAATTGATATTTTTTATGCTCTATTATTAAAAATTGAAAACATTTTTCTATTTAAATAAATTAATGGCTATTTTTGTTTGAAAAAGTTGAAAATATTTCATTTTGAACACAATAAAATTTCTTTTTAAACAAGCTTTGTTGTCTTTTTAAAACAAAATTTAATTTATCGAAATTTTCTCTTCTTGAAAACATTATAAAGAAGTGACAAAACTTAAAAGTAGTCACATTAGATTGAGTGAAAGTCTGTATATTTAAATTAAATTATAACAAAAATACTTAGCTCATTGTAAATTGTTTTTGAATAATTTTAATCTTTCAAAGAATTTCTTTTGAATACAATTATATACTTTGATGAATTTCTAAAGAATCTTTAAAATTTTATGAGAATAATCAATTTTAAACATTTACTTATTTTTACATTATTTTTTCTAGATTCAGAAAATAAAATATGCTTTTCACCTATTCTTGTTTATTTGTTTGCTGGGTTAGCATTATTTACTCAACTTTTACTTATGTTCTTTTGTTTTTGGGTTCTCTTTAATTCAATAAAACGTAAAAAATCATACCAAAATGTTTTGAAAAGTCGTTCATCAAACTTAAACTCAGATATTTATAATTTTTATAGTTTAAGAACAGGTAGTACAACTTTAAAAAATCATTTAACAAACACAAAAAATGACAATTTTTCTAATGATGAAGAAAAATGGAACAAAATCTCTTTTGACAAAAATTTATGGCCAATTAAAAGAAGTGAAAGTAATAAAAAAAGTAATTTTACATCAATGTTTAAATTTAATAAACAAAACAATAAACATTTTTATAAAAAAAGTATTTTTTCATCATCTGTTTCAATGAGTAGTTCATCAGATCAAAGTTATTACTAAATTATTGCATTTTTTTAAAAATTTATAATTACATACCTAATTATTTTTTCTTTTTTTTGATGAAACAAATTTTCTTAAAAAAGAAAAGATTTCTTAAGCACAATTTAAAAACTTTATTGACTTTTAAGACATTTTTTTACACTTTTACACAAATTTGACATTTATGTAAATTTTAAACACAAAATTACTTGTTAAAACGCAGTTGTATTTTCTCTTTTAAACTTTAAATGTATATTTAGAATAATTAGTTTTTTTTGTTTTTACAAGAAAATTGTTTTACTTTTATGTTGAAACAAAGTAAATTAGCGCCAATAAAATAACTTATTTTATATAATTTTTTTTATTTTTATATAAAACAATTTATTGATAATAAAATTAAGAAAAAAATTTAAAGAATTTAAATTTTAGAAAAAGGAAATTTATAAGCAATTTATAGAAATAATTTTAGAAAAAAGTGTTTTTAGAAAAAAAATTTAAAGAAAACAATTTTAGAGAAAAAGATTTTAAAATTAGAGATTTTAGAAAAAAATATTTTGGAGTAAAAAATTTTAGAAAACAATCTTAATCAAAACAATTTTAGAAAGAACAATCTTAGTAAAAATAATCTTAGTAAAAACATTCTTAGTAAGAATAGTGTCTTGAAGAAAACAATCTTAGAAAAAGCAGTTTTAGAAAAAAACAATCTTAGAGAAAGCAGTCTTAGAAAAAAACAATCTTATAGAAATCAATCTTAGAGAAATTAATCTTAGAGGACAATCTTGGAAAAATTTTGAAATTGAAATTTGAAAGAATTAAATAATTAATTTTTGATAACAAAATAAGGAAATAATTTGTTATTAAAATGAAAAAAAAAATTTTATCAAAAAAAATTAATCAACTTCAATTTTGTTTACTTTCTTACTATGTGCTTAAACTATTATTATAAATCAACAAGTTAAATTTTTTTAGATGTGTTTAGAAAAAAAAAACCCAAATGTTTAGGTGGTCTTTAATTTAGGAAATGAAAGGTAAGATTTTTTAAGTCATTTTTAATAAAGTTTAATGAACCTTTAAATTTTCAATCTTTATAAATAAAATTTTAAATAAATTAAAAATTCAGCAACAAGTTAAATTGGTAGACAATTAAAATTATTAAAGAAAAAATTTATTCTTTTGTTTCAGTATTGGTGAAAAAAAAAATTTTTTTATAAATATCTTTGTAATTAAGCAAGCTAATTATCTTAAAATTTTCTAACATGAAGTTTGTGTTAAGAAACTTTTAATAATTTACAAAATCTTATACTCAATTATGAAACTTTATTTTTTAATTTAGTTTTTTAATTTTTTTGAAAAAAAAGAGTTTCAAATGTCTAAAATTTATTTGAAAAAACTAATGTTTTTTTAAAGTAACAAATGGTTTTTGATGAAAAAAGAAATTTTACTTTTTTAAGTTTAAATTCATCTTTAAAAATTTGAAAAAAAATTTTACTTTTGTGAAAAATAAAGTACTTAAAAACAGGAAATTCAAAAATTATCTTTTCATTAAGTCCATTTATTTTTTTAAAGAAAAAAATTAATTTTTTGATATGTTTATCAACGAATTTAACAGAATGATTTTTCAAAATGTTTTTGATGCTAAGATCTGGTTTATTATATAATTAATTGAAAACCATTATATTTTTTTCATGAAAGGCTGACCAAATATAGCTTTTAAAATAGTTAAATATTTGCATGCAAAGCAATTATGTCAATTTTATTAAAATATTTTAAGTTTAATAATTTTAATCAAAAACTAATTACATTGTCTAAAACTTTTTTGTTTAAACATTAAACTTGAATTTCAAACAAACAAAAAATTAAAAAGCATTTAAGATTTATTTAAACGGAAGTCAAATTATAAAGTTTTATCTAAAATTTAAATTATTTGCTTGACTAACTAATTTTTTTATATCAAAATTTTTTAAGGCTTAAACTTAAAATTCTTTTTAAAAAATGTCTATTCTTTTTAAAGCTTTTTTTCTATTGAGATCTTTTACTATTTAAAACTATTTATCTTTTTTAAGCTTTTTATTCTTTTTTTTTTTAACTTCTTTTTATTCTCGAATATTTAAACTCACTTTTTGGATATTACTAAATTAATGCATTTTATCTAAAGCTTTTCGTAAAAAATTAAAACCTCTTTAACTTAGTAATTAAAATAGTCAATATTAAACAATAAAATTTTTTATAGAATTAGACAATTTAAAAGTTCAAACCCAAAAATTTTTCAAGTTCATATTAAACTTGAATTTTTTTTGTATATAGTGTGTGTCTTAAATTCGAAGTCTGATTTTTAGCTACTTTTTTTTTAAATGATGAACAGGGCTGGTTCTGGATAATAAGAAAATAAGTTCAAAAAAGCTAATCGTTTAAAATAATTTTTTTTAGCAATATGAAGATTTTTGAAAGTTTTTAGAAAACTATTTTTAAGTTATTTTAATAAGTGAAAGCTAATTTTAAGTTATTTAAAAGTTTTAAAATGTTTATATAAAAATGATTAATTTTTATTTATAACTTTTGTTTTATGTAAATTAATTGATATTTCTCAAAAAAATGAAAATGAAATTTTTATTTATTAATTGTTATTTCTTATTTATGTTATTTGAAAATGTTTATTCAGAATGTCATGTTGGTTCTGTAAATTTTGTTAGAACATCAAACGTTAGACCATTAGATATTATTTTAGAACAAATTAAGAATAAGTTACAAATTTCTTCTTTAAGATGCCATCAACAATGTATAGATAATTCAAGCTGTGTATCTTATTTATATGATTCAAATGCATTAAATTGTTATTTAATTACAAATGATAATTTAAAAATAAATCATCAAAATTTATTCAGAGCTCCTGGCTGGAGTTATCATCGTCGAATTTGTTTAACATCAGGTATATTCAGAATATTCTATTGTTATTTATAAATTTTAATTTTTTTTTCTGGTTTTTAGATTTGATATGCAATCAACAATGGGCATTTGAAAGTTATGGCTCTACGCAATTCGATTTGATTGCGGATAAAATTATTACTAAATTAAATTCAGAAGAAACTTGTTTAAATGCTTGTTCTAATGAAAAACAATTTGTTTGTAGATCTGCTGTTTATAATCATCAAAATCGTACTTGTTCTTTACATTCAACTAATCGTAATAATAGCTCTGATATTTTAGATGATCAACAAGTATTTTCGAGTAATCTTCTTTATATGGAAAATCTTTGTGTACAGCAAGGTTGTGAAATTTGGCGAACACATTTTGAGTTAATTGAAGGCTTGCAAGCATTAGGTGTAACTTATTTTAAAAAAACTGATAATTTGCAACCAGGTGAATGTATAGAAATTTGTAAAAAAGACGTAAACTGTAAATCAATTAATATTGATTACAAAGATGGTACTTGTGAATTTTTTGATGAATTAAATACTATAAAATTAGATACACAAATCGATTTGTCTGATAATTCAACTGAAAAAATGTTTGAACAACAAATTATTCAACAAAATAATCAACAAAGTATTCTTCAAGACTTTTTAAGGCAAAATCAATTTCAAAAAGAAAAAGTAAATAGCTATCAAACTTTTTTACATCAAACTCATCAACTGAATCAAATTCAAAATAACCTACAACAAACTTTTCAAGCGCAAACCACTCAAAACAAATTTACAAAAGAAATTACAGAACAAAAGATCAATGGTGGTATTGATAATTTATCTCAAATAAATAATAAATCAGAAATTACTCAACAGTCTTTAAACAACCAAACTGAATATCAAAAATTTAAAGCTAATATTAATGTAAATTATTTTGTGAAAACTTGTTTAACAGAATTAAATAGTTGTGGAACTGATTGGACTTTTGAAAGAGTTGTAGGTAAAAGACTAGAAATATTAGACACTGTAAATATAAAAGATGATCAATATTATTTAGAAAAAATAATTACTAATATTACTAGTAGAGAACAATGTCAGTCAGCTTGTTTGAAACATAGTGTAGATATAAGATATGGTCAGACAAAATATCAAAATTTAAAATTAAAAAATGCAAATTTTATTTGTCGCTCTTTAAATTATGACACAAAAACAGGATTTTGTAAATTGATGTCATTTAGTCGGCATTCAAGTTTTGGTAGATTGTTAAAATTAGAAAATAATAAACCAGATTTTGAATACATAGAAAATAATTGTTTACAAGGTAATTTTTAATTAATTTTAATTACTTTTAATTAATAAATTTTTTTTTAGAGCCAAAAGGATTTTGTAATTGGAAGTCTAGTTATAAAAAGAAACTTGTTTTTGCAGACAAAATAATTGTTGATACAAATTTAACTTCATGCAAAGAAAAATGTTTAAATCAAAATACATTTAATTGTAGATCTATAAGTTTTGATCTTGAGACAAGTCTATGTTTCTTAAGCCACCATTCAGCTTTTTCATTGCCTGAAGAAGCTATTTCAGATTCTACAAGTCTGGCAGTTTATTCAGAACTTTCTACATGTTTTAAAAGTAAATTACAATTCTTTATTAATTTCATATTTTATTTAATTATTTTTTCTAATTAGTTGAAGTAGATTGTCAGGCAACAGATATGGTTGTAAATGTAAATGTAAATGTACCATTTAAAGGAAGAGTTTATGCAAAAAGTAACCCAAAAAATTGTTCATTAGATGTGAAAAATTCACTTAGTTTTAATTTTCCAATTAGTTTAAACGAAAGTATTTGCGGAACAGCTTTTCAGGTAATTTTTTTAAAAATCATTTAACTAATTTAAAACAACAATAAAATCTTTACTTAGCATGGCAGTGAATTTTCAAATATTTTAGTAATTCAAGGAAATGATCAAGTTTTAACTTCATTGGACAAAGCAATTGGAGTAAAATGTTCTTATGACCTTGATAGTATTACAGGAGAAGCTGTTTTGTTTGTTAAGTAAGTAAAAAAAAATTCTTTGTTTTAAAAATTAATGTTTTTTTGAATTTTAGTGAGTTGTCTTTAACAGATACAGGACGTAGCTCTGCTAGTTTACCAGATTTAAGCTTACATGTGATGGATATAAATGGTTTAGATAGGCAAGAAGTTAATTTAGGTGAATTATTAAAAGTTCAAGTACAATTAAGTGATGAAAAAACTTACGGTATTTTTGTAAGAAACTTGATTGCAAAAGATGAATTTGGTTTAAATAATTTAACTTTAATTGATAAATTTGGTTGTCCTGCTCAAGCTAAAATGATGAGAGAAGTTAGAAAAACTGATTCGAATTCGAAGCAGTTAGAATCTTATTTTGAAGCATTTTCATTTACCGGTTGTTCTGAATTACAATTAGAAGCAGAAGTTGAAACATGTTTGAACTCTTGCAGACCTGTAAGTTTAAAAAATAAAAATACTAAAATTTAATTTTGTAATTTTTTTAATTAGGCACAATGTCAAGTCGTAAGTGGTAGATCAAATGATGATTATGAAACAGTTGTTTCATATGGACGTAGAAAAAGAGAATATAATATTTTAGATTTAAAAATACTTTCACAATCAGTTAAAATTGTTGTACCTGATTTCATTTCAAATAACGAAAATAAAAATCAACAAAATAAAAATGATGATATTAATCAATCATTAACAGAAAAAATGTTATTAAAACAAAATAAATTAAATAAAAGTGAAAATATTTATTCAGTTAATGAAACAGGAAATTATTGTTTTGAACCAACTGTTTTAACTATTTTAAGTTGTTTCACATTTTTAATCCAAGCAATATTTTTATCAATTATTTTGATAGTATTTTACAAAAACAAATTTGAAGAAAAAAAATATATTTTTTGAGACATCAAATTAAAAATTGTTATAAAGCACAAACAGAAAAATTTCATAATAACAAAATCAGTAAAATTTTAATACAGGTTAAGTACCAAGGACTTATATGAAGCAAAAAAGGTTTTTTAAACTTTATCTGTATTTTTTGTATATAAATCATACCTACAAATACACAATCAAAAAACAATTAACATTTTTATTGTCTTTTTGTAATACATTGTGTATTTTCTCTTTTGTTAACAAATTTTTTCATTTTTTTTTAAATAGCTAATTTTTAAAAATCAAAGGAAATGTTTAAGTTTTCTTTTTAAAAAAAATTTTTAGAAAAAATAAAATTTAGACAAAATTTTTAGTTAAAAGTTTTTAAGAATAAAAATGTTTGAGTGAAAGAAAAATTAAGAAGAAAACTTTTTCAAGAAAATAAAAATTTAAAACTAATTATTTTAAGATGTTTAAACTATTCTAAATCCTGTTTTAATTGTTAAACTTTTACTTTTTTTTAGAGTATTTTTTATTGTTATTTATTCATTGTATCAATCAATTTTCATTGTTTATCTTCTTCTATTGGTTTTGTTTATTTAATTGATGTAATTGATACGTAACAGAAAATTTTCAAAAAAGACATACAAATTTTGCTGTTTTTTCTTTTTTAAACTAAATTTGTGTTTGCTTTTTTAAAGGATTTTTTATTTAGTTAATATCAACATGTTTATCAAAGATATTAGATAAAAAAAAATTTTTCTAATGAACTTATTTTATACCGCAGATAAGATAAAATTCTTTTATAAACATCTAACATAAATATGGTAATAATTTCCTTTAAAAATATTAAGTCTTAAAGTTTAATAAAAATTTGTTTTTTCTTAAAATTTTTTAAATTGTCATTGAATATTTACCTGTTTGCTACTCAATAAGTAAAAAACTAAAAAAAAAAAAAAGAAAAAAAAAGAAAAAATTGAAATAAAATGAACTTCGAAATTAATTTTGTCAAAACTTGGTGTGTTTTTCCAAAAATAAAAGTCAGTTTAAATTCATAATTTATTAATTTCATAATTTTAATAAAATTTTCAATGTTTATAAAGATGAGCATTGGAAAAACTTGAAAAAAAATTTCGTTTTAAGATTGTATCAAATAATTTAACTTTATGATACAAAAAAAAATTTTTTTTATGTTAAAAGTTTATTTAAAAAAGTTTTATGTGTTCATTTCAAGAATTCAGTTAAAAATTTTATGGTTTTGAATTAGCATTTTAAAATAGAATTTTTTTTTAAAAAAACCTGTAAAAATTAATTAAATTTTTTGACATCAAAAGCTATGTTTTTTTTGGTTGAAAGAAGTTTTTAATTTTTTTTTTTTTTGGTTTTAAAATTTATTCAAAGTTACTTAATTAAGTTTTATTAAAAGTGTTTGACAACTTTTTTTTTATTTAATTAAAGATATACCATTCATCTAAAAGCTTTTTAAGAAATTTAAAAAAATTTAATTTATGTTTTTTATTGTGTAGAATGAAAAATAATTACAAGAAATCAACAAATAACTGTAGAGTTTTTGAAATTCTTAAACCAAAATTAGGTTTAATTTTACAAACTTGTTTTGTTTTCTAAAGTTTAAATTTTTTTTTTTTTTACTTTAAACTTGTATCTTTGTTATAAATAAATCAATTTTCTCTCTTTTTTAATAAAAAATGTAAATTTGGAAGTTTTTATTTACTCAAAAAAACAAAATTTCAAAGAAATTTTTCAAAGCTTTAAAAAGGTTGGATAAGATTTTTTCTAATTAAATTTTGATAATTTTTTTCGAAAACTATGTTGATTTTTTTAAAATGTGAATTTAGAAAATAGAATTTTTTTAAATTTAAAATCTTGATTTCAACAATATATCAATAAAAATAACTTTAATTTAAATTTTTTTTTCTAATGGACTATGCTAGCTTTTAATTAATTTAACTAAATACGACCTTAATCTACACGATATTGAGAATTTTAAGCTTTTAAATTTGTGGACTAGTTTTAAATATTTTTTTTTCATTTATTGTTAATAGAAATTTTTATTGAGATTTTTTCTATTTTAGTTTAGAACAACTTTTAATTCAAAAATTAATTTAGAAAAAAAATTTATAAACATTACAACCTTTAAAGTTTATAAGATGATGTGAAAATAATAAAAAAATGTTAAAATAGCATTGGCTTGTTTATATTTTTGTTTTTTAAAAAAAAAATAAATATAAATACTAAATGAAAAATTATATTAAACATTTTATGTTTTGTTTTTGTTTATACTGCATCTAGTCGAGTAGTAATTAAAATTAATCTGACAAATTTTATTATAATTAATTTAAAAATACAAAAATTTGGTTATTAATAGAACTAATAGTGATTTTAAATTAATTTTTTTTTCAAAGAAAATTTATTTTTGTTTTCAATCAAAATTTTATTTCGAAAAAACTAAATTTAGAAAACTAATTTTTTTTTCTATTTTTTTTCCTAATTTTTTTGATTTCTAATAAAGAAATAATTGGCTTTTTCTTTTATTACTTTTTGTGATAAAAATGCTTGTAGCAAAATGTCAATATCTGAGAAAAACGAACATTTTATTGAAAAAAAACTATTTAGTAAATCAAAATTTAATTAATCTTATTTTATATTCTAATTTTTATAGAAGGAGTGCAAAAGAATTGAATTTGGTTGTGAATAATGAATACAGTTTTAAAATTTTAAATTCGAATGTAAAAATTTTAAATAAAACTTATGATATAAACGAAAAAAATCTAAATAATAAACTAATTGATTTTATTAAAATTTGTTTAATAACTATGGAAAATGATAAAAAAAATTTAGTTTCTAATTTAAAAAAATGTTTTAAAAATGAAAATGTAAATGAAATAATGAGTATTCATAATAATGTGATATCAAATAGAAAAAATAGTAAGCCATGCTTTGAAAATTTTTCTAAAAAAAAAGAGCTTCTGGATTCTTCTACGTTTTTGAACCAAGTTAAACATTTTTATCATTATGCTTTAAACAAATTCAAGCTTTGCTCTAATCATTTGAAGGTAAATAATTAGTGATTAAATCTTTTTTTCATAAATAATATGATTAATTAACCTATTGTTTGATTTTTTTTTTTTAAATAATTTGAGTTCAAACTAGAGACAAATAACAAGCATTTTAATTTTTTATTAAAATATTTAAAGTTAGATTATTAATTTTTTTTTCATTATTAATTTTATCTTATGCAAATAAAAATGGTTATCTTATTTGGATTGAATCAGTCTTCTAGTGAAAAGAATTTGTCTATCGATAATGTTTTCAAACGTAATTTTAGTTATCAGTTTAATAATAATTTTCCTTCTTCGGTAAAAATTGTAGAAGTTGGACCAAGAGATGGTTTACAAAATGAAAAAAATATTGTTCCTGTTCATGTGAAAACAAATTTTATTAATTTATTATCAGGAACTGGATTAAAAGTTGTTGAAACAACATCGTTTGTTTCTCCTAAATGGGTTCCTCAAATGGCGGATAATTCTCAAGTGTTTCAATCTATAAATAAATTAGAACAAGTTAATTATCCTGTCTTAGTGCCAAATTTAAAAGGTTTAGAAACAGCACTTAAAGTTAATGTCAAAGAAATTGCAGTTTTTGTTGCAGCTTCAGAAACTTTCTCAAAGTAAGTTGTTTTTTATTGATTGTTCACTTATTAACTTTTTATCTTTATGATAAATTAAAAATGATAAACTCAATTATTTATAATAATTTTTTTATTAAAGAAAAAACATAAATTGTTCAATTGAAGAAAGTATGAAAAGAGCCGAAGAAATTATCAATGTAGCTTTAAAAAATAATTTAAAAATTAGAGGTTATATATCTACAGTATTAGGTTGTCCTTATGAAGGATATGTATCAAAAAAAAAAGTTGCTGAATTAGCTTCGAAATTAGTTAAAATGGGTTGTTATGAAATTTCATTAGGAGATACAATCGGTGTAGGGACACCAGTTTTAATGAAAAGTTTATTAGAAGAAGTTTTAAAAGAAGTTCCTGTAGAAAAAATAGCTGTTCATTGTCATGATACTTATGGTCAAGCATTAGCCAATATATTGACTGCATTAGAAATGGGTGTTACAGTTATTGATAGTTCTGTAGCAGGTTTAGGTGGTTGTCCGTTTGCTAAAGGAGCTACCGGTAATGTTGCGACTGAAGATGTACTTTATATGTTAGAAGGAATGGGTATAAATACAGGTGTAGATATGAAAAAACTATTAACTGCTGCCGATTTTATTTGTAAAGCTTTAGGGAAAGAAACTTCTTCAAAAGTTGGTAAAGCTTTATCATGCAATAATGATTCAGATATTAAATTACCGAATGCTTATTCAAAATGATTTAAATTAAGTAAAGCACAAGTTATGATATCAAATAAAATTAAAGTTTATTGATAAAGTTAAAATCTCCCTTTTTGAAAAAGTGATTTCAATTATAAACCTATTTTTATAAAAAAAAGTAAATTTTATTGAAGTGGTTAAAATTTTTAAATTGGAGTTTATTTTTTAAAATTTAATTTATTGTTAATTTTATTAATTGAAAATATTTTTATATACAAAGCTTAAAAAATATTTATTGAATAATTTAAATTTATATATATTATATATATATTTTTATAGCATATTTGAATTAAATCAAAGGAAAATTTATTTCAAAATTTTTTTTTGTAATATTGAGTTTTAAGTTTATATTAAGCTTATCAATTTTACTCTATTATGAGCTAGCTTCTTATTTTCAAATTCATCAACAGATAGTGTGAATTTTGAACAATTTTTCATCATTGTATTTTTGAAAATAACATATTATTCAATTATAAATTATTATAATGCTATTTTTATTATTATAAATTTAATTTGTAAAAATAAGCTTAATTAATTGTTAAAATCAAAATGAATTTACACAAGTTGCTTAATTAAATAATCAAAAGATAAATTTTTTTTTAATTACAATTTAAAAAATGGCAACATGATCAAACATGATAATTTAAATTATGTAAACTTTAATCCATAAGCTATTTTAATTAAAAATAGTTTTAAGATAAGCTTATTTTTTTAAACATAATCATTTTACCAGTTAATTGTTTTGTTATTAATTTGTTTTTAATTTACTAAAATCATATGAATTTTTATCTTTAATTAACATAGTAAACGTTTGATTTTATTTAAGTTTGGCTATCAAACTAATTTTCAAAATTTTTTCTTCTGAATTCAAGAATTTAATTTATAATTTTGTTTTTTCATATTTACAAAATGAGTTGGTTTAATCTCTAAATTTTTTTTTTCATCTGGCAATTCTTTTGAGATTTGTTTTATTTTTAAATTTTGAGATAATTTTTGCTGGTCAAAATCTCTTTTTGCTTTTGTCTGAAAATTTTGAGCGTATAATGGATTAAAACCTGATAATGATGATGAACTCAAACTTCTTATCGTTTCATTTAAATTATTATGAAATAAATTTGAAGGTCTATTTTCAAAACTCAATTGATTAGTTCTTTGTACAGGAGGTAAATTAAAATTAAAACTATCTATTTTTTTATCTTGTATTAAGTTTGGATTGAATCTTGAAACTAATAATTTTTGATCTGTATAATATTTTATGTATCTTGTATAATAGAAGTAACAAATTGCTGACAAAAAAATATAAATCATTGTAATCAATAGCGCTGTATATAAAATTACAGGTCCTGTATTACATTGTTCCATAAATTGAGATTGATAATTACGTTCAATCGCTAAAAATTAAATAAATTTGTATTTTAAACTTAATTTAAATAAATGACTTACCTTTTAATTTATTTTTTTTCTCAATTATACCTAGTTTTTTTTTCTCAGCAGCTGCATTTGCTTTTTTAAGAGCATCTTTTTTTTTATCATTCACTAATATTGCTAATGACAATGGAAATTCTTGATCACTTTCTGATTCATTTATATCTAAAATAGATTTCATTAGTTTTATTTTTTTTGTTCTATATCAACTTACCTTCTGTTATTTTAGGAACACCAGGTTGACCATCCAATCTTAATAATGGTCTAGGAGGTATAAATTTATTTTGGTTTTTAAAGTTATTTACTAAAATATTTTTTTGCTTGTTTTGAGTATCTATATATTTTTCTTTATTTTCATTAAATCTAGAAGAAGCTAAGTTATTATAATTTATAGGGCTTGAGTTTGATGTGAATGAAAATGGATTGTATAATTGGTTAGATGATAAAAAATTATAAGATGAATTCAAATTTTGATAATCTTGATTATAAGAATTTGGTTGATAAAAATTTTTAGTTACGAAAGGATTATTAAAATTATTACCATTTATATTATAATTATTTGATAAATCACGCTGTTTATAACTATGTTGATTATTAGGCTGATACGAAATTGTGTAAGATAATAAATCTTGATTAGATGGATAAATTAATCCACTCGGCTTTGGCATAGTTGAATTTTTTACTGCAGAGTCAAAGTCTAATGGGTTTAATTCTTGAATAGTATTAAGTTTTAAAAACTGAGGTTTAGGTAAAATTGATGTCAAATCTTCTTTTTGCAAGGCAATTTCTTTAAAATTTTTTAAGCTATTACTTGATTTTACATTAGAAACTTTATTGTTTAAATCCCTTCTTTTACGTTTTCCAAAACCTGATTTAGATGCAAAGCTAATTTGAGATTGCTTAGTTGGCAAAACAAAGTTTTTACCACAATTAGCAGGTTCACATTTATTAGGACAAAATTTAATTTGAACTTCGAAATTAACGACTCCAGTTGAGGGAAAACGGAAAGCTTTAAATATACTTTTTAGTGATACTTTATCTGTTGGATCAATTTGCATTTCTGGAAAAACAGTGCTATCTATTGGACAACCTTCTGAATCTAATAAATGTAAAACTTCATTATTAGAAGACTTTGCAAATAAATTTCTGGCAAATATTCCAAACGGAGAATTTTTCCTTTCTTTTATTTCAATTTTTAACATTAATTCATCTCCTAAACTTACATAGTTTGCTTCATTTCCTGTTTTGTCTAATATTTTCATAACAATTGTTGGGGGTGCTGCTGTATTTGTGACAATTGAATTTGGTCCTTCATTTTCTCGATTACGAGCATTTAAACTTGATTTCACATCTATTCCTGACTTACTATGATTGTTTTTATTTAATGTTACTGTTTGGTCACTTTGTTCAAAAGAACATAAAACTTTTATAGTTTTGTCTAAATCTGTCATAATAACTGAATGTTGTTGTATAACAACTTCATTTACATAGTTATGAATACCCTGTAATGAAAAATTTATGTAAAAAAAATATTATAAATAGTTATTTTTTACCTCTTGTCTTGTTCCACATGTAGGAGTCAAAGGTATAGGAAATTCTAGATGGTTTTCACCATTTCCTGTCAAATAACATTGAGTTGGGTTTGCTTTAGAATATATACGGCCAAAAAATGCTGAATCAAAATTAAGAGTTAAAACCATATTTGCATTATTACATTGAACAGAAATATGTTCACAACTTCCTTTTTCACTATACACAGAGTTTATTTTAGAGCTTAACATAACAGGAGAAAATTTAACTGAGTTAATTATATTGACACTTGTCAATTCATCACTTGACATTGAGCATTCTCTTGTGAAGTGATTGAAATTTATTGATTTACAGTTGAACAGCTTTTCGCTATTACAAAATTGTGTACATTCTTCAATATTCCAAGTGAGTATAACTTTATCAACAGCTGTAAACTCACTGTTTAATTGTTCTTTATACTGACAAGTTGTAGGTTCTAAAAATAATCAGAAAATCAATTAGTTTTTAATAAAAATTTTTATAATTTAATCACCTTTTACACATTGGTTTTCTAAATAATCAATACGATGTTTTGTTGACTTAAATAAATTAGGGCGTGTTCTACGATTTTCATTATAAAGTTTACAAATTCGTGTTTCGTAATTGTAAGTTGCTGATTTACAAACAAATTTTTCTTCAGATAAACATAAATCTTCACAGTCTAGTTTTGTATTAGCTTGAAATATTCTTTTAGCTGGGATATCTAACATGAAAGATACAACACGATCAAACGTCCATAGTTTGTTACAATGTTTTTCTAAGGATAAAAAAGTTATTATTTTTCAATTTATTTTTAATAACAAACTTACCTCTAAGACAAATTTTTTCAAAATAAGCTCCGTATTTTGAATGATCTAAAAAATCAGTTCTTTCTTCTGCAGCATCTTCTAAAACAAAGCATTGTTCGGTACCTATTGTAGGCCCATATTCAACAATAAATGATTTGCAATTTAATCCTCTTCTCATACATTCATCTTGACAATCTGCTGTTAAACTATTATTTACACTGCTCATCAAATTATTTTGATAAGACTGAGAAACATCTCTTTTGTTTGATAATGTTTTTTTATTTGTGATTATTGATTGTTTTGGTTCAAAAACTGGTTGTACAAAGTTAGCAAATCTTTTATCTCTTCCATTAAAATTCATATTATTCTTAGTGAAAATACGTTCTCTTTTTGAATGTCGAATTTGTCTACCATAAGTTTTTTCAAAAGTAAATTCATTATAAACACAATCTCGGTTTTTATTATCGAAATTTGGCAACTCGATTGCTGGCTCTTCATAATCTTGACTATCTGTTTTTGTGTCTAAACCAATCTCATTCATTATACTTGAGTTATGATTTTTAACTTTTGAAACCATATTTTTGGTTGAAAAATTATGTTTAGTAGATGATTTAGTAGGTAGTCCTTCTTTTTGAGAGCTTCTTTCATTTGTATCACTAAGAAGTTTTTCTCTACCCTTTCTAGAACCTTCTTTACAATCTTTTTCAGCAAATAAAGCTTTTGGACGATGTTTCATAGAGCCTGTTAAGCTTGTATATCTAGAATCTGCACTTAATAAACAAAGATTACCATGAGTTATAATTGTTTGATCTAAATAAGTATAAGATCTACAATTAAATTCTTTTTCTGAATTACATAGTTGCTCGCAGTAGTATGTAGAATGACCAGGTGTACTTTTAATAACACTAAATTAAAAATAAATTAAAAATTGTTAAAAAAATTTAAATTGAAAATTTACCTAGTAATTGTTAAATCTCTTTCAATAGAGTTATATTGACATGAACTAGAATCATAAAAATTACATTGATTTTCCATATACTCTGTACCTCTAGTGAATTGTAATTGTATTCCACCTGAGTCTCTATTTTCATCAAAAAATCTACACTCTTTAGTTGTTAAATCATATGCAACGCTTCTACAATTAAATCTTTTTTCTCTTAAACATGCCATTTTACAATTATGTTTGTCAATGTAAGTTAAAACTAAGCGTGGTTGCAACATATTTCTTACTACTGTTTGATCTATAATTCTATCAAAAGTCCAACTTTTTTCACATTCAATTGAATCATTCTCTATACAAACTCCTTCAAAAAAATCTTTTCCAGGAGTAAGTCTAAGATCAAGTTTAGAAAAGGAATACATTTGAAAGATACCATGGCAAGCATGTCTCTCATAATCTAGTATAAATCCAGTACAATTTAAATTTATTTTACATAAATGCATACAATCTAAAGCAATAGCTGATGATTTTGAATCTGAATGTAAAAAAAATAATTGTCCTCCTATCGGTTCAAAATTAGGTATTCTTTCAAAAGTAAATTCATTTTTTAAAGGACATTTTTTATTAATACTCATATCATGGGAATCTTTTTCAAAATTTTTATTATTTTGAGAGTTATTATTTTGATATGTATTCCATTTATTTGTGACTGGTCTTATAGCTCCTGGATTTGATTTAGAACTATTTTTTATTGAAGTGCTATAACTAGGTGTAGAATGGCTGTCGTAAGATGTTTCATTTGTATAATTTCCATCGGTATTAAAAAAAGTATTTTTAGGATTATTTGTTGTATGACTTGGCCTTTCACTTTTACTAGATGACCATTTTTTATCATAGTTGTTATAAGTTTGTGTTGATTCAGTGTTATAGCTTGTTGACCCATGATTATTCATTGAGTTACTTTGATGACGGTTTTCAAATGTATCATCTTTTAATGATGTAGGAAATTGATGTGAGCTACCTGAGTAATCAGTAGTTTTATAATTAGGATCATCATTTTCATCTTGCTTATCACTAAATGTAGTATCAGAATTATCTGAATCATCTACGCTAGAAATTTTAGTTGAGTAACTGTTTTCTGTAGTTTTGTGTGAATTTCTATTAATAGAAGGAGTTGATGAAGTATCTAGCATTGTTTTTGCATCTTTGTTATTACTAAAACTATTTGGTGGCGTTGTCCTAAAACTAAGATCGTTATCATTACCTCTATTATCAGTTCTATCATCAAAATTAGCATTATCAATCATTTCATCTAAATTTGTATCTAATTCATTACGCTTTGTGCATTTACGCTCACTATATTCCATTGCATTTCTACTACTTATAGCACTTAAATAACCAGATACAGTATCATCTCCTGATAGAAAACATTCATTTGTAGATGAATAAAACGCATAACTTCTGCATAAAAATTCTCGACTTTCATTACATCTGTTTTCACAAAGCTGTTTTCCCTGTTTTTCATCTTTGATTGAAAATACACCAGTAAAATTAACAACTAAATCTGTGTATGTCGGATAAGCATTCATTGTAGTTTCGTATTCACATTTAGAATAAGTTGAAACACATTGATTTTCTAAATAAGATATTTTGAAATTATTATTACGAATAAATTCCGATGCTTTTGTACGTCTATCATGTTTAGACAATTTGCAAACTGCATTCTCATCATTGTATAAAGCTGACCTACAATTGAATGTTTTTTCTAATAAACAATATTCTTCACAATCTCTTCTACTAAGCACTTGATCATAAACACGATCATAGTGTAAAGGATTTAATTCATAACCAAGAATTCTTTCAAAAATCCAATATTTATCTCTACATGAAGAATTTAATAAAGATGGTATTCTTAAACATATTTTTTCAAAATAATTTTCTCCATCTCTTTCAATTAATTCTAATTGTCTGCCTTGAGAATTTCTATCAAGATAATCACAACGAGAGCTCAAATAATTAACTTGAAAAGCTGGACAATTTAAAGGATTATTATCACAATGTTTTTTACAGCTTCCTGTAATACCAACATTAGAACTATCATTTTCTATATCGATAGATGCTGTAATAGCTGTTCTTAAAACATGACCTGTTGTTTTTTCATATGTGAACAGACCATTTGTACAATGCTCTGAAACACAATGTTTTTCTCCATAAATATATCCATGTTTACTTGGCAAAGCTGAATTTGATAAAGATATTGTATCATCTCCGCTTAAAAAACATTTTTTACCATTTAAACTAAATGCTCTACAATTAAATGTATTTTCTTTATCACATTTTTGTTGACAATCAATTAAATTTTCAGCAAAAATAAGAGAATCCATTGTAATAACAGTGGTATCCCGTTTTGTATCATATAAACATTTTGTTGGACCTAATGAGAAAAAAATTAATTGCTCTAATTAGATTCATTGAAAATTTAGTTTTTTAAATTTAGTTTTTCTAATTAAGTTTTGATATGATTATTTTAATTTTAATGTAATCTTGATTTTCTTTATTTAGTATCTTTGAAAACTATCTTTTTATTAAAAAAAAAGACAAAAGCTATTTTAAAACTAAAAAAAAATTAGATCAACAAAGATCGAAATTAAGTGAATTTTTTCTAAATAAATGATTTAAAATAAAAAAAAAAATTAGGTAGCATTTAATATTTTGATGAAACTAAACTTTTTTGGACGCTTTAAAACAATTATTCAAAGTTTAATCAAAAGCTTAGTTCTTAAATTAATTAGTTTAATAGTTCTTTCAAATAAACGTTGGATTTTTTTTCACAATTAATTCTTTTAGTAGAACAATTACTTTTTTTTTTAATTAATTAAAATAGTTTTTAATTTAAAGGGAGTAGGCCTAAATTACCAAAAAAAATAAATTTTTTATTTTGCTATTGAGCATTGAGATAAACAAAACTAACTTTAGTGATAATTATTTTGATGAATTCTTTTTTTATTTTCATAAATTTATTGAAATTAAACTGTTTTATCATTTTTTAAAAGCAAAATTCAAATTATCATAAGATACGTAAATCTCAATAAAGTAAAAAAAGTTTTTGAAGATTTTTTTATGGAAAACAATTGAAAAAATATAGACAATTGTTTAAAAAAAAATTAAATTAAGTATGACCTCACTTTAAAATATACGTTTTAATTTTCTTTTTCATCATTTTTTTTTTTGATTTTTTTCTTTAATGATTTTTGATCATAAAATTATGAAACTTAATTTATGTTAATTTAAATTTTTTTTAATTACTATTTCTATTAAAAAATTAAGAAAGAAAAATTTTCAGACTTTAAATTTAAATTAAGATTTTTTTAGGCTACTTTTTTATTTGAAAACAAGCAAACAACTAAATATTAAAAGTAATTAGTAGAAAAGTTTTTATTGAAAAACAAGGCTAAAATTTTTTTTACTCGTAATCTAATTAATTCTAATTCATTTTAGTTCATCTAAACTTGTAATTAATTTTTGCAAATTGTTCTTTTTTAGACAAAACATTTGTTTTTATCTTTTAAAATAATTGACATTCAAGATAAAAATTTCTTAATTTTTTTCTTTAAAATAATTTGTTACTTTAACTTTGTTACTTTAACTTTGTTACTTTAAAACTCTGTTGTCATATTTTTGTTATTTCAAATTTGTTATTACAACATTGTTTTCCTAACATTGTTGTTAAATTTTATTTTTTACAACTTTGCAATTATAAATATGCTATTTGAACTTTGTAAATACGACTCTGATAATACTATTTTTTTAAATTTTCTTATTTATACTTAATAATTATAATTTTGTCGTTTAAATATGTTTTTTAAAAAAAAAATTTAAAGCTCTCTTACCTGCAGCTGCACATTGATTTTCTAAATAATCTCGTCTATTGCCATAAACTTGACGAAACGCTTGTGGTTGAGTACGACGATCTTCTCTACTTAAACGACAAATTTTACTATCATGGTCAAAATTTGCTGATCTACAATTAAATGTTGATTCTATTAAGCAAAGTTTTGCACAATCTTCTTTACTTGCAACAGATGGTATACTCAAATCTTCAAAACCATCTAAAAATGCATCCATAACACGTTCAAAAGCCCATAATCTTTCTAAACCACAAATTTTATGATAATCTTCTCTACTCATACCTTTATAACAAACTTTTTCAAAATAATTTGTTGAATTCGATGTTTGTAATTTATCTCTCATTAAATGTTTAGAATTGACTATTTGTGAGCTAGTATATTGATATGCAGCACAAATAAACTTATTATAATCTAAACCAAATGAAGAACAAACAGGCTGGTTTTTACATTGATTTATACAATCACGTGTTAAAGCTTGGTCCATTTGTTGTAATAAAGTTCCAGCTGGTCTTACTTCTGTACCATAATCAGCCATTGCTGTTTTTTCAAATGTTTCAATTCCACCAAAACATGATTCAGCAGAATAACAAAGTTTAATATTTAAAATAAAATGAAATAATAAAATAAACTTTAGAAACTTCATTTTTGATAAACTTTTTACAGTAAGTAACATTTAAAAATAAAAAAAATATTTTACTAAACCATGAAAATATCAAAAATAATTTAATAACTTTTTGAAGTTTTACACATTTTAAAAACACTTGATATGTTTGCTAAAAAAGCAACTCATCAAGTTTAAATGATAACTTTAACAGATTAATTTGATTAAATTTTTTTTTGTTGATACAAAGTGCTTGAAAAATTTTTTATTAACTAATATTCATAAATTTTAAAACACAAATAATTGAAAAAAAAAGCAATTTAAATCTTTTTAGCATTCAAATTATTTAAATTTTGATTTCAAATACCTAAAACTTTAATTGACAAAAAAATATTCACAATTTAAAAAAGATTCAAGAAACTTGAAAATATTTGAATAGGATTCAAGTTAACTATTATTAACTTTGAACTTAAAAGTAATTCAAAAAAACTTAATTTTTTGATACTTTTAAGTTTTTAATAAAAAAAAAACTTTCACTTGGCTTAAATAAATTAAAAAAAAATATGAAAATAATTCTTTTTTAATTTGATTTGAATGAAAAAAAAGTTTTTTAAACAAAAAATTTTTTTCTTTTTTACGTATCAAAATAGATTCACTTTTGTTTTTATCATGCAAGCACCTCCTTTTAAGTTTGAGAAAAGATCTAAAAAATTTTTTTTTTTAATTACTTATGCAAAAATTTTTCTTTTTTTGATTAACTTAACTTTCAACTAGAATATTCTATATTAAATTATTTAATTACGTGATTAAAATTTTCAATTCAATCTTAGGTGAAACAAATTGATTAAAACTTTTTTTTTAATTTTTTTTTTTAAATATCTATTAGGCTTTCATCAGTTCATTAACTTTTAATTATCTTTTTATCTTTGTTTCAGGAAATTTTATCAATTAAAAATTTTATTGTTCAATTAATTTTAAAACAAAAGATGAATAAAAATTTAAAGTGTACTTGAATTAATACTTTTAATTCATTTAAATTATAAATCTGATGAAAATTTATGTGTAATATACTTTTATAATTACTATTCAAAATTTGAAAACACTTTTATAAACTTTATTTTTAATACTTCATTAAATTAATAAATACTTTAATACACAACTACTAAATTTATTAGCTTCTTTAAATCTTTTTAAATTTACTTTTTAACAGCTTTCGAAAGATTTTTATAGAAATTTCATTAACTTTATATACCTTAGTTTCACAAATTGAAATTTTTTTTCTTTTAACTTTAAACTATAAACTTTGAGCTTGAAAACTTTGCATTTTTAATCTTCATACATACGAAATCTTGAAAACTTTAAATAAAAATTTTAAATAACTTTTTTTAATTTAAACTATTAAAAACACAATAAAATATTAAGTGTTTTAAATTAATAAAACAAAGTATAGTAATTTGATAAATTGAAGTTCATTAAACAAAGAGTTTTTGAATAAGTTGCTTGAGTTTCTTAAAACCAGTTTAATTTTTGACAAAACTAAATTATTTTTTTTATAAATTTAAACTTTAACAAACAATTTAATTTGAATTTTAAAAAAATAGTTGAAAAGGAAACACTCAATTATAATTTAAGAAACGAAATTCTTTAATAATTCATCTTTTTGAGTCTAAAAAAAAAAAAGATAACTTTTAATTAAAAACAAAAAATAAAATAATTTCAAATAATAAACAAAATTTTAAATTTAAATTTGATTTAAGTGATAAAAAAGGTAGGTAAATTTTTTTAGCTTCAAAAAAAAAAAGATTAAACTGGGAGGTAAAGGTTTTGTATTATGAAAGATGACTAAATTTTTTAATGATATTTTTATAGAATTAAAGTTCTGTCAAATTATTTATAAATTGAATTTCATCACAAGCTATTAGATAAAAATTATAAATAATTATCTTGATTTTTGAATTTTTTTTTATAAAAAAAACTTTTAATTTAGAACAAATCGTTAGATGACATTTAACCGTTTTTCAAACAAAAAAGAACACCTTTTTCATTTCATTGGACATCCGGTGTTATAACAATTGTTAACTATGTGTGTCCAAGTTTAAAGTTCGTTTTGCTCCGTTTGATAAAATTTTTTTTAATAAATTTTAAACAAATAAATTATTCAAACTTCAATATTACTAAATTTAATCAACAAAACGTATTATACAGTAAAAATAGCTAAAAAAAGATAAAAAAGCTATTCAAAACAAAGCCTTATTGGATTACAATTAAACTGTTTTTTTTGAACAATTAAATTGTAAAAAAAAAATTTATTCAAAATTTTAACAAGTCTGAAATTATAAGTTTTGAAAAAAATAAAAAAATTTATATTTGCCATTATATTCAATTCTTAACAATAATGTCATTTGAATATTATAGTGTTATAAGTTTTCTGTAATTCTTTTTATAGAAATCTATTATTTGATTCTCTAATCACTAAATTTATGATTATCAAATTTGAAAAAAAAAAACTTCAATTGATTCTGTTCCTATATGTTTCAAAACATAATTTTGGAAATCTAATTGAAAAAATATAATTTTAGGAACCAAATTGAACAAAAGATACTTTTAATTAAAAGGGCGTAGATCGTTTTAATAAATCTTTTTTATTTTTAAATTAACTAAAAGGTAATTTAAAAGCTTTTAGGTGCTATAAAAATTTAAATAGTGTTTTAAAAATCTTTGAAATGTTTTTAAATAGTACTAGTAGTATTTGCGGTTAATCGATTTAATTGTTCATTTATACTAAAATCTTCAATCATTGGTGTTGTATATTCTAATAAAGGTACTGTAGTTGAATTTTGTAACCAAGGACTATTTTGAGCTTGAATGAAATCAACAAGTAAGAAAAAGTTTTGACTAAGTCCAAGTATCATCTATTAAATTAATTAAAAAAAAAATTTTAATTTAAAAAAAAAGCATTTCATTGAAACGTACATGGTAATATGATTTATGAGATAGTTCAAATAAATCTGAACAATAAAAACTTATTGTAGGGCCAGATAATCTTTGAATTAAAATACGAAGCTAACAAAAACAAAAATTTTAATTATGCAAACTTTTCAAATTAGCTAATAGACTTTTAAATTCATTTTTTCTAAAAAAATTTTTGTTTTACCTGAAATCTTAGATCAATTGGAAAATCATCTAATGTAACTCTCATTAGTTTATAGTAAGAAAAATGAGCGACATATGACATTTTAGAACTAGATAAAGATGTTTTTGTAAAAATAAAAAAAGATTCCCAAGCTATAATAAACATAACAGTCGCTCCTTTGTCAGTGTGGTTAACAAATAATGTTTGATATAAACAATATAAACAAACAAAAGGTATTATAAAGTTTAAGTACATAACGAATTTGGACCAAAATTTATTATACTCTTCAACTTTTTTGCAAAGATGATTGTGCTCATGTAAAATTTGATGTAAAAGAGCATGTTTTTCTTTTGATTCTAAATTATTTTTTAAATCGATCAGAAAATCAATATCAGAATTTACTTTTTGAAACCTTAATTGAAAATAGTAATTCAAAATATCAAAACATGCAGCCAAAATATAAATAGAACCTAATTAAAAAATAATTGAAAAGTAAAAATTTTTAATCTAAAAATGTCTAAACTAACCTGAATTAAAATAATTCCAAATACCTAAAATTACAATCCAAATCGTACCAATCATTTCTTGTTCATCGATATAATTAAAGTTAAAGTTATATAAATAAAAAAATATACCAACACCAACAACACATCTAAGTAAAATAACAATAAGAGATGAGTATAAAATTATTCTACTTTTTCTTAATAATTTTTCAGCCATATTATTTGTTAAACCAAATTCATTTGGTGATTTTAAACCACCTATTACTTGGAAAGGTTCTAGCCATGTAAAACCATTTAGCTTTGAAGAATGACTTCTAAAACAATAATCATATGTACCAAATGTATAAATAGAATAAATTAAAAGTATCAATGTAATATGCTTCCAAGCATCATTTTCATTTTTATTTCCTAAATAATAAGCTATTTGATCATGATCGTTAAAAACTAATAAAACTCCTCGTACTAATACCAAAGCTGTGAACAATCTTAAAACCATGGACAAATATTTTAAAAAATTTATTTCTTCTCTTTTATTTTCATCATCTGAAAACAAATAAAAAAATGTTTACAATAAAATTTTAAACTTATAACTCACTTTTAAATAATTGAGCAATATCACCAGTAAATAGCAAAAATAATTTAAGGTAAAATGAAACGTTTAGTGAATTAGGTAAAACATAGCTTGAATTTTTTAAATTAAAATTTTTCTCATTTTTCAAATTATTGTTAAAATCTTTACTTAAATTAAAATTATTAACATTCAAAACATCAACTTTGTTACGCATCTTAATAGTTTATTAAAAAATAAATTTTTTGATTAAAAATACTTTTAAATTAATATAAATTATTTTGTCAAAATTTAAACAGAGAAAAACTTTTCTTGAAATTTAATTAAAGATGTTGAGTTTCAAAAATTGTTTTCTTAAAAAAAAAAGCTTAAATTAGAATTTTTTTTTCAATTATTTGTTTCTATGGTAGAACAAATATTGATTCATAATTAAGCATTATTGTAAATAATTTTTAAGTTTTAACTCAATTTCTTACACCTTATTTTTTAAAATAAACAGATCATAAGGTAACCAATGGAAATATATGTTAAAAAATAAAATTTTAATATTGAACTTGCTTAAAAAGTAGGTTTTCTATTTTAATTTAATTATAATTTAAAATCTAGTTTTATTCGATTTTCAAATTTTATGACATTCAAAATCAAAAATTCACCTAATTTTGTTTTTGTTTTTTTACTTAATCTTCTATTCACACGCTAAGTTAAAATTCTTTATAATCAAATTAAAATCTTTTATTGATAACTTTTTTAATGGAATTTTTTAATGAAAAATAAAGTAATTGCGTTTTCAATTTTGTTTAAAATGTATAAAAATTCTTTGTTATAAAATTATTTTTCAATTCAGTATCTTATATTAAAGTAAAAACTGCATTTTAAGTTAAATAAAAAAGATTAATTTAAAACAAAAATTTCAATTAATCTTAAATTTATGTAAAACTTAAAATTAAATTATTCTTAATACTAATTCATAATAGATTCACATTTTTAAATATAAGGACATATTTAATAATACATTTAAAAATTTCAACATTTGATTAATTTGTTTTATGAATTAAATCTTTTCTTTTTTAAATTTTGGATATAAAATCTTTTGATATAAAAATTTTGATTTAATGATAAGGTAATTTGTATTTTAAGTAAACTTCTTTTTTTTTTTAAATTTAAATTTGACTAATTAAAAAAGAATAAATTTTTATTAAATTTAATATAAATTAATAAGAAAAGCTTTTATCAAAATTTAAATGAAACTTTTTATATACTTTTAAAAGAGCTAATTGATTTATAAAATTAAGGATTTTATAAACAAAAATATTTTTAAATGAAAATTAACAATCGAAAAAAGAAAAAAAATTTTAGAAAAAAATATCATAAACAAAGAATAATTTTTAGAAAAATTTTTTCAGAAAAAGATGTAAGATTTTCTAATTTAAAAAATTTTAATTAAAAATTTTAAAATTAAATATTTACTTTAAATGTTGTTTATAAATAAAATTAAATTAAAGCAATCGTTTAAAAACTTTGTTTTTGTTAAATTCTTTTCAGAAATAAAAGTTTTTTTAACGACTGCAAAAATTTATTTCATTTAATCAATTTGGAAAAAGTTAGAAAAAATAACATATAGAAAATTAATTAAAATTTAGAAAACTTTTTTCTTTTTTTTTTTCAACATATTCACCACTATGTAATTCGAAAATAAATAAGTCTGTTTTTTATTTAACAAGCTTATTTTATATTAATCAAAAAAAAATAAGTTTTAGTTTGATTTAAATTTTCTTTAACACTTCTGTTTTTTTGTTTACTTGCATGTGTTTTTTGCAAAAAAAAAAAAGTATTATATTTCAATTAATAAGCTATTTATTTATATAAACCTCATTTTTAGTTTAAAAATATTTTTAATAACTTGTGTTAAAAATTCTGTTTTAAGCCTTTATATAAATCTTTTTAGAAAAGTTTTTATTTAAAACTCTTTACAATTTTAAATTGAAACAATCAAATATTATTTCACTGTTTTTACATTTTTTTACATTTGCTTGAAAACTATAAACATTTTTCTATTAAAATTTGAAATAAAAAATACTAATTTACAAAAAATTTAATTGTTTAATGAGTATTCATATTTTAAAGCCCATTAAAATGTCTAAATTAGTGATGAACGCGTTGTTTCCTCTTAAACATTTTCATATTACTTTAGTTTAAAAATAAAAATTAGTTTATTTGATGAAAAAAATTAATTTCCTTTACTCGTAAATTATCTTAAACTCTGTTTTATAAAAATAAACAATTCTGGAAAATATTTTGTTTAAAAACTTTTGAAAATTTGAAACTCATAATTTCTTTTGGTAATTTATAATTCATAGTTTAAAGAAGTATAATTTTATGACAAAAAAACATTTACCTAATTTGTAATAAAACATTTAAACCTTGATTAAGTTTCTAAACTTTTATTTTTGAAATTTTCATTAACAGTTTGTTTGAAACTATTTTAGTTTTTTAAATTATTCGTTTAAAAAGAAAACCTCTCTGACTTATTCATTAAAAAGCTTTTACTTTAAAAAAATTCTCTTTTCAAAAAAATAGTTTTAAAAGTAAAAATTATTCCATTTAAACGCAACTACATTTTCTAAAATAAACTTTTAAATCAAAAATTGACGTCTTCTATTTTATAAAAAAAAGTAAAATTTTCTTAATTTCTTTTAAATTATATTATCTCAATCAATTTTATTTTTTTTTACAATTCACTATAAAAATTAAAACAGTATAAAATTCTTTTTTTAAAGTCTTAATATATACATAATTAGTTTATTGATTAACAAATTCAATTAAGTAATTAGTACTAAATAGAAAACTAAAAAGAAAAACAAACTTCTTCAAAATTATTGAAACAAGGAAAAAGTTGGCAATTAGAGTTTTTAAATAAAAAATTATTATTTAAACTAATTATTTACAAAATATGAAAATGATTGAAATTTACAAAAATATATAAATGAAAGATTACAATTGTGATTTTTTATTGTTCTAATCAAAATATAGAACTTTTTTAATGTTTTTATTCAATTTTTTTGATTCTTGTTTCATAATTTAAGCTAATTTAGTAAAAATTTTAAAAAAATATGTAAATGGTACCTTTTTTTTTTTATTTTTCATTGTTATTTTATTTTTTTAAAGTAAGTCTTTTATTTTGTAAGTGCTTCAAATGTTAAACAAAGAAAATAACAACCTTTTGATACAAATTACTGAAAAAATCAGTAACCATAAACTATTTTTTCTAATATTTAGAAAAAAAATAAAAAATAATTTAATTTTTTTAAATTAATAAATACATCTTAGTTACAAATAAACTTTAAAACCTAAAATTTTAAACTTGATTTATATTAATCGAATCAATTCAGAAAATAATCGTTAAGCATAAATTATACCTTATTTTTTTTTTAAATTACAAAGTTTCTTCAAACTTATTCATAATATCACTTTGTCTATTCATATCAATCTGTCCAGCCATCTAAATAAAAATAAAAAAAAATTATAATTTGAAACTTAAAATAAAAATTTTTTTTCACTTACAGCTTCTCGTCTTCTTCTTTCTTGCTCTCTTCTTCTTTGAATTTCTCTATCATTTGCATTTTGTGCAGGAGAAGAACTTCCAGAAGCTGGTGATATTGAACCTAATGGCGAATTTGTATTATCATCAGTTATACCACCAGCAGAAATAGCAGTCATTCCTCCTAAATGAGCTCCTTTACGCATCCGTTCTAAAGCTTCTTCTTCCTCTCTTTTTTCCTTTTCTAACCTTAATCTTTCTCTTTCTTTTTCTTGACGTTGAGATTTTTGTTGTTCTAATATTTGCCTTTGCTTATCTTGTTTTTCTTTAGCTGCTTTTTTAAATTGTTGAAATGAGTCTAATGAAACATTAGTTTTATTTGAATTAGACGCATTTGTAGAATTTGCATTTTGAGCTAATGTAGACCAAGAGCCAAAATTATTTATTTTTTTATCAGAATTCTGAAAATAAATAGAAAACTTTAAAAAAAACTCTTCTTTTTTTTTCGTTTCAACTTACATTATTTTGGTTTTTATTATTATTAGAAATATTGTTTCCATTATTAGTTAATTTTTGTTTATCTTTTGTAGAGTTAAGATCATTAAAATTATTTGTATCTAATGGTCCAGCTAAAAAAGAAATAATTAAAATTAGTTAAATGAATTATTTAAAATAAACAATTACTTTTAGAATGAGTTTGTAAAGAATTATTCACAGACAAATTCTGACCATGCATTAATTTTTGGGGTGGATTTAAATCCAAAGGTAAAGGTGCATTAAAAATTTTTTGGTTTGTATTAATTGTACTATTTAAAGCACCTGCAGGATCTATAAAAGCGATTCATTTAGTATACATGCATTTTGTTTGTTTGTTTTATTAAAAAAAATAAATAAATTACCTAAATTGTTTGATCTTTTACCATTCATGTTATTATTTATTCTAGAAGGCAAAGGTGGTAAATTTACAGTTGATGAATTAATTGGTAATTGGCTAGGCTGTTGTGGAGGAATTGGAGGTAGATTATTTCTGAATATCATTTGGTTTAAATCATTATTATTAGTTGATGGTAATGTAGCAGGTGGTGGTTGTGGCAACGTTTGTTGGTTAGATAAAATAGGTGGTTGAGGCAGTTGGGGTAAAGATGGAACATTCAAATTACGTAAGTTTTGAAATGATTGTTGTTGTTGCATCATCATTGATGAAGGTACTGCAGGAGGTATTCCAAAATTACCAAAGCTATTTGGCTGTATTCCTGTATTTATTGAAGGTACCTGACCAAGCTGTCTATTCATTAAACCTTGTCCTGATTGTAAATTTTCACTTTTAGCCAATTTTTTCTTTTCTGGGGTTTCTGTTGTTATTCAATTAATTTGCATTTTTAATTAACGATCACCAGTTGAAAATTTATACGATGCGATTACATAAGAATTTAAAAATGAATAAGTAAATAATGTTAGCCAATTGTTATTACTCGATATTAGTGTTGAAAATTTTTAATTGAAATTTTATTTTTAATTATTAGAAATAAAAACTATCAAGTTAGTATTTTTAATAAAAAAAAATGCAATAAAAGTAAAAACATTTTTTAACACAGTCGAAAAGTTTTTTCTTTGTAATTGAATTAATAGTTTTTAATTAAAAAAAACTAATTAACTCTAAAGAAAAAGCTAACACAGATAAAATAACAAGTTACCGGAAACATCATTGAGAAGAAAAAAAATCAAAGAAATTAATCAAAACAAAAAAACTTTCACACGACTCATTAAATTTTTTAGAAAATTTTACTATCTAATTTAAAAATAAAATTTTTTTATACATAAGTAATTTGAAACTGGTTAAGTCTTAAGTTTTAAGCTTAGCTAAAATTTAGTGATTTTTAGCGATTCTTTGGAAACCTAAAATTTGATTTACGGTATATCTATTCATGAATTTTGAACTTGATTATAAAATAACTTAAAAAAAAATGAAAATGTTTTTTGTATGTATAATTTATCTGGTCAGTCTTATTTGAAATGGATCTGATAAAAATGAATGATGGATTTACAAAAAAAAAATTTACATTTATTTACAAGATAGTGAATTAATTTTCATCCAAATATATTAAAATATTGATTTTTATAAAATTCAAATCGATTAAATATTTATCATTTTAATGAATTTTAAAAATTATATGGTTTAAAAAAATAATTATAAAAAAGAAAAGATTCTTAATTAATACCTGAAAAATGATCTACTAAATAATTTTATCAAAATTAATAATTAAACTATCTATTGATGAAATGTATTTTTAAATAAAAATAATTTAAATACATTCGATATTCATTTGATAAGGTATAAAAAACAGCTAATTGATTTTTGATAAATTAATCTTTCAATTGCGTATGTAGTAAAATAATTTCAAATTTTTTTAGTATTTAGCCAATAAAGTGCAGATTAAGTAATTAGTGTTGATAGGCCAGTAAGAGACCAAAAAATCTAACTATTTGGTTTTAGCTTGATCACGGCTAAGTTAGAGTTGGCAAAAAAAATTATATGCAGAGAAGATGCAAAAAGAAGAAAAGGAAGAATGAGTTTGAATTAAGTTAAAAAAAAGTAAAGAGTTTTTGAAACTTATAAAAATTGAAAATGTGCACTTTTTCAAAAGAAAAACAATTGGGTTTTTCATTTTTTAGTTTGTTTTAAGTATTATGCACCTGTGTTTAAAAAGACTCAATAAAATTAAATTATATCTTAACTAATTTCAGATTTCTTTTTTGTGCACAATTTTGTTTAATTTAACTAAAAAAACCTAATCACTAATATCAGAAAATGTTAGTTTCAAAAAATCTTAATTCACCATTTCCAATCACAATATGAAACATAGTCAATCTAAATTATTTATGACCAATTAACTTTTAGTTAATTTACACTGATTCAAAATTATTAATGGTTCTTAAATTAATATCTAATTTAAATAGAATTCTTGTCTCAAAAAAACTAGTTATCTCAAAAAATACTAAAAAAATATTAAACTGTCCGGCAGAATAAATTTAAATTCTTAATTATAAAAAAACAAAACTTAAAAACTAATAAAATTTAAAAAAAAAACAACTGAACTACTTAAGTTAACTGATCACGAAATACGCGAAATTAATAAAACTAAATAAGTTCAAACAAAATTTTTGAGACCCAATATAAAATAAAGGATCTCTTTGATTAGTTTGGTTTTTTTTTGAAAACTAATTTAGAGCAACATTTTATCTAGTTAATTTTCTAACCTGATTCCGAATCACTTGAATCTGATGAACTACTGCAACTTGTACTTGAACTGGAGTCCGAACCACTTGAACTTGAGCTACTTGCACTTAATCTAGAGGCTACTGCATTTTCATTATGAGAATTTTCAGAATCAGTAAATGCGTAAGGATCTAAAAAATATCAATAATTTATTAAATATGTTTAAACATATTATTTAAAATGAATATACCTTTTTTAGGACCAGCATTCTTTTTTGAAGGACCTGGAGCACTTCCACCACCTAATTGGCCTGTTACATCTTGTAACTTTTTCTCTAATTCTTGTCTTTTTTCTTTTATTTGTTCTTCTTTAGTTTTATTACCTGTTTTTGGTTTTGTGGCTAAAAAAAGAAGATTTTTAGAAACAACTAAGAGAAAAAAAAAAATTTATATTTACTATATTGTTTTCTAGGTTTTTTCTTTAAGCAAGATGCTACATAGTTTTCCAACTCCCTCAATGTAGATGGCTTTAATGTTTCAAAGTCAATTTCTAATTCATCTGGGTTTGAATCTCTCAAAGAAGGCTCTCTTGATTGAATAATATGTACAACTCTTCCAAGTTTCTCACCTTAAAAAAAAAGAATTAATTTTAAAGTTAAATTAATAATAAAGTTAATTTAGAAATACCTGGTAATTTATTAATATCTAAAGAAAGCTGTCGTTTTTCATCATAAGACATGGGCTTGGCATTATCTTCATCCTCACTATCAAAAGCAGGAGTATTTTGCTTGTTAGCTTTTTTATTAGTTTTTGAAGTTCCAGAACGCTGTCTTTTGTTAGAAGGCACTAGGGTATTGCTTTTGTTTCCTGTCAAGTTTTTATTTGAGGCTAAAATAGTTAGAATAAGTAAACAAAAATTAAAATATTGTTAAAATAAAACATACCTGCTAAACTAGAATTTAAAGGAGCTTCTTGAGATAAAAGACCGTTATTACTAACGCCTGTCATACTCATAGATGGAGAAGATTTAGAAGAATGATAAATACCATTACTAGTGCTAGGTCGAGGTGATATATCTAAACCATCTTCTTGACGAGAATTCTTATAATCATAGTCTTTATCCTTTTTGTTCTTAGACTTCTTTTTTTTCTTTTTATCTTTTTTAGAAGAACTAGCAATTACTGATATTTGCTTAGATAATTCTTGAATTTGAGCTTGAAGAGTTCTGATTTTTTCACTTTCATCTTCTGACTCTGAAGAACTTTCAGAATTACTTTCACTATCTGATGTTCCATTATCACTACCATCAGAATAAGCTGGTTCATCTGGCATTTTAGCAAGTCTCATTTCAAAAATATCTTGTAACTTTCGACCCATAGTAACGATTTCATGATCCGCAGGGTTGTATTTATAACAATTTGTAAACATTAACCTAACATCAGACGCAAATTCTTCTGGCCTTTTATATTCCCTATTTTCCATTTTTTGCTTAACTGTACCTAAATCCATTGGATGTTTAATTATATCATAATAATCTGGTAAATTAAGCATATGAACATCTACAGGTTTATAAAATGGCCAAGCATATGAATTGTGCTTTTTTGAAAAAAGTTCTTTTAGAATTAAAGAACAATATTTCATTTGATCGGTTAATTTTCCTTTTTTAGTTTTTGCTTGTTGAGAAGTATATGGTAAGTCTTTGATAGGTTTTTTAATAGTACGACCACTTTCTCTTCTAGTTGACATTTTACTACTTTTTGATGATTCAAACGCTTGTTGAGGATAATCAAAAGACGTTGTAGTATCTGCAACCTTTCTTTTTACACCTTTTTTACTTTTACTTAAAGATGATAAACCAGGCACATGATTAAGTTGATTATGAGACATATTCATACTTTCTTGCATTTTTGCAAGATCTTGACCTAAAGAAGTAGAATTTTTAATTGGTTTATTTAATGAAGCTACAGGTTGATTATCAATGAATGAATGTTGAGATGATGATCGTTGTGAAATAGGTGATTGCCTTGTTTGAGGAGCATTATGTTGAATATTTGGCGTCGGTAAATTATTTGGCGAAGGTAATGTTAAACGTGTTGGAGTTAAATGACTATTAGATAAAGAACTATTTGACAAAATTGGTGATTTTTGATTAAAACCTCCATTATTAACATTAATTGCAGTTGAATTTAAATTAATAGGCTCTGAAATCAAACCATTTGGTGTTGTTTGAAAACCTGGTAATGGACTTTGCAAATTTTGCTGAGGAGAAACAGAATCTAAAGAAGACGTTGACATCAATTTACCAAACCCTCCTGCAAATTTAAATTTATTAGAAAACTTATAAAATAATGATTATTTTTATATAATTACCTTTAGGTGCTCCTTTTTTACCTCTTTTACCTTTTCCGCCACCTTTAATAGGAGGCATTGGTATTTCTTCTTCGATTGGTGGCATTTCTATTAATTTTTGTAAAATTGCTTGTTCTAACGTTTGACCCATATAAACTACATCTTCCCCAGGTTTATTATAAACATAACAATTATTAAACATGGTTTTGAAATCATGCAAACATTCTTGAGCAGACCAATAAAAGCAATTTTCTAATCTTTTTTTGATGGTATTTATATCCATAGGATGTGCTATAATAGTATGATAATCTGGTAATTTTAATTTTATTGCATCTACTGGATTTTGAAAAGGCCATGCAAAATGATGTTTAGTTACAGTCTTAAATACAGTTTTTAATAAAAATTGCAATTGGTTTGTGTTACGATGTCTTTTAGATTCGTTAGGTATACAAGGTGGTTGAACAATTCCATTTACAGGTTGATACCTAGGTTCTTCTTCAATATCAGATTTAATATAATGATCAAAAGAAGGATACTGTTGACCATTGTTAATAATTGGTTTTGATAAAGGTTTACCATTTGAATTACTTTTCTGTATTTCTGGAAGAGTAGGTGTTATTGTTGGTGGTGGAGGAATTGGTATTTGTGGCTGTAAAGGAGGTGGAGGATGTTGTTGTGAAACTGGTGTTAATTGAGGTGGTGGTGGTACAGGACCAGCATGTGAATTATTTTGGGACATCATGTTTTTAAAAATTTTATTTTTTTGAATTGAAAAAAAACGTAATGCCTGATGTAAAGTTTTCTTAAATTAAAAAACTAATTTTTTAAAATTTAAATTATTATCCATAAATTAACCAACAAAATCACTTATTGATAGATGTAATTTAATCAAGAGAATAAATCTCTAAGATGGTTTATGAGAAAAAACTTGTTTTTCAAAAGAACTATATTTTGAATTAAAATAATTTAAAATTGTGTCCTTATATTAGTAACTATAACAAAAAAAAAATTCATTTAATCATTTTATTCAAATTAATTAGAATAAAATTTAATAATTGTTAAATTAACATTTTAGCTTCTCCATCATTTAAAAAACAAAATTAAGAAAAAAAATCTTTCAAGTTTCATAAACAAAATTAAAAATTTTTGACAGTTATAAACTTAAAATAAATTTTAGAAAAATATAAAGATTATAAAAATGGATATTTTTTAAATTAATTTAAAAAAATTAATAATTAATCACATAGCTATCAATTAGACTTAAATAAAGAACAAAAAAAAGTCGGTTTAGAAACTTTTCAAAATATAAAAAGAAAATAGAAAATCGATAGAAAAAGTAAAATGGCTCACAATGTTTACTTAAATTTAAAAATGCGCATGTCTCAAAAAGTGAAGCCGTTTTTTTTTAAAAAAAAAGAAAAAAAATTTGCAAGTTCAGAATGCAAAAAACTGAATAGACAAGCAACTTCATTTATTTTTTTTAAAATAAGCAACGATTTTTTTTTTGAAATTTTTGCGCCTAATCAGTAACTGTTCTAAAGAGAAAAAAATTTTCTGTGAGAATTTTTTTAGACCGGTAAATTTATCATTCAAAAACTTTTAAAAGTTATGATTTTAGGCCTCAATTTCATAATTTAAACTATAAATTTTAAGCATACAATTTATTTTAATTAAATTTGAAACTATTTTAAATAAAACTCACTAAAATTAAATAATGAGATTTATTAAAAAAATAAATAAATTAGTAAATAAATTACAACTAAAAAACTAAACTATAATTTTTTAACATCTATTTAAAGATTGATGAAATACAACTTATATTCTAACTTGGGGGCTTTAATTATACCCATTTATAAATTAACTTCAACACTTTATTTGAAATAAAGATTCTTATAAAAATAGCAACTTAATTATAAATTTAAGTGTTTATAAAAAAAATTTCCTTTGTGGCTTAGAAATTTTAGTTTTTATTTAATTTGTTTATTTTCTAATTAATTAAGAGACACTTTAGAGACAAGCGCAGTAATTTAACTTTTTAAGTAATTAATTAAAGATTTAAATTTAATTAAAAATTACCATAATAAAAAACTGATTTAAGAATTAAAAATTCTTTTTTATTTGATTATATTTCAATACCGGTAAGAAATTCCGAATTATGATTTGTTTATAAATATGATTATTATGAAATGATTTTAATTTTTTAAACAACTAATTTACACTTAATTAGATTTAAATCAATTAAAATTTGTTTGATTTTCCAAATTACAAGTTTTTTCAAGAAAATTTTTAACCATAGTTACACGATATACACAATTAAAAAAAAAAAGATGAAAAAAAATCAAACAACAAAATAACAAAATGGAGAATTCAGCATTTTCACAAAAAAAAAAAAAAACGATTTTTGTCATGATGGTCAATAGTATTGAAAAAGGGACTTTCTATGAATTACGCTTTGTTTATTTCTTTTTTAAATTTCTGTTATTTATTTAAATTCAGTTAAATTATTTAATTTAATAAATTTTGCTTTATAAACAAAAACGATTTTTAATTCATATTTGATAAAAAATTGAATTTAAAAATTAACTAAAAAATAAATAAGAAAAAGATGGAAAATTTTTAAAAATTAGACTTTATTGATTTGAATATTGAAAAATTATTCTAAAAAAATAATTTTTAAAATGATTTTAAATTAAAGAATATAATCAAAATAAATATTTGATTAAACAAAATAAATAAAAAAGTTTAAAACTTATTTTTTGTAAATTTATTTGTTAAAAAATGTGCAAAACTTAAGAAATTTAAACCACTGCTTTGAAGAAAAAAAACATCGAACATCGATATAAAAAAGATTGATATCGAAACATCAATCGAAATTTTAAAAAAAAGTTTGCTTTGTTCTCACAAAAAAAAATTATAATTTTGCCTATTTGCTTTCTAAACTAGGCTTTTATATGTAGAAATAAAAAACTAAAAATCAAATTTCACTTTAAAACTTTAAAACAGTAGAACTTTTTTTTTTGTAGATTTTTTTAATTAAATTTGCATTAACTTACATTTAAATCATTAATTAGTTTGATCCCATAATTTGTCCACTCAATTTTTTTAAATTTCTCTGAAAATTATAGTTGCTTAGTCTTAAATTTTTTTGAATTTAGATGTAAAGGCTTTATTTTTTTTTTAAAAAAAAGGTTGTATAAAAAGTATTAAAGTTGGTTTCTTGTGTTTATTAATTCAATTTACAATTGTTTTTTTCTTAAGAAAAATTTAGATGGTTATGCGTAATTTTATATTTAAAAAATTGATAACCAATTTAAATTAAAGCAGAATTTTAATAATTCTTACTATAACATTATAGCAAAGAACAAAATGTGTAAATTGTTTAGAAATTATATTAATTTTTTTTTAATTTAAGACTAATAATCACACCACTTGATTAATACTAAATTAAAACTAATTTGATTGTTTTGTTAATAAAAAAATTTATAGATAAACTTTAATTTAAAAGTCTCAAATTTTTTTTTCTAAAATATGATTCTTAATTTTGCAAAAAAAATTATGTAAAAACAAATTTTTAAAAAATTATTCAATTTAATTATACAAAAAAAAAAATCACAAACTAGATGATGCTTTATTATAAAAGCGCCATTAATTCTTTAAATTAGTTGACCAAGGTTCTTCAAGATGATTTTAATTAAATTAAAAAAAAATTTATAAATCAAGTTATTTGTAATTTTCCATAAACGTGCCTAATAAATGAACGAATTAATTTTCTTTTTAATTTATTTATTCCTTTTTTTTTTTTTTTTTTTTTTTTAGTTTTTCAAATATAAAAGCCAAATTTATCAAAAAAAAAATAAACTAAACTAAACTAAAATTGAAAATTTAATTAATTTAAGTTCAAAATACAAATTTAACTAAATTAAAATCAATTTTTGACAACATTTAATATTAATTCTTCTAAATATAAACAACAATAGGAGAAGTAAAATGGAGTAAAGAAATGGCGCAGTACTTAAAAAAAGGCGGATTTATAATAGACTCGGTATTTTATTTTTCATTATATAGAATTAGTTTTAATTTTTTCCGCTAGTCTTTCTATTTTTATTCAAATATTCAAATCTTATCTTTTTTTGCCCTTTGATTACTTTTATTTTCTTCAAATAAAAAATTTTTTTTACTTAAAAAAATAATCTTGTAAATATTTAGAAACTATTATTAATCAGACTTTTGGTCAACTTTATGCTTATCAATAAACAGCTCCTTCAAGCGGTAAAAAACTTGTTAAAACTTTTCAAAACTTTTAAACAACTGAAAACTTTTAATTTAAAGTTAATAAAATGCTTCAAAGTTATGAATAAGACATAACTTCGTTATTTTTTATTGATGTAACTGAAAACACAACTTTTATCTTCTACAGTAGGTCATTGATGTTTTTTTACTATTTCTTTCTAATATTCTAAACTTTAAAAAGTTATAAACTTTCTACCGTTATTATAAAACTTGACTCAATTATTATGTTTGACCTCTTGACTTATAAAAATCAATTTCATTTTTAAAAGATAGAAAAAAATTTAAAAAGGGCATTGAATATGGAAAAGATTTTTTCATACATTCACTTTTATTCATTTCAAATTTAGATAAAATACTGAAAAAAAAAATAGTAGATAGATTGTTCATTAGTAATTTACATCCTGAATCAATTTCTTCAAAATATTAACTTCTTTAAACTATGTAAATTTTGATTTGAATGATTGCGCTACAACTATCTAGCTAACGACAAATAAAAACCATTTTAACTTTCAGAACCATCTATTGATATAATTTCCTAAACAAAATATAAACAAGAGTTTCATAATTTTAAATAATACTTGTAAAAATAAATAAATCAAAAGAAGAATACTTTTTAAGCTTTATTGCTTGATTCATGTTTCGTAAAACCATAAATTATTTTCATCAAATAAGAAGCTGTAAATTTCATTGTTGATTTCATCAAGATGAGAAAACATGGTATTGGAGCAATCCAAAAACAAAAACAACAAAATGCTCTTTATAAAGAAAAAAGTGAAGAAATTGCAAAAGAACAAATTAACCGTCTAACTGATCAAATCGATAAATTTAAAACAAACTTAGAAGAGTTTGCACTAAAACACAAAAAAGAAATAAGAAAAAACCCAGAATTTCGTAGACAGTTTCAAGAAATGTGTGCTCACATAGGTGTTGATCCTTTACAAAGTTCAAACAGTTATTGGAGTAAATTATTAGGTGTAGGTGATTTTTATTACCAATTAGGTATACAAATAATTGAAGTTTGTCTAGCAACAAGTAAAAATAATGGGGGCATTATGCGTTTACCAGATTTATTAAATCGTATCAAACAATTGAGAAGAAAACCATCAAAAAATGATTCAGATAATATTGAAATAACAGGAAATGATATAATTTGTGCCATTTCAAAATTACATATTTTAGGTAATGGATTAAGGCTAGTTAAATTAGATTCAACAAAAAATGATTTAAATAATTATTTGATTGAAAGTGTACCAAGAGAATTAAGTCAAGATGATACTGATTTAATAAGAATAGCTGAATTGAATAATGCAAGATTTGATCAAAAGTTAGTTTGTGATAATTTAAATTGGACTATCGATAGGTTCAAACAAAGAATTGAAAATCTTTTAATGGAAGGTCTTGTTTGGATAGACAAAAATAATAATGAAGTTAACTATTGGTTTGTTGGTTTATTTGAGAAATAGTTTTTTATTTTTTTTAACTTAATTTATTAAATATCTTTATTTACAACTCAAAAACTTTTATAATTGGAAGAAACTTTTTTTTGAATTAAATTTCGAATAGTAATTTTCTGAGCTTTTATCAAGTTTCAATGATAAACTAGGGATATTATTATTATTCAAGCGGTTTATATTCAAAGGTTGAATTCCATAATTAGAAACTAAAGGTAAATTATTTGTAACTTGACAATTTTCTGTACTTTGTTCATATTTTAATCTGAAACCAGTTCTAAGTTTTGACATTAATGTGTTGTCTGTATGAAATTTTAAAATGATTGGTCCATTTGCTTTAGTAATAACTTGTTGCCCAAGTTGAACACCATTTGTTGTGTAATCGATCGGAAGAAGTTTTGCACCACAGTACCTTAATTTCAAAAAAAAATTTTTATAAGATTATGAAGTTTTTCATTTAAAATTCAAATTACCTGTCTTTAGTAGGAGAATCTCCATTAACTGACCCACCAGGTATCAATAAATAATCTGTACTACATTGTTCATCTCCAGCAGCTCCTTCATTGTTTTGTAAAGCAACATTATTAGGTTCAATACCAAAACTAGAATCTTGACATGAAAAAATAACTTTGCAGACATTAGGATGTCTTTCAATACAAATAGAATAATCTAAATTATTATAATAGTGTCCAAAATTAAAACTTTCAATAACACCATTACTAAAAATAAATGAAAATTAAAGAATTTTGAACTTTAAAATAAAATTATTTCTTACTTAGAAGTGTGGTATTGCAAACATCCTGTTGGAGATGGTATAGTCATTCTTAAAGAAGCTTCATTGATGAAAATACTTCTTTTATCTCGTTTTTTTTCAATTTCTTGTGATTGTTTAAAGTCAATAGAACTACTATTAGAGTCAACCTGTCTTTTAGATCTATAATTATAAATTTTACTTCCAAATGTACTAAAAGCTGTATTATAACTATTTCGAGCACAATCAATTTGAGTAATCCTAATATGCCATCTATAAGGACCATTGTTATTTGTTTCATAAAGTAAACTTATACTACGATCTTTAGTATCAGGTGGTAAATGAATAAACACTAGAAAAGAAAAATTTTAATCATAAAACTGTAAAGCTACTAAAACTTAGTAAAATTTGTAGATGTGATAAAAACTTACTATGTTGATTACGATTAGTTCCACATAAAATTGGTATTGAACTAGGTGTTAAACCAGTAGCAGTTATTTTTAATTTATCTCCTAAACAATTTCCATCTGTTGGCTGATCCATTTGAAAATCTAAAAAATCTAATTTTACTTGACAAACATCAGAATCTTTAACTTCAATAGTTAAATCACAAAAGTTTTGTAAAGTATCCATTTGTGGATAACTAGGATTTTTAAAGTAAACAACTTTTTGTGAAGTAGAATTATGACATGATCTAGAAACTAATTAAATTAAAATAATGAGTTTAAAAAAGTAAAAAAAATTTTAAGAAAAAAATTACTTATGCAACATTGTCCATATCCATTCGCACATGTAGCAGTTCCAGTTCCACCGTAAGCTTTACATTGAAGTGGCGTATAACAAGTTCCACTTTGATTACTTAAATCAAAACATTCATCATTTGGAAACTTGATGACATGAAATAAACTAGGTCTAAACAGTCCATTTTTGATAACTTCTTAAAAATGAAAAAAAAAAATGAAAAAAAAATTAAGCTTAAAAATTTGCTTACTTTTTGTATTTCTTCTAGTATCAAATAAATCATCTATAAAACTTCTCTCTTCACCAAATAAACTTTGACAAGAACTATAAAGATTATTAAGCAAAATAATTAAAACTAAAAAAAATTTATTTAAATCATTCATATTGGAAGAAATTAATTTCTAAGTAATTTAAAAACCAAACTTTGAATTAAAAAAAGTTTTGAAGTTAGAAATTTCAAAAAAACCAAAAAAATTAAAAACTGGACATCCAACAAAGAAAGAACTTAATATTTAAATGACTTTCATTTGAATAAAAAATGAAAACGAGAACAAAATCGGTAATTTTTTAAGTTAAATAAATATTTAAATAGCCGAGTTTAGAAACCATTGAAGTCTGCGATTTGTAACAAAAGTGTTTTAAAATAAAATGCTTTCGCTCTTCTTCTTACGTTTTTTATAATCTTTTGTTTATTAGATGTAAATTTTCTTTTGTTTTTTTAAATTATAGTTAAAAATATTTGATAATTTTAAAATATAAAGTTTAGAATAAAATTTATTAGAAACTTGTTAAAAATTTAAAGTAAAATTATTTACTTTAAAATTCATTTTATTACTATATATAAAACCATTTATCACAGATAAAATTTAAACTGAGCATTTAAAACATAGAAACTTTTGCATAAAATGTAACTTATTAAATTAATAAAAATAAATAAAAATAATTAAATAAAAATAGGTAAAATTAAAAAATTCAATCAACACCTAAACAAGATAAAAAATAAATATATATACACTATAGATGTTTAAAAAGTTTAAACTTTGATATTGCCATTTAAAATATCCTCGTAAATTTGCTCATCTATTCTTACATATTTATTCAATTTTGCATCTAAGAAATATAAAGGATCTTTTACTTTATAAAAATCATAACCTTCTTTTTGCAGTTTACTTTTTGGCATTTTAAATGTACCTGTTAAAAAAGTAAAATTAGCTTTAATATTCATCTAAAACAATTCAAAAACATACCTGTCATTTCAAAATTTTTAGTAAGACGTATAAAAATAGGTATAGCAAATCTAGGTAACATTTTTTGCATTTTTTCTAATAGCATATCTAAATCAATTTTCTCATCATTACTTTGTATTGCAACCATTCCAGCTTTACCTTCACAATCTTTTATTTCAATACCAAATACAACAGAATCTCTTTGTTTTAAGATATTACTTATAACAGATTCAACTTCTGCAGTAGAAACATTTTCTCCTTTCCATCTAAATGTATCTCCTGTTCTATCTTTGAAATACAAATAACCAAATTCATCCATAGTCAATAGATCACCAGATAAAAATGCTTGATCACCTTTTGTGAAAACATTTCTAATAATTTTTCTTTTTGTTGCATCTTTATTAAGATAGCCATCAAAAGATCTGGTGATATCTGTTGTTATTATTTTTCCAACAAATTCACCTGATTCCCCAGCAGTACAGTGAACACATAAACCATTTTCATCTCTAATTGGCTCATTTGTGTTTTCATCAAGCTTAATCAAACAAACAGGATAAATTGTAGGTATAATCAATGACATAAAACCACATGAACCTTCTTTATTGTCAACATTAACTATGAAAAAAAAAATTTGAGTAAAAACAAAATAAACATAAAAATAAACATACTAATGTTAGCATTTCCTTCAGTAGATCCATAAAATTCACCGACTTGTTTAATTTGAAATCTTTCAACAAAATCACGCCATATTTTTGGTCTTAAACCATTACCAAAAACTAAAGAAACATTATGCTTCTTATCTTCTTCAGCTTCTTTTTGAGCTAATAGATATCTGCAAATTTCTCCAATATATTGTGCGGCCTAAATAATAAAAAGTTTAAAAATAAAAACACAATTAAATTATAAATAAACTTACTGTACAATTATATTTGATACAATCAGCCCAAAATTTTGTAGCTGAAAATTTTTTAGCAAGTGACATAGTATCGCCAAAAACTATTGTTTGGCAAGTACCTAATGCACCACCTGCTAAATGATAAAGAGGTAAACAAGTATAAATGTTTTCACATTCTAAATTAGGTAAATTATTTTGAAATCTATTGTTTCCTAAATTAATCATATTTCTTAAAGCACCTCCCATCCAAATATAACGATGGTGCTTTATTATTGCAGCTTTAGGTAAGCCAGTTGTTCCAGAAGTGTAAATGTAAAAAAGGCGATCTAAAGTTGCAAAAAAAAAAATTAAGTATTTTTTTAAAAATTAAACTAAATATCATTCAAAAATGTTTCAAAAATAAAAAAAAATCAATTTTTTTTAATATGAAATTTATATTATACCATGTGGGCTAGTATTAGCTAAAGTATATGGTTCATTAGAAGAGCTATCTTTAACAAGAAGTTCAAAAGGTTTAGCTGCAACTTGAGGTGAACCATTTTTACCAAGACAAAAATATTGTAAATGACTTATTTTGTTCAAGTCGTCTGCTATCTCTTGTATTGCTAAAAAAAAAAAAAAATTAAAATAAAAAAAAATTTTTTGAAACAATTTACCGTCAAGATTTTCATGATCAAAAATAACAGCTTTACAATTAACAACTGAAATAGAATGTATCAAACTTTTTTCTCTGAGACTTGTATTTATAAAAGCAGTAACTAGACCTGCTTTAGATAAACCTAGCCAAATTCCAATAAACTCAGGTCTATTATTCATCATTAAAGCAATTTCTTCACCAGGCTGAAATCCATATTCAATCATAAGATTTGCAACTCTGTTAGAATAATCGTGTAATTTAGAGAATGTCCATGATTGATCCTCAAAATTTATAGCTGTTCGATTAGGGTGCTTTTTTACATTTTGTATAAAAATTTTTGGAACGCTTAAACTGTTTCTTTGAACGTTATACAACAAGTACTTAGTCTTTAAAAAACGAATCAACCCTCTGAAAAAAATAAGAAATAATTTTATTAAAAAGTAGAATTAGCATGTTTAAAAAAGAAAACTTTAAAATATTTTCAAAGTATCTTTTTGAAGTATCTCTAGTGTAGAATGGTAAATTTAAATAATTAATTAAAGTGTTTTCATAAAAAAAGTTTATCAAAAAAAAGAATTCTTTAGACTTTGAATTAGACCAAGCTTCTAATCTGCGTTTTATTTATAAAAAATTTTTCTATATAAAAACTGATTGATATGAATAGAGTTAAATTTTTTTTAGATTCATAGGTTAAAAAGTTAAAACTAAATCAATACTTTCACTTTTGCTTAAAAAAGCAAATATTTGCACTAAAGTGATAAAAAAATTGTTTTTAAGATAAAAAATGAGCATTTAAATTGTTCTAAAATTTATTTAGGTATTGATAAAAATTAAAAAAAGTAAATATTTGATTGTGAAAAAAATCAGCATTCATCTTTAACACTTTCTGAAAAATTCTATTGTTTGCTTTTTCATGACAAAAGGAACCTATTTTTCATCCTCTTAAAAAAATTTAAAGAACTTTCAATTAACATAATATTAAGAACAATAAAAATAATTTTAAAAAAATAACCTTATTCAAATTCACTTGTAGGCTTTTTTAATAACTAAAAATTTAAAAAGAAATTGTTTTAACAAAAAGAATTTTGACAACACTCAAAAAATACTTGTTTTAAAAATAAAGTTTCGAATTAAAATCTAAAGACTATATTGAAATTAAGAAAATTTAAATTCAATAAAATTTGTATATAAAATTATTGTTAAAGTTAGAAGAAACTTGAAAATTTATCAAGAAATTTTATAATAGTTTCAAGTTAGTTAATAGTTTCAAGTTATTTAAAAATTTTAACTAAAAAATTTAGTTCTAAATAAAAGAACATTTAAAAAACTATTTTTTAATTGAATAAATTGTTGAAATTTTGTTTTTTTTAAAAGTAAAAAATAATTTCATAATGTTAGATAAATTTACTGAAAGATTTAATGCTGATGAAATTTTGAAAATATTTTATTCTTAAACCAAAAGTAATAAAATTAAAATCAATTAAGAAATAAAATTTGCTTTCAAGTGATTTGCGTAAATAAATTTAAAAAAAACTTATAAAAAATTAAAAGAGACAAAAAAGTTTTTTAAAATGACTATTAAACTAAGATAACTAAAAAACCTTTTCAATTAGATTAAATTTTTGATAAATTGAGAGACTTTAAAAGTTCATTTAGTTATTAAAAAAGTTTAGTAAAACAAAATTTTTCAAAATATTAGTCTGTTAAAACTATTTAATAGAGTTCAATAAAAAAAGTCAATACAAAAGTTTAATAATTTAAAAAAATACTCAAATTTATATAAAGTTTAGTAAATTTGTTTAAAGTTAAGTAAATTTATTTAAAGAAAGGTCTATTAAAATTACAAAAAATTAAATTTATCTTGTTAAATATAAATAATTGAAATTACTTTTTTTTTTATTGAAAACTAAGTATAATTATAGTAAATAATTAAAGACTAATTAGATAAATTAAAAAATATTGTTTCAGATAAAAATTGAAAAATGTTGAAATTTTTCAACAAAAAAGTTTCAAAAATAATGAAAAGTTTTAAAATTAGCTAATCTTTTTGATAAAAACAACATTAAATTAAACAATAACTTAATGATTAGGAAAAAACTTTGAAACTTTTTAAACAAATCTCATCGATAAAAAATGAATAAACAAAATATTTTGTATCAAAATTTTAAAATCTTCATTTTAAAAAAATGATACTATTGAATAAAAAATTTGTTAAACAATAAGTTATATCGAACAACTTATATCATTAAAAAATATATTTAAACAATCAAACAATTTACTAAACTAGTTTAATATTAAAAAATTAAGAACTTTTAAATTATTGCTAAAGATTCAAACAACATTTTCAAATAAATTATTAAAAAATAGATCTGATTTAAACTTCTTTACTAAATTAATTTAAACTTAAATTGATATTTAGTTGAACTTTAATAACTTTTTAATTTATTGAAAAAGACTTTAATTTAATAAAAAAAAAAAGTTTTAAATAAAAGTTAAACTCACGTTATATCACGTTTCCCTGTTGATATTACGATTTTGGCAAACTGCCATCCACCAGTAGCTAGATAGATAATTAATAAAATAATTAATAATTGATGAAAATTAATTTGTGAACTTAAATAAGTTGCATAAATAATCACAAATATAAAAAATCTTTTTAAATTATCACTTTTTAAAAAATTAGAAATCATATTTGACGTTTGTATCAGGATTCAAGTGCACACTGGACAAAATTTAAAAGGAGAAGAAGTATTTATTCCACCACCAAATACTAAAAAAAAAATTTTCTTTTTTTTTTTTTTAAAAACAAATTAAATATAATTAACTTTCGATAATCAAAAAAAAAAGTTGATTTTTGATCTAACAATTTTTGATTTGATTCCACTGAAAGATAGTTTTTGATTTTAAAAAAAAAAATTTTTCAAGTTTGAAGTGTTTTATAATTTGGAAAATTTTCACTTAAAACTGATTAAAATTAAAAACTTAAAAAAATTAAAATTATAAAAACTAATAAAAATATTTTTTTTAAAAAGGCAAAATTGGTAATTTTTTTCCTTTCATCTAATAAATTTTCATTTTGCTTATATCAAAAGAGACGAAATCTCCTAAACAAAAAAAAAAACAATTAAAGCAAATAATAGAAAATTACTTAAAACTCAACTTCAATATCACTAATCAAAAATAAAATAAATTTTGATTATAAAATTATGATAATTTTCAAAATTTTACCTCAAATATTAAAAACTATTTAGACTCAAATATCAGTAAAGCTAAAGATAATTCAGTTCACATGCCTTAACAAAATAAATATATATTCATACTGATAAGTAATTAATATAAAAAAAATAAAGAAGTTAAAAGTAAACAAACTTTAATTAACAATGAAAAATTATCCTAAGCTTCACAACTTTTAATAATTTAAATGAATAATTTGATTAAGTTTTCTTTTAGTATAAGTTATTAGAAAGTTACTTTAATTTAGAAAGTGTTTTAGAAAATTCAAAGAAAAATTAAGAAAAAGAATTTTTAGAAATAAAATTTTAGAAAAAAAAATTAGAAAAAGAGAATTTAAATTAGAAAAATTTTTGAATAATTTTCTTATGAGAAAAATTGAAGCTTAAAATGATTTAACTTAAAAACAATTATTAAATCAAAAGCTTTAAACAATTCTAAAATATAAATTTGATTATTTAAAAACCCTATGACCTAAAGGAAAAAAATTTAAACAACCATTTTTGCCTTTTTAAAGTAAAATATTTGAATAATGTTCATTGCACAAACTATTTTAACACTTGATAAAAAACAAAATCGATAAATTATAAAACTAAATTTAAACAAAAAAATAAGATGATTTTTTTTTTTCTTCAAAAACAAAGTCAATAAAATTTTGACAAAAAAAAACGTTTAAAATAAGTCTTTTAAATTTTTATTAAAAATAAAATAGCTAATAATTAAAAAATTCATCACAAAGAAGTATATTTTTGAAATATCTACAAGACAAAAATTATTTCGGAATAATGAATTGACTCAAGATTTACAAATTGTGGACATACAAAAGTTGAACAACTTTAGCGACAGGAATTTTTTTTCTTTTGAATTATATTTCAATTTGAAATTTTAAAAAAGGGACCGTTTAAAAACTTTACTCAAAACATAAATCAAAAAATAAACATTATATGAAACAAGTTTAAAAAAATTTAATTAAACATACATAAAATTTTAATTGAAATTTTTTGTGATAAAAAATTTTAATATTTTTCGGGAATGATAATTTTGACCCAAAATTTAAATAAATTTCAAAAAAGATAAACATTTTTGATAAAAAATAGTTTTAAAATCTTTTTTTAAAATCAATTGTTATTTAATTTAAATAGATAAATGAAATAAGATAAAATGCAAATTTAATGTTAATTTAATTAAAATTAAAAGTTTAATTAGCTACCAATTTTTTTTTTAAAAAAGCGCTTAAAGTGGACCGTTTAAAAATTACATTGAAATATTTTTATTTTCAAAACTTAAAATTTAGCTAGACATTTCAACTTTTCTCGATTTTATTGTATAAATAAATTAATAAGTTTTTTTTAAATGTTTTTTTATAAATAACTATAACACAATAATATAAGCCATGACACACGGGCGAATGGATCATAAAAAGATAGAAGGTGTAATGAAATTAAGAAAATTAGGTAAACTTTTGAAGAATCAATTTTTTATTTAAAAAGCTATTAAAAATAACCAATAAAATTATCTTCTAATAATACCTTTTTAATTATATACTAATTATTCTTTTAATTTCAGAGTTTGAAGCATATTCCTCTTTAGTAAACGCATTTAGAGCTCAAGGAAATTTTAGTAAAGATAAAAAAAAAATTTTATATGAAGTAAGATGTTTTTTCAGGTAAATTGAAATTAAATTTTAATAAAACTTCATAATTAAAATATTTTATTTTTAGTATTACATTAGAAAGACATCAAGCAGAAATACGTAGAGCTATTAATGATAAAAGATTATCAAGAATAAATTCTTGTTTAAATGGGAAAGATTTATTTGATGGCTGGGTTACTGAAGGTAGAAGATTAATACCATTATTACCTCGTATGAGGCCTAAAACAGGTGTTTCAGCAGTTGCAGATTCATTAGCTATTCATTTTAATAAAAAAGAATTGAATAATTTAGAAGAACAAATTGATCAAAATGATACTAATAAACGTAAACGCGCAAATAGTTTTAGTTTAGAAAGTATTAAAAGAAAAAATTCAGAAAATATTAAAGAACCAATTAAAGTATCACAACAAAATGAATCTCTTAATTCTATTCCAAAAACTTTAACTTCTTCCTCTGTATTATCAAGTATCACAATACCAGTTTCTTCATTTTCAAATTCTACTAATTTAAATTCTTCAAATTCAATCACTTTAACTGATCAAACCATTCAACATCCAAAGTTATTAATTATGTCTACTGGTTCTATGCTAAATAAACAAATTGTAAATAATACTTTGAATTCTTGTACATTAGAATCAAATTTAAACAAACAAGATTCTAGAAAACTATCAAGTATTGCTACAATTAAAACATCTCAAAGCATAAGTGAATTAAATCAAACTCAGGTTATTAGTTCTCAATCAGCGACAAAAGTATATAATCCTAAATTACCCAATTCTCAAAAATTAATGATTTTACCTAGTTCAGGTCAGACAAAAACTTTAACAATACCTATTTCTCATAATGTTAAAACTTTACAATTACCAACTCAAAATTCTACTTTTCTTTATCAACAACCTATTGTAAGTACAACATCTATAAATGCTGCTTCAATTAAAACAATACCTGGCATTACAATACAAACAATCAAAACTTCACAAGGAAATAAGCCAAGCAATTTTATTTTAATGCCAAATAAAACAGCTGGTGGCAATTTTAATTTATCTCAAAGTAATATTGGAGGAGCTAAAGGATTATTAAGACCAATGAACGCTAAAGATTTTCCTTTAAAAATAATATCAACAGATATTTTAAGTAATAAAAAAGAAGATGATAAAAATGAATCAAATTTAAATGAACCTGATAAAAATCAACAGACAATAATCTTAACTAATGTTAGTAAAGAAGGGACAATCAGTTCTAGTACTACAACTAGAAATATCATAAAAACACAAAATGTTGCACCAAATATTATAAAAGTTGTATCAAAAAGTAATACAAGTTTAGCATCATTAAATACTTCTCAAAGCAGTCCAAAATTTTGTATATCTCCAACACCAAATATTAAATCAAATAACTTGAATGTATCACAAAAATCAATTACAATAACTGCAGGTTCAGGAAATTCTTCAATGATAGATCTATCTAAAAAGAATACTAAATTAATTAGTAGTAACATAGATTTTAATACATCACCTCCTAAAGTTATAAACATAAGTCAAAATTTAACTAATAATTCAACTTCATCAACAAAAACAATTAAAATACCTTTTGGAGTTTCAACTGAAGCAATTTCTAAAATAATTTTAAATAATGTAGTATCTACATCATGTATGAATTCAAATGTGTCGGATTCAAAAAAGATTAGCCCTAAAAACTTAACAAATTTAAATGAAGATAAACAGGTAGATATTGATCTGAATGAAAAACCTTGTGAAATTAAATTACCAGTTAAAGAAGAAAAAGTTGAAGAAAAAAATGATTGATTTTATAGTATTTTTTTTTGATTATTTTGTATCAAATTTGTTTAGTTTTTTTCTTATGTTAAGTACTTAATTAGATTAAGAGATTTAATTATGTTTTTTGATTAATAAAATTTTTGTTTATTTTTTTATCAAGTTAATCAAAAACTTTCCAATCAAGTTTTCTTGTTTGACACTAGAGGTGAGTAATAAAAAAGTTAATAAAACGTTTAATTATATTCAAACAAATGATTATAAAACATAAGATGTTTTAAACTTTTAATTGAATAAGCTCATTTAAAAAAGTTTCTAAAAAGAGAATAATTTGAATGTAGACAAATTACTAAAGATTAAACTTTAAAAACTATTTAAGAACACGTAAAACAAATTAAAATTTTCTGAAAAAATGTTCTTTTAAATTTTTGTTGATTTATTTAATCTTTTATAGATAAAATAAAGTTTTTTAATTTAACACTAGAGGTAAGATGTAGTTAATTGAGAACAATATTGCCGGTATTTAGCTGAAAAACTAGCTAAATAGAAAAAACTATTTAAGAATTAAAATGAAAGAACTTAATTTTACAAAAAAATTATCTTGTAAAGAATTGAATGAATGTCAAAATGATACAAATGATTCATATCAAGAAGAGAAAAATTGTACAGATGCATTAGCGGTTAGTTTTTAGAAAAATTACTTTTCATGATTAATGTTTATCTTTTTCATTTATTTAGTGTTATAATTTTCTTGTTTGGTCTAAAGGTAAAAGCTGTTTAAATAGAGGATGTTTTTTAACACAAAAAGAAATTCAAATTTATTGTCTAAGTAAAGTTAATATTAAAATTAAAAATAATGAAAAAAATGGATTCGAAGGTTTTTGTTGCAATGAATTTGATTTTTGTAATAAAATTGAAAAAGAATCAGTTACAGATAATGTTTTTTTAAAAATTATCATCTTTTCATCAATTTTTATTTTAGTTTTTTTTTTAATTTTTTTTCTTAAAAGAAAAAAATATAAAAAACGTAGAAATATAGAAAAAGATAAAGAATTATTTAATGATGATAATTCATTAAAATATATAACATCTGGATCTGGTGCTGGTTTTCCATTATTAATTGAACGTACATTAACAAAAGAAATTTGTTTAGAAAACTTGATTGGTAAAGGTAAATTTGGTGAAGTATGGAAAGGTAATTATCAAAATCGTAAAGTTGCAGTTAAAAAATTTTATACTATTGATTATGATAGTTGGAAGAAAGAAACAGAAATTTATGATCATTATTCTTTAGCAAATGAATTCATTTTGAAATATTTAGGTAGTGATATTACATCTAGTGAATCTTTTACAACAGAATTTTGGATTATTTTAGATTACCATGAGCTTGGCTCTTTATATGATTATTTACAAAAAAATTTTTTAACAAAAGATCAAGTATTATCAATTATTTACTCATCTATTTTTGGTTTAGTTCATTTGCACGATATTTTTGAATTTACTTCAAGTAAACCTGGTATAGCTCATCGTGATTTAAAATCAAAAAATTTATTAATGAAATCTGATTCAGTTGTTTGTATTGCTGATTTTGGTTTAAGTGTTACAAGTAAAGGTATAGAAACAAATCAATATGAACATTTAAACTTACGGGTTGGAACAAAACGTTATATGGCACCAGAAATATTAGACGAATCTTTAAACATAAAATGCTTTGAAGCATTTCAAAAAGCAGACATTTATTCTTTTTCATTAATTTTATGGGAAATAATAACTCATAGTAAACTAAATAAAAATTTGGCTAATTACAAACCTCCATATTTTGAATATGTAGGTGATGATCCAAGTTTTGATGAAATGAAAAGAATTGTTGTTTCAGAAAAATTAAGACCATCAATTGATTTAATTGAACAAACATGTTTAAATGAAGATTTAAATACAAAAAAAAATAATTCAATTAAATCAAACTTAGAAATAGAAAATCACACAAAAAAAAATAAAGAAGTTGATGAAAACAAAAATTCCTCTAAGTCTTATTTAAATCACAATTCAAAAATAACTAGCAATTACACAACTTCTGAATGTTTGAATAAAAATTTTATTAAAATAAAAGAAGATCAAGAATTAACTTTGAAATTAATAAATTTGATTGAAAATTGTTGGAAAGCAAATGCATCAGAGCGTTACGACTACATAAAAATAAGACAAAATTTAATTCAAATTTTGAATCAAAAATGAAGTTTTAAAAAAAAAAATTGTAAATAATCCTCATTTAACACTAAAAATTAACTTAATTATTTTGTTATTAAAATAAACAATGTAAATATTTTATTTTTTATTTTAATAAACCAAACAACTATTGAACGATTAAAAACTAATTAACAATAATTTTCAACAGGTGAAAAAAGTTTATTAAAAAGTTTAAAAAGTAAACTTAAATAACATTTGATAATTTAGATGATAAAAAGAGGAATAAGTTCAACGTTTGTTACAATTGTTTCAAGAAAAAATAATCAATTTATTACTCTAAATCAAGTATCCAGAATACAGTTTTAAATTTATACAACATAAGAAACGATGTAATTTTAATATTTTTTAGTATTTTAATTAAATAAATAATGAAACAACTAATAATGATTAGTCAAATGAATTAAAACAAAATTGATGAAATTTATAAATTTTTACTAAAATTTGTTTATCTTATTTTTAAATATGAAATATTTTTATCATTAAGTTTTTAGTGAAACAATAATTTTTTTTCTATTCATCAGACGAAGTTGGTATCCAAAATGCCATAGAAGTACATGCAGATGCTAACATCATATATTTAGGATTAAATTGAACACATTGTACAGGGCCTGAATGATCAGCTTGCAAAATAGATATTTTGCTACCAGTAATTGCATTCCAAATATGTATTTTACCATCTGTACTTCCACTAAAAATAAATTGTGAATCAGGAGAAAATGATGCTTCTAAATTAATTCCTTTTTTATTTTCATGTCCAGTTAAAGTATTTAATGGTTGACCTTGAAAAGCATCAATAGTATGAATTATATTACCATTTGTATGAATCATTATTATTTTTCCATCAGGTGAAAATTTTAAGCCTGTCCAATCACAATCTTTATCTTGTGGTAGTTTAAAAGTATTAAATGGACCTTTATCAAAAGAACGTAAATCATATAGTTTAACAGATTCTGAATTAATTCCAACAGCAAAAATTAGCCCTTCTGGATCAAAATTAGCTACAGGTCTACCATTTAAATGCATAACACCCAAACAAGCCACTGAACGTAAATTCCATAATCTTACAGTTTTATCTAATGATCCACTTAAAAAAGTGTCATCTATAGGAGACATACATAAAGTAACAACTTTTTTTGTATGACCAGGGAAATATCTTATATATTTATTGTCCGGTAATGATAAATATCTTGAAATAAAAAAAAAATAATTTGGTTAGAAATTATATAATTGGTTTTAATTTCATAACTTTACCTAATTGTGTCATCAACTTTGTTTGAAGAATGGATTGCAGTATTTGGAGCATGTGTATAATGAACTAAATCAACACCATATTTTTTACTATTTAATGACTTTTTTTGTAAACCTTTTTCACAATCATAAATTACAATTGAATCATCGTCTGAAGATGTTATTAAAGTTTCGCCATTAGCAGAAAAATCTATTGAGTTGATTCTATCGTTGTTTTCATGAAATAATTTAGCAACACGAAAGCTACCTATTACAGGTTCAATTAGCTTCATTTTTAAAAATGAATTATTTTTAATTAAAAATAAGTTTTAATTTATTCGAAATCTAGTTTGTTTTATATAACAAAAGCCGACTTGCTAAGCCAAAGTTATTTATAAGATGATATTTATTTGCAGTTTTATTATAAATTTAATTTTTTTTTATTTTAAGATTTAAATATTATCTAATTTAGAAAACTATTATTCAATAATTTAAATACTTTTATCAATTTTTAAACTTAATTTTGAAAATACTGGAGCTAATAAATTTAAAATAATTTCTAATGTAAACAAAAAAAATGTAAAAATAAAAAAAACTTATTTTCACGAACCTAATTTTTCAAAAATTCAATTAACTTAATTTAATAATTTAGAAATTAATTTTTAAAAACTTAATGATTTTATAATTCAAAATGACAATTAAAAATTGATTATTTAAAACAGATAAAATAAATTTAGAATAAAAAAAATTTTTTAATTATATTTTTATTAAATTGCTAATTTATTAATCATACATTTTAGAAAGCCTAATTTATATTCTAAAACTTTCATTTATTTAAACAATTAGATTTGATTTCAATTATTCTAAACAATATTAATTTACATTCATTAATTAAATTTAATGACCATGAGCATCTTTAGGCTTGTTTTTTTGACTTTCTTTAATTTTAAAATAAACTAAGAAGAAAAATAAAATTAGTATTTTCAATAACTTTAAACAATGTTAAATTTACCTTTTAAGTGAACATATACAGCTAATGGTAATACAACTGAAGCTGAGTAAACTACACATCTAAAAAATAAATGTCTTTCCCAATAAGTTTTCCAATCAAAATTGAAAACTTTTGCTATATGAGAATGTGGATAGATCATTTTAGTATATGTTTTGCCATTATAAACAACTGATTCTGGAACAACTCTAATTGAAGATACATTTCTTCTAATAGCCATACGACTAGCAACGCTTAATAATTTCACAGAATTCATCCTAAAATTAATGAATAATTATTAAATTAATTAAAAACAAAAAAAATAAATTTTGATAATAGAACTTACCTTAATTATTAAATTAGACAAAATATAACTTAAATGAAAATTCAAAACATAAAAATGATTTTTCGCTATCAAAAAAAAAATTAAAGGTTACTGATGTTTTATAAATAACTTAAACAGCTATTTTAACAAAAATCTATATTTTCAGCTTCTTTATACAATAAAGCTGTATTTGTTTACTTAAAAAAATAAATTATCTATGTGAAATTAACAAAAAAAAATCATAGCTAAGTCATAAATTTAATTTACGCATGTCAACATTTCTTTTTGTTTTCTAGTTCAATTGCAAGTACTGCCCATATTGAAATCGGTCGTTGTAATTTCTCAGTCTTGTAACTAAGTTCGTTAGAAAATAGTCTTGTTTTTTTTTAAAAATTCAGAAATTTCAATTAAAGATGCCTACTATTAAATTACAATCAAATGATGGAGAAATCTTCGATGTAGATGTTGAAGTAGCTAAAGCTTCTGTAACTATAAAAACAATGTTAGAAGATTTAGGTATTGAAGATAATAATGATGAAATTGTTCCATTACCAAATGTTAATTCAGCAATTTTAAGAAAAGTGTTATTATGGGCTAATTATCATAAAAATGAAATCGCTCAAACAGATGTAATTAATTTAAAATATAATTTAAGTATAATGAAATTAATCTTTTGTTTTATTTTAGGATGAAAATAGAGATAAACGTACAGATGATATTTGTTCATGGGATGCTGATTTTTTAAAAGTTGATCAAGGAACATTATTTGAACTTATTTTGGTAAGCTTCATAATTTAATTTTTGTTTTAATTTTACTATTTACTTAAAATTTATTTTTAATTTAGGCTTCAAATTACTTAGATATAAAAGGCCTTCTAAGTGTAACTTGTAAAACTGTGGCTAACATGATAAAGGGAAAATCTCCTGAAGAAATTCGTAAAACCTTTAATATAGAAAATGACTTTAGTCCAATGGAAGAAGAACAAGTCCGTAAAGAAAATGAATGGTGCGAAGAAAAATAAATATGATTAATTTTTATTTAAAATTCATGAACATAGTAAATAAAAATTTTCAAAAAATGATTTCATCTTAATTTTACTGTTGTTTTTTTAATTATGTTTATATCTAAAGTTTAAAAATTTACAATAAAATTCTATTTAATCTTCATTTTGTTAATTATTCTTTATAAAAGTTATAAATAAATTTTCTTTAAGATGAGTTAGCAATAAAAGACTAAAAATAGAATCTAAGCACATTGATTCCTAAAGTCTTTTTTTTTATTTTTCGAATTCCTTTTAAGTTTTATAAAAAATTGTGTTTAAGTCAATAAATATAACAAAAAAATGATTTTCAAGATTATCAAAAGAGTCTGAAAACAAATAAAAAACAAAATAAAAAACTTAAGAAAAATTCTATAACAGAATTTTAAAATTAATTTTCTTTCCTAAAACTTCTTTTCTAAAATTCTTCTTTTCTAAAATTCTTCTTTTCTAAAAATTTTTTTTTTATAAATAAACGTTTAACTAAGTTTTGTTTGAAATTTCAAAAGCTAAACATTTAAATAAATTTTTCTTTAAACGTTAAATATGCATTAAGCCTTGCTTTTGCATATTTTGTAAAATTAAAATCTAATGTTGATAAATTGCTTTGTAATAAAGCCCAAGAGCCCCATAAAAGGTTTGAAGCTAAACAACATTTACAAACTTGATTATACATATCTTCTATTCTTTCTTCTTGTTTATTAACATCATGTTTAATTTCATTCAATTCATCATAATATTTTAAATATTCTTTTATCCATTCTAATTGATGTTTTTTATTTGGATATAAATCTATTTCAAATGGATCTTGTCCTGAATATTCACAAAAATGGTTTGCTATATCAAAACTTTGATAATTAAAATCACTATACTCCAAATCAATAAAAAATAATTTTTTAGTAGTTTCATTATAAATAATATTTTTCATAAGCAAATCATTATGACAAAAAACTGTAGATAAATTTAAGTTTGACAATAAATCACAAATATAATCAACTTCATTTTTTAAATGATCAACATTTGAGAAACCTATTTCACTTTGAGTAAAAAGAAGTTTAATAAAATTTCAAAAAGTTTTATTAACAACTTACTTCAATAGTTTAGTAAATTTATCACTATTTTGAGTTAAGAAGAAAAATATTTTGTTAAAAAATTTAGGCAAAAATGATTTTTTTTCATTTCCCTCAAACTTTATTGAATGTAACTTTGCCATTTCTTGGGCTATTTTCGAAGTTAAAAAACCTATTTCTTGTAATTCTTCTTTACATAATGGTCTTCCTTCAATATAACCATAACATAAACCATTTTTAAATGTACAGAAAATAGGAGCACAAAATTTTTTTTCATGTAATTTACAAGTATTTTCTATTTCAGAATCTCGATCTATGAATAACTCAGTATTATGTCCATATATTCTAATTAAAAAAGTTTCTTCTTTATTTAAATAATCTAAACCAATTAACCGGTTTGTACTTCCTTCTGTGAAAATTTTATATTTAATTAAATCATTGTTAGTCCAATTCGGGCGAACATAATTAATAATCTCAATTAAATCTCTATTATTTTTTAAGTTGTCAAAATTAAAATCAAAATCAATTGTACAATCAAACTTTTTTAAATCGGCAGTAGTTTTGGCCATTTCAAAATAAAAAACAAAATTACAATTTCACTAAAAAAATTTTTTTCTAAAAACTAAATTACACTAAAACAAAAAGTTAAATACTAATGAAATTTTTTTTTGATATCGTGGCAATTCAAATAATTAATTTATCTAAGAGCTGATATAAGTATATGATAAGAAAACTTGTATATTTCAATTAAAAATTTGGTATTTCCACAGAAAGATCTGTGATAATTAGATTGACAGATAATAAACAAAATATTCTTTTATTTATTCCATTTTTTAATTTGTTGAAACCTGAGTTCAAATTCTGACATTTAAATCCATTGTTTTCAAAAAATAAAAGTTAAAAACTAAATTAAATTACAGCAGTTTGTCATCTATTTAAAAAAGCTTTTTATTGCTTCATTTATAAATAAAAAATATTAATCAAAATATATTTGTTTGAAGCAAATTTAATTTTTTCAACTTCTGTAGTACGTAATATTTAAATTGAAATATTTACAAAAACAAGATGAAAAAAAACTGTTCTACTTTTAAACAATTTTTAAAATATCAAAGAAAATACAGGGGATCTTTTGTTAATTACCTAAGAGTTTAATGATTAATTTAATAAAACAAAGGTTACCAATTAAAGTTTCAAAAATTTTTAGCTTGACCCCAAATTCTATTTTTTTATTTAAACAAAAGATTATTTTTTCCTTTCTTACAATGACGATGTCATTTTGAAATTAAATAAATATTTGAAATTACAGTCTTAAATTAAAAATTTCTATAAACAAATTTTAGAAAAAATTAATTTTCTAAATTATTTGAATTTTCTAAATTATTTGAATTTTCTAAATTATTTGAATTTTCTAAATTATTCAACATTCTAAGGTTTTTAAATATTTCTGTGTTAAAGATTCTTCACTGAATATATAACCATGGAATTTTTTCTTTTTAGCTATAATAACAGATTCTTCTATAGGTAAACCAAAATTATCATCTAATTCACTAGTCTGTAAAATTTCAATTGGATTTTTTCTCAATATTGTTATGTCTATTTTGTTAACTTTACCACTTGTTAAAATATGTTTTGAGAAATTTTGTACTATTTCATTGAAATGATTTTTTAACAAATTTAATTCATATAATTGAGTAGAATGAGAATTACTAAATTCTGGATCTTCATAATCAGGATTAAAAACACCCGTTCCAAAACTTTCATTATCAATTAAAATATCTGTTCTTGAGAATGAATTTAACATAAATCTTATTATTGATAAAAATGCTAATGTTAATTCTGTGCTACATGACAATGATATAGTTGAAAAACGTTTTAAAAATCCTAATACCCGGTTAATTGTAACATTTTTTTTGCATTTCATGATCATTAAATTTATACATCTTAATACCATTAAAATATCGTTTTCATCAGAATTTAAATCGATAGATAATAATATTTTATAAAAATGTGCATAAAAACGTTGAGCATCAACATTTAAAACTTCTCCATGTCCAGATAAAATAAGAAAAATAGTTATAAGACAATGAAAGTTTTGTCTTTCAGTTAAAACGTTACTTAATAATAATTTGTCTAAAATATTAAATGTGTCTTCAAAAAAATCTATATTAATCAAATGAGCATAACGAGCTAAACCTTCTAAAACAGGAGATAATATTTTAGAATAATTTACAAATCTTTCTGGAATATCAATTTCAATAACAGCTAATTTTAAAACACGAAAATAAATTGAAAAAATTTGACTTAATATTTGTGTATGAACATTTGCTATTTTTTGTTTATTCTGTTCTATGTCATTTTGTAATAAATCTTTTTTAAACTTTTGCATCATTTTATTTTTTTTCTTCTCTTTACGTGACATTTTACTTAATTTCTCTCTTATTTCTTTCATATTTTCCTTTTTATCGTCTTCATTTAAATTTATTTGTTTTATGTTTAAACATAAAAAAGTTTCAATAATTTCAGGTTCAGTTGCCATTCCTATTGTTTTAATTAATTTTGTTATTTCTTTAACTAAAATCCATGAAATATCTCCATCTTGATCATTTGAAAAAATTTCTTTAAATGCTTCACATGATTCTTTTTGTAATTCTGGTAATTTAGTTAATATCATTGATTGTACAGCAATTTTAACTAATTTATCTGTAAAATTAAAGTAAGGTTTATTTGATATTAATTGACACATACATTGCATAGAAACAATTGACAATTTTTTTCTTAATTCAGGATTAGCTAATAAATCATTTGTTATTATTTTACGTTTCTTTGAATAAAGCTGTGACATTTTCTCTAGTTCATCTATAAATAATTTATAATAAGCTAATAAACGTTGTTCATACTTAATACTTAAATATTCAGATTTTTTTATTTTGGTTTTTTTATCAATTTCTAAATCATCTTTCTCTATACAATAATCAGGTAAAATATTTTTAAATATTTCAACAATTGAATAAGAAACTAATTTTTGAACACTAAAATATGCATATTTAATATTAGAATCATTTTCACCAGTATTTAAATATTTTATTAACTCTTTGAGTTTTGATATGTTTTGTTCAGGATTAGATAAAATAGATAAAGAATCTGTAGCAACTTTATCTTTTAATTCTGAAAGAATTTTTTCTCTTTTCTTTAATAATTCCATTTTGTATAAATTATGAATTTCAAATAAACATTGAATTCAACCATGTGAGTAAACAAACTATGAGTGTGAAAATAAAAACTTTTTTTGCTGTACAAATAAGTGAAATAAGTTTAAAATTATTTTTTCAATTTTGTTTAGAAAACAAAACTTTTTTATTTAATAGATAATTATTTTATTATCAATTATTATCAAATTAGGAATTGACAGCACTTTGTTAATTGATATTACTAAAATTACAAAGAAATTAATTTTTACTGAACATTAAAAATAGTTAAAGTAAACTTGAAAAAGATCTTTCTTAATTCTTTTAAATTATTGTAATCGATAATTTGATGCAAAATTAGACAATAAATATCTCATTAAACTTGAATTATTCCTTTTAAAATTGATATTTCTTAAAATTGAGTTTTTCATAAACCTAATAAATTTTAGCTTCATTCATAAAAAATTGTGTACCTTTTAATCATTAAAATTATTGTTTTTTAAAATAAAACTCTAAATGATCTAAAAGAATTAATTGTGATTAGTTGACAAAAATTAAAAAAAGTTTTTTTATGATAAAGCGTGCAACAAGTGAATTTAAATTTTATTGTTTTCTATTCAAAAAATTTTTTCTATTCTTTAATTCAATTTATGATTAAGAAATAAACAGTTTAAAATAATTTAAATTGCCAAAAGGAAAATTGTTTATTGATTGAAAGTTGGCATTTAATGATTGTCAAAAAGTTATAAAAAAGTTTTTCCCAACTGTTAATTTTTCAATTAACAAAAATTTCAAAATTATTCAAATATGTTTACATAAACACAAATTTCAAAATCAAAGAAATCGTGTTCTTTTCTTAAAATTTTTTTTTCCTTTAACATGTCAATGAAAAATTATGAATTAATTTAAAAGATTCTTTTGAAATAACTTTTCTACAATTTAAAAAAAAAAAATTTACAATTAAAATGTATTTTCAAATGTTTGACATAAACATTTCTTCTTCTAAAACAAGATAGATTTTGATTAAAATCTTTTAAGTTTAATTTAATAAAGAGAAAAGTTCTCTAAAATGATTTCATAGTAATAAAATTATATTGTGAAAACTATATAGTAATTGAAATTATTTTTTGGTATAATAGAATAACTATTTTTAATAAGATAAAGGTAAATTTCCATAATTTATTTAAAGGTTAACAAGAATAAAAAAATTGAAATGCTTACAAAATAAAAATTTATTTTTAGTATTTTAAACCTTGAAACAAATTTTTTCAAAATAAAGTCGATTTTGCTATAAAGTTTTTAATTTCAATGTTTATACTAAACTGTACAATTTTTACAAAAATTTTTTAACAATTTAAAAGAGCCAAAAACAGAAGAAGTAAATTCACTTCTAAAGTTACAAAAATTTATTAAGCTGTTTTTTTTGGAAAAAAAAAAGAGTTCATACTTTTCAACAACTACCTAAACGTCAAATCACAAAAAAATTTTTTTTTAGCAACCGATTCTTAAAAACAAAAAAATTTAAAATACTTGTTAAATGCAATTTTAACATTCAAAAACACTGCATATATTCTGAAATTATTCTAAAATTCAATTCTATTTTAAGTAATTTTAGTCTAATTAAAACTTAGTTGTTTTTTTAAAACTAAATTCAAAAAATTCAAGTTTTATAATCAAATAAATTAATTTTTATCATTCTTAATGAAAGATCATCTATATATTAATAGTTTAAAATACTAATGGTAATGTAACAAAAATTAATTTAAGCATATCTTGTCAACAGTGAAAAGCCAATCAGTTTTAACAAAAAAAAAATGTATTCATAAACATAAATAAAATTGATCAAAATTGATTCAAAACAATAAATGCAAGACCAATTTGTTTTAAAAAAAAAAAACAAACAAATAAAAAACAAAGTTCCAAAACATCAAGATAATTCTAAAAATAAAATTATGTTACAAAAAACAATCCTTTTAAAAAGTTAAATAAAATTACCACTATCACTAGATACAGTTATTGAAGCACCATCTGTAATAGCAGATTCTTCAATCGAATGTATAGGAGTTGAATTTTGTTCTATCAAATTAGAAGATCCCAAACCCGACATATTAATACTTGAATTACTCTCAGAAAACCTGAAAAAAAAATTTAATTAAATTATTTATTAACTGTTTATACTAACTAAACTGTTTATACTAACTAAACTGTTTATACTAACTAAACTGTTCATACTAACTAAACTATTCATCAAATCTTAAATTTATTAATACGCTATAAACTCAATAAACTAAATATTATAAAAAATAAAATTAACATACCAAACTAATTCAGTTTTTTTTAAAATATTTAAATTAGAATTAGATGGTGATTTTGAAGAATCTCTTTTATGATGAGGTGTAACTGGACTATTAGGATGCTGTTTCCTATCCAATACAGGTGTATTTAACAAACTATTTGAGAATCCTTTTTCAGTGTTGACCGAGTTTTTTTCAGATGAAAATTTTGTTGAGCCTGAAGATCAATTTATATAATATACCAAAAGGTTACAAGGCTTTTTTAAATATTAAAAATAAAAAAATAAAAATTCTTAACATATACTTTACATGCAAAATATGTATGAAGTAAATGTATAAATGATTTAAAAAACATTCAAATACTTATATTATACGTTAAGGTATAACAATAAATATAATTTTTAAATATATATTTATATATATATTTAAGTAAAATAATAAATTTTGATTAAAATATTGTAAATAAATTTCTTTAAAAAATAAATTTTCTAAATGTAAAATAATATTCATAAACTGCTTATAAACATGACCGTACTAGAATTTTCTTTTTGGGAATTTTCAATGCTGCTGGTTCCTTGGCTTTTGGCTATTGAAGTAACATTTAGTTGATGAGAATTATCATTATTTGATTGTTTTATTGCTTTTTGACCAGATGCTTTTTTTTTTGAAGGGGAATGTTTTAATGCTAAAGAAAAGAGAAAGTTTTAATTTTAAACAAAATAAGTTTAAAACAAAAAATTTATCAATTAACTATCATGCAAAAAAAAACAACTACAAAATGCAAATTTTGAAAAATTTTCTATTGCTAACAGGCTTTTGTCATACCCATAAAACTAGAAACCAAATTTCGAAATTTTCGATGGGAGCCTTTGATTTCTGGAAGGTCCACTTTGAAAAAAAAAATTTGATTCAAAGTTTAAAGTAATGAAGTTTTGACATAAAATGAAGTACATTGTTGTAAGGTAAAGGAAAAAAGGATTTTAAAGAAAATGATTAGATTGAATAAGAATTAATAAAAAATCTTATATAAATAACAACATTTCAAATACTTAATTGTTTTAAATTAAATAATTATTTAAACAAACCACATACACACAAAAATGTTTTTCTTATAAAAACAATTTTAAAAACTTACGAGATGTAATTTTAGTAAAAACTTTTTTGGCCATAAAATCCTGAAATCTTTGAGCATAGAATCCTGGTTTATGAACTGATATAGTATCCTAAAAAAAAACTTTAGTTTAAAAATTAAAAGTTTCAAATTACATACCCCATCAGAAAACATTGATTTCCAAGTGTGTTCTAATTTCTTTTTTAATCTGTAACTTTGTAAAATATCAATTACACCTAAGAATAACAGTAAACGTTCACCTTTTGAATTTCTAGCTGGTATACCTCCAGGACTAAAAGAAAAATAAATTAAATTCAAATTAAAAATTTTTATTAAAAAACTTACGGAACATCATCTTCTTCATCAATAGGTTCAACTTCAGCATGAATAGATTCCATTGCTGTTGAGTAAGCTGCTAATCTTTGTTTATTTATAGATTTACTTCTTGATAAATCCATTTTTTTTCTATAACTATAATTTTTATAAGTTTCATCATTCGAATCTACACCATCATTATCAAAATTATTTTGATCTTCTTCGTCAATAGATTCCACAGATTTACCTTTTAATTTTTCTTGTTTTTCTTTAGCAGCCAAATCTAAATTATGAATACCAACAAGCAAACTATAATCCATTATTTTGAAACTTTCTAATACTCTACAATCTCTGTTTATTGTTTTCATCAAAGCAATATAAGTTTCTGCTTCTAAAAATAAACCATCAGGATGATGTTCCATAAAATCTAAATCTTTATATGTGGGAGAAGGCTTTTTTTGTTCATGTTTATTAGCTTTTCGCTTATAAGTAGATCCTTTGAGATCATATTTTTGATGCATTTTAATAGAAGACGGCAATAAATTGTTCATTACACAAACACGAACATTTTTACCGCCACAAATATAACAATATAATCCATAAAACTTTGGTAAAAGAGTACGAGGATTTTGATTGAGATTCTAAAAAAAAGAAAAAATTTTTAGTTTCAAATTAAATTAATTGATTAAATTTAATTACCATATAATATCCTGGTAATAGTTTTTGTAAAAACTCTGCTTCTTTATGCTGTACAGTTTTAATTATAAATTCATCATCTAATGTTAAATAAAAAACACTACCAGATGCACCTGGATTGGATAATTCTACCATTGGCTCATTAACAACAGAAAGTAAAAAATCTTCTGGTTGAATACCAAATAAGTCTCTGAAATATCTAAAAGCTACAGGAGCATAAGTTTTAAATTTAAAATCACTATAATGATGTGCAGGAGTAATATTTGAACCAGAACTTGAAAAAGTTGTTGTTTCAACTAATGCAAAATCTTGCATTAATAAATCTCTTTCGGGTTTAGATGCTAAACTACCAACTGCATAACCAATCCCTAATTGTATTGAAGCACAAATTTGTGAAGTTTCAATTTTTTTATAAGTAACTTGCCCTTGTTCATCAACTCTTCGATGACCAATTTTACGATCTTTATCTTTTTTACGACGACTTGATATAATAATTAATTGTCCACCTGGAGTAAGAGGTGTTTTAGGACCATTTTGGCCTTTAATAGAAGAAGTATCAGATATCTAAAAAAAAACTATAAGTATTTAAAAAAAAAAAAAAAAATTTAAATATTTACGTCTATTGGTGGAGGTTTATGTTTTTGTGTTATTGAATTTCCTATAAATTAAAAAAAATTAAAAATGTTTAATTGAAAGTTTATTAAAACTTACCTATAACATTTAATTCTGTCTGAAACTTATCATTTGATAAAGTTGTCAAAACTGATAGCTCATTATTTTTTTCATTATTATCTATAGGTTTTTGTACATTTATTTGATAAGAATTTTTATCATTTTCATTTTTAATTAAACTATTTAAAATAGCTAAATTGTTTTGATTTTCTACATCTTTATTAAACTTATTTTGAGATTCTAGTTGAGGATCGATATCCTCTAACCTTACTTCCGTCATTTTTCGAATACATACATGAAAAAAAGTAATTTGAAATAGAGTCTAAATAGCAAATTAGCAAATTATTCTCTATTTCATTAATAAGTAATTAAACATTTAAAAAAAAATTTAAAAATCATTTCAAAAGTTCAATTCTTGAAATGAAACTTGAAATTAATTTAGGAAAAAAGCCAAATACGAAATAGCAAAAAAAATAAAAAAAAAATAAAACTTAAAGTGATACTCGATTATCGATACAATTGAAAGCGCGTTTTTTAAAATAATAATTTTTTTGGGCCAAGCCCATGGCCATGTTTTTGATCAAAAAATTTTTTGCTCTGAAAATAAAAATCAAACTTAACTTAAGTTTTTTTTATTTTTTTTTATTAAAAAAAAACTTAAATAGCTGTTTTTTTTTTGGTTAATTTACAAATTAAATTTAATTAAAAAAACTAAGGGTCTAAAATTTTGGTTAAATTACATGATTAAATACTTAATAAAACTTGAATAATATTTTTAGCCAAAAATTATTAAGAAAAATTCAAAAAAATTGTTATTTATCAGGAACCGGCGAACGTAAAAATTGTATTTTTAGTCTAATATAACCTACTTTAACCCTATCCCAAAAGTTTTCAAATGTATTCATAGCTGGGCGAACATCTAATGCCGCAAAACAATTTGTTTTTTTATCTAAATCTCCATCATAATAATCTATTACATATGTAACTTCTTTACCACAACGATCAATAACCCAATCATGTCTATCAAATGGCAATTCATATCCTAACAATTGTCTAAAAATTTAATTAGTTTAAAATAATTAATTGAAGTTAAATAAATATCATACCTGAATCGAGCTCTTGGTGTATAATCTTTTGCTCTACCTCCAAATCTTTTTAAAGTAGGACCAGATGGACAATCTGTATAATGTAAAAATAATTCCCATTTCAATACTTCTTCCCATGCTTTTTCATTATTTACATTATGTATTTTTATTATATCTGTTAAATCTTTTTTCTGAAGAGTTTCTCCATTTTTATTTTCATCTTTCCAATTCCAACCTTTTTTTTTCATTGCATTCCAAAACATTTGTTCAGATGGGTAAACCCAATTTTGATTTTCACCTGATTTAGGTATTGTAGAAATTTCACGTTCTTTACCTAATTCAAATGGTTGGTCTGGATCTGGCTCTTGATTTGGATGTAATGGCATCATATTATCATAATTTATTTTATCTTTATCTCCAGACATAGGACAACCACTTGAGATAACATTTTTTGCATTCATAGGACATTCACTAGGTGAAATTAATTTTTCTTTATTTACATTATCAGTTTTAGCATTCATCGGACATTCACTTTTTGAGTTATTTTTTTCAATTTTATCATTTAACTGTTTATCATAAATTTTAACATCTCCAAGTGGTCCACTTGAAGTATTTGATGGTTTATTACCCATTATTATAAAAGATAATAACTAGATCATAAAATAAAATTTTTAAACGAAATTTGACTTTTTAAAAGCAAATCGAACACATTCTTTTTTTTTACTATAAAAAATACTAGATGTCGTTTTAGTAAAAAGCGCTATTATTCAATATATATAAATATTATGCTTGAAAACTTATTTAATTAAGTTCTATTAATTAGAATTGAAAGTTTTTTACAAAAAATTTTTAATTATTTAAAATAACTTTATGAATAATAAACTTTTAATTAGCATTTTAAAATTTAAACAAATTTTCATTTTTAAATTTTTGGCCCTATAAACATTATCTATTTAATTAATCAGTTTTGCGTATTCTTGGAGTTTTTTTTCAGAGCTTCAATTCTTTAATCTTAAAATTTCTTAACTTAATTAAATTGAAAAATTAATCATCCGATTAATTTTCTTTTTAGCTTAATTAAAAAAATTAGAACCAAAAATTTAGATTTTTTGAGTTTTTTTTCTTAAAAGGGAATTGTCAAAAATAAAAATCAGGTTATATTACCTTAAGATTAATTTTCATATGCTTATTAAAAATGATCTATTAATTCTTAAATGGAGAATGATATGATGAAAGATGATCTTTTTTTTTAATTTTTTTTATCAATTTTTGTTTAGAGATGCAAAATTTTTTTTTTTAAAATTATTCAGTAAAATAGACTAGGGCGTAAAATGAAACTTTCAACGTCGATCTACTTGTCCTTCTAAAGTTATTATAAAATTTTTTATTTTAGATAAAAATACAAATTTAACAAACTTAGAAATAAATAAAATAATTTACGCATGTTTACACGCAAGCTCAGTTTTATTTTTTCAAATATTTTACAGAGTTAAAAAACCTGGTGATTTTACTGAATGGGTCAAAGAGTCGAAATCAGACTAGTTAAGAAAACAATTCTATTTTTATAGTTTTTTTTTTTTTTTTTTTTAAATTTTTTTTTTGATGTTACAAGTTCAATTTTTAAAATAAACTTATAAATGTAAACCATAATGTGTATTTAATTTGAAAATATTTTTTTCTTTTTTTTTTGTTAAAATGTTAAGTCAGAAAAATTTTAAACTGTGGTTGTTTTACTGGTTCATTATTTTCACCAAAAAAATTGTCCTTTCAAATCAAAGTAAGTTAATTTTTTCATTCAAAATAATTTTAAAAAAATTATAATTTTTATGAGATTAATGAAAAATAGAAAAATTTAAATTTTAGAAAAATTTTTGAAAAAAAGAAAAAAAATTTTCCAACAAGTGGTTGAATAAATTGTTTTCTTTTATAGGTTTTCAATTCCATTAATTAAAAATTGTTTTTCTGTTATCTAAAAACAAAAGTCAAATAAATAAAATATAATTCAATTAGAGATTTTTTTTGAAAAATATAATTTTAAACTTTAATTTTAAAAATTTTTTTATAAACTTTTTTTTATAGATAATGAAATTGATTGTAAAAAACTGAGTTTTGTTAAAAATTCTAAAGATGTTAATGCTTTAGCTTCCTTTCCTGGATCAGGAAATACCTGGCTCCGTGATCTTTTACAAAATTCTTCAGGTCAGTTTTTTAAAAAATTTTCTTACATTTTTTTAAAAATAAAAAGTTTTTTTAAATGACACAAAAATTGCATTAGTGTTTTAACAAATTGTTATTGAGTTTTTAAAAAAGTTAAAGTACAAGTTAAAACTTCTTTTGTCCAGTTTTTTATTACTAATTGAACAACTTTTAAAAAAAAAAATTTGTTGTTTGAACATTTTTGCAGATGTTCAGGTGATCAATAAGATTACTTTTATCAAAAAAAAAAACAATCGATGAATAGCGGGTCGATTAGTCAATCGTTAATACAAATAACAGTTTTAAAAATCAAAAAATATTTTTGTTCATCGGATTTAGCTGACCTTTTAAAAATTTGCGTGTTTTAGACAAAACTTTAAAAAAAAACTTACAAAGTAGGCAGGTATTATCAAAATTAAAAAAAAAAAAACAATAAACAAAATTAGAGATTTTTTGAAATCAAAATACAAAAAACTTTGTCGCAAAAAAAAAATTTAAGCTGTTTGTGGTCATGTAAATCTTTATCAGACGTATTCATTATCATTTTTTCATATTACGGCTTTTCAAAATAATTATATTTATACAGTGTTTTTAGGAAAATGACTATTAAATAGGTTATACTGCAATTAATTTGAATTTTTTTTTTAATATGAGTTTAAAGAATAGCTTGGTATGTTTAATAGAGAATAATTTATATTAATTATTGTTAAAAGCAGTATACAATTAAGCAGACAAAAATTAATTTGAAGAAACTAATCTTACCCTTCATACAAACCAATGTAGCTAAATTTCAAAAAAGGTTGAGATTAGCGTGTTGCCAGTTAAATTTATCAAAACGCATCATGAATTTAAATTAACGAACAAAATTTTAGTTTTCTCTTGGCGATTTGAAGAGACAACTTTAAAAAATAAAAGAAAATAATTAAAGTGTCTCTAAATTAATTTCCGGTCAGATGCCGGATGCGGTGATGCGCAGATAGTGATGTAATTGTTAATTAAAAAGCGTGATACTGGATTAAAAATAAAATTTTGTAAATTTATGAAAAAAAGTCTTTAAAAACTATTTTCAATGAAATTTTCATAAAGTTATACAAAGCTTGTTAAGAAAACTAGCCATTATGTTAATTATAAAAAAAAAAGAAGGCTGGTCAACAGAATAAAGTTTCTTCATAAAAAACTTTTAAAGAAAAAATTATCCAAAAAAAAATTAAATTGATAAAGCAATTCAGTGATTGAACTAAATAGCCACAGTTTTAATAAATAGAAACAACAGCTTTAAGTGGACTAAAATAAAAATTTCAAGTTGGGTATTTTTAAAAGCAAATATTTGCATAAAAAAAAAAAAAATGAAAATGAGTAAAGATAATTGTTATTTAATTCTACTGCGCACTGCAACAGCCCGTTTTGCAACAAGCATTTATTTAACTAATTAAACTAAAATTTGGACATGTGTCATCACTAGATAATAAAATAATTAGTGACAAGTGGTCTGCATTTTTTTTAAAAGCTTTAGTTACAAAAAGTTGACAATCAAAATGGCATTAAAGAAAAATTTTTTAATTACTAGTTTTAAAATGACAGATGAGATAACTGTGTCAATTCAAATAATAATCATATGGATTTAGTTAAAAAAACAAAATTAAAAAAAAAACATTGCAAAAATTTCAAACAGTTAAAATCTAATCGACCGCACGGACCCAGGATGAATTGAAGCGTCGATCAGGAAAAGGAAGCGATATGGGCGTCAAAGAAAAAGTACTTCATTCAAGCGTAATTAGCATCTGCAATAAAAAAAAATTACGTTTAACAGTAAAATTTTTTTTTAAATAAGCAACAAAACGACATCTTATAATAAGCAAAACAAAAAAATTTGATCTGAAAAAACCGACTATCTACATTTACGCTACGATTTTTAGGGTGATGGAAGAAATTAAAAATAAAAAATAAAGACGGAAAGGCAGCAAAAATCAAACTAAAGAAATCAAAAAAAAAAATTAAAGAATAAAAAAGGAAACAAAAAAAAAAAGGAAGAAACAACGGAATTTGACTCAGTGCCGCAATCGGAAGCAATCACGCTAATAGCACTACAAATTCGCGCCTTTTGAATTGACAATGATCTGCGTTTTAATCACCGCCCATTTCAATTTAATGACCAAATAACCAAAATCCTTATATCAAAGTTTTTTTTATAAAAACTCACAAATTTGCAAGAAAAATTTATTTAGTTTGTAAAACGATTTCTATTAAGTAAATTATTTAAGCAGGATTGATCAGATATTGAATGACTTTCGGAAATTTACACAAAAGTTTACCTTTTTGAAAAAAAAGTAAATTTAGTAAATTGAAAATTTTATTTTCATCATTTGCTAAATCAAAGATTTTAATTTAAAAAGATGTAAAATATACTTCAATAATCGAAATAAATTATTGTTTATAAGAATAAAGGCAACTGTTATAGAAGAAAATAAAAAGAAAATGCACTTAAGATTATGATTATACAAAAAAAATAAAATTGGTAATGGAAGACAATTAAAGACTTATTTTTACAGGTTAAAGACTGACTAGTTTTTTTGAAATGACATTTTTAATGATGGAACTAAAAATACTACAGTATCTTCAGTTTTTTCCATTTTTTTTTGTAAGTTCATTGTAATTCTTTTTTAGTCAACAAAAAAGCAAACTGTACTATGGTTATAAGATAATTTGACTTGCTACAAGCTTAAACTTTTAATCGAGTTATTACAGGAAGTTACCATAAGAATACTAAATGTAAAAACCGCAATAATTTTTTAAAACTTGCTTTTACAATTTTTTATTTTTTTTCAATTGAATCAACGTCAGTTACAGGATTAAAAATATTTTGTTTAGTATTAGCCATCAAACATGCATGAAATTTTTGAAATTTATTTTTAAATTGTAGTTGATAAAAATTAATATTCTAAATTATTTGGTATTTAAAAAACTTCTTCATTCAAATTAGTTTTTTAATTTTTTTTTAATTTTCAAAAATTCTTGTATTTTCTTTAAAGTTATTGAAAATCTATTTAAATCGACCCAAAACAACAAACTATTGTGAAAGAAATTTTTTTTTTTCAACAAAATAACGATGTACTTATTTAGAACATAGAAAAAAAGTATATACCACTTCTAACCCAGCTGTCTGTGCGGTTCATCAAATTTTCATGCAATTTGTAATTTTGAGTTGTTTCATTTTTTATAAAAAAAAAATTTAATGAAATTAAAGTAACAATGTGCGAAAAGGGTTAACTCTAGTAAAGAAACTATCATTTACACTAATGAATACAAAAGCAAGTTCCGGTACATTCAAAAGAAACTTTTAAGTTCGGGACTACAAAAAGGCTTAATTGCTTGTGTTTTTTTTTCTTAATGTTTTTTTTTTTTTGGATAGCTATAGATGGCTTGAAGCCATTATTTATGGAAAGTAGCATGTAAAATTTTAAAAAAAAAAAAAAAAATTTTTATTAAAAAAACAAAAAATTTAAAGTTTTTCAAGTTGAAATGAGTAAAAACATTTGTAAGAACAAAGTTTTTAAAGTAAGGATTTTAAGGACATTTTTAGTCAAGTGAAATAAAAAAAACATAAAAATGAAAATGGTGCTAAAATAAAAAAAGCGTGAAAAGCAAAATAAAAAAAAAACTGATGTAGCACCTAGACCTAAAGAACTAATGAGCCAACGAATATCTATGGTCCGAACTGAATCATCATGATTCATGCTTTAATCAGCGAGAAAAAAAGAACTTGACATTTTTTTTTCTTAAAATAAAATTAAATAGAAGATAAATGACAAAATTCGAGAAATTATTTCAAGTTTATTATTTTAAAGATAAAAACTAAGCAATTTATTAGTTAAATATTAATTTCGAATAACTCACGAATAGCCATAAAAACCTTATCTTGGTTTATAATGTTTGAAGCATCAATTTTTTAAGACATCATTCATCATAAGTTTATGAAGTATTTGTTACGATTTTATCATTGTTAATAAAATTTTTGTTTGAATGAGTTCAAGATTTATAATTTTATTTATAATTTTTGAGTTAAAAAGAAATTTTTTGACTAAAAGTAATCATAAATAAAAAATTACCAATCAAATTTAAATAGCTCTAAAATTTATTTGATAAGTCGAATTTTGAATAAGAAAAAAAAATTCAATTTATGAATTCAAGAAATTCAATGGAAAGAAAAATGACTAATTTTTTTATTTGATAGAATTTTATTTTCAAAATTGATTAACCAACTAATTTAAATTTATTTTCAAATTTGATGTTTAAAAAATTGGTAACATTAATTGATAAAAAAAAAGTCGATTTTGATATATTCAATTTTTTTTGATTTCAAAAAACTTATCAAATAAAAAGTTTTTTTGTTAAAAAAAGTTTAAAAAGAATACAGTTTAAAATATGAAGACCAAATAGATTATTTTTTTTTATTTTAAAACTTTGAAAAAAAAACACTGTTTAAGATTAATATTTATAAGAATTCATGCAGAGTTTACGAAAAAATGTTGACGAAAAATTCGAATGAATATGTCAGATAAAAAAATCTTTAACGATTAAGACAGATAGAAAATAAAGACCACCTGGCAAAATCTAAACTACTGCCAAAAAGAAACATAATTCACTTTTAAAGCTTAAATTTAGAAAAAAATTAAATGTTTTTCGTAATAAAAGGTAAAGTTTTATGTTAAAAAAAAATATTTTTTTCCAAAACTATAAATGAATCATTGAAAATAACTTTTGAATTTTAGAACTTTATTTTCAAGAAAAAAAAAATAAAAAATTAAACTCAATTGTTGAAAATCGATTGTTCTTTCATCGAAAAAAACTTTTTAACAATCATTCAATTGAAATTCCTTAAAAATTAATAAAAAAAAAATTTAAAAAGCTTTAAAGAATTCAAAGTTTGAATTTCTATTTCCTCTTTTAAAAAATTGACACCTTTTAACTATAAAAAAATTTCATCTTTTTCACAAGTTTCAAGTTTAAAACAAATAAACTTAAAAACACTTGAAAACTTTTTTTTTCAGATAAACTTTTAAAACAGAGAATACTAATTACATTCAAATAACAAGTCAATTAAAAGACAAAATTTAAAGATTAATTGTTTGTTTAATGCGCAAAGTCAATAAAAAAACTTTTCTTATAAACTATCAATTTTATTTAGTGAATTCACAAAAAAAAAAACATTTAATTTAAAAATGTTTAACAATTTATGATCACATTAAGACAATTAAGTTCAAAATAATAAGAAATTATCATTAATTAAACTTTTTTTTCTAAAAAAAAATTTATAAGAAAACTTTTTATTGATAGAAATTTAAAAAAGGAAAAACTTTTTAAAAAGAAAATTCTATAAAACTTTTTTTTAAAATTTTTCTTTTTTGATACATAATAGGATTGTTAACAGGAAGTGTATACAGAGATTTTGAATTAGAAAATGGTGGATTTAGAGGAGAATTTGTACAAGATTCTAGTGTTTTAATCGTTAAGACACATCAATTACCAAGTGAACCATGGCCGAAATATGAAAGAGCAGTTATACTCATCAGGTGATTTATTTTTTTTTTTTAAAAACTATTCTTATAAACAACATATTTATAGTTAATATAATCTATAAAATATTTTTAAATAATACTTTACAAAAAAACAAATGCGATTAACTTTTTGACCTAATCAAAAAGGCTTTTAAAAATTTTCTGCTTTTTAGAAATATTTATCTTTTTTTTAATAGCTTTTGAAATGGTCTTTTATATATTTAAAGATGAAAAATTAGCATCATACTTTTAATAATAAACAAAATATAAGAAACTATTTAATTTTTTTTTTCTTTTCTTTAGGAATCCATTTAAAACTTTATTAGCAGAATTTAATAGAAGAACAGTAGGACATATTGGTTTTGTACCTATAAATAAATTTTTACAAAGAAAAGGTAAAATTTTATTTAATTAAATTTAATTTTTCTTTCCTTTTATTCAATATTCAAATTTATCTTTTAATTTAATTTTACGAAATTTCGAAATTCTTTATAAATGAATTATTCAATTTTTAAATCAATTTATAATAAATTGATTTTTTTGATTACATCTTTTAATTAGCAAATAAGTTTTTTGATTTTTTTTAATTAAAAAAATTAGTTTTTTCAAATTTAACATCAGTTTTAAAGAATCAATTTCAGTTTAAAAAAAAAATTTTTTTCTTAAAGTGTTTTATAGATAAGCGGAAGTTATTAAATGAATACAATAAAATACTCGGAAATTTTATAAAAAAAAGTCTTCATAGTTATTAACAAACAAAAAAGTATTAAAGGTGTTTGTTTAAATTTAAAGTTATTAGTTTAAAAACTTTTGAAGTTTTTTAGATAAACTTTTATTGAGAATATTTTAAGGCTTTTGAATTTTCATTAAAATATTAGAAGATGATAATAGTTTCATAATAAGGTGAAGATGAAACTTGATCGGAATAGATTATGTCAATTTAGTAAAGTTTCAAAATTTTTGTTTTCAGAGCTATAAAACTGATAATTTTAGCCTTTTTTTTCTATTTAAAAAACGTCTATTAGCTTTTTTTTTTAATTATTTTTGTTTGCTTTTAAAGAAATTAAATTATTTTTTAAACATCATTTTTAAGTCTTTAAAAACTTTAATTGAAAAGCATTTTTTTTTTTAATTTAACCGTAATTTAATCAGTTTTTTTGTTTATTTTTTGAACAAAAATTTTTTTAATTATTTTGATTCTTTTTTTGTTTATTCAATCGTAGTTTTTTCAATTTGAAAAGCTTTTAAAATCTTTTTAATTTATTCAAAACTTTTTTTTCTAAATTTCAATTTAATTGAAAATTTATAAGCATTTTAAGTTTAAAGATTTTTATTGAAAAGCATTTTTTTTTATTAAAAATTATAAATGAAACATTAGAGGGTAATTTGCGATTAAAGTTAATAATTTAAATAAACAAAAAAAAATGGTATTTTCATTGAAATAGTATTTAATAAGGATAAATGAGATTAAATTATAAACTATTACAATAAATCAATAGTTTTATAAAAAAAGTTATAATTTTAATTATAATAGCTAATCAATAAATAATATTTGATAAAGTATTATTTGCAAAAAAAAATTACTTAACAAATAAAAAAAATTTGATTTAAAACAAGAAAAACGATCATATAACACGCGATACATAGGCGGTTTCCGCTTGAGGACAGCATGTGGTTACTTAAGATATCTTTTAAAACAAAAATTTTCATCATGTTTAAAATTTATTTTTTTTTTAGATTGGGTGGAGTTTGTAATGACAGAGTTAAAAAATTGGAAAAATTTTTATATTGAATGGTTTAATTTTAAAAAACCAATTTTACTTGTTCGTTATGAAGATTTATTAACAGATGTTCATTGCCAATTAAAACGTATTTTATTCTTTCTTGGTCAATCAGGTTATCATCGATTAACAAAATGTGTTTTAAATAAAAAAAATGATAGGTTTAAAAGAGCTGGAATTTTATATCCTTTTGATCCATTTTCCATAAAACTAAATGGCACCTCTTTAAGAAAATTAGTTGAAATAGAAAGGAAATTTGTCTATAAAAATTTAAAAGAATTATTTGAAAATAACGAAATACAAGATTGTAAAGTTTAATATTTATGAAACAAATATTAAAAAATGGTAAAGTCGAATAAATCATCAGTTGTTTTATTATGTAATCAAATAAAGTATCCACGATTAGTTTGATAAAAAAACGAGAGTAAAATTTAAAATCAATCAGCTTAACACCTCAAAATTAAGATGATAGGCAAAAAAAAAATCGTGGACTACGTGGTGACTAGTATTTTTATTAGTTGTTATTAAAAAAATTTTTTGTTAGTCTATTTATTATAATGAAAGAATATAATTTAAAAATAAGATCATGATATACTTGCGCAAAATGACTGAATATAAAGAAGTATAAAAGTGATTAATCACTTTGTCCTTTCCAAAATAAAATAGCATGGGTCCAAGTAGCTCTTTTTGCTATATTAAGCAATGATATAAGACCAATCAACGCTAACCAGACTGTTACGTGCCTCATAATTTATATCTCGACGCGGCTGATTCCTCTTTTTATTCACACTTACAATCAAAGTAAGAGGATCAAACAATTTCTAAGAGCCATATTTTTACTGAATACTGTCAAAATTGACTTATTTAGCTCTTTTTTTTTGTTTGTTACTAAAAATTTAGTTTTTTTTTTTAATTTTATTATGATAAATAAGCGTAGCAGATGCTTTTTTATACGCTTATTTTTTTATATAAAGAAAGTTAATTGAACTTGTAAATCAAGTAATGTTAAAAATTTAAATAATTTTTTCAAAGTAACACCATTTATAGAGTATATTATATTTTGAATAAAAATTTTACTAGTAGAAATCAACTAATTGTAACAAAATACCCAAATAATGTATTAAATTGTTTAAAAATACACTAGTAATACATAAGAAAATTTTATCATTGAGGTTATGGTTTTTAAATTTTATTTACTAAACGTTTAATTCACAAGAGAATATTTTTTTGTCGGAAACAGGTAAATTAGTTGAGAATGAAACTCATAAATTATTTTATTTAAAAAAAATTTTCTCAAGTTTGTTAAACACTAATTTCAATTGAAAAACATTTAAAGATTAATTCAACTTCATTATATGGAGAATTTTCTTCACAATTTATAATGTAGTTTTTAAAAATTTATAAACTATTTTAACTTATTGCTCAAAATTGATAGATACAAATAATGATACTTTTTTTTTATTTTTGATCTCAATAAAATTGAGTCTTTGAATTCTTATCCATTTATAAAGTTTTTTTTTCAAATTTACACATCCAATTGATATTTTAATTTACGGAAAATAATTTTTTTTTTTAGATGTTTTTTTGTTATGACAGGTAAGTTTAAATTTAATTTTAAAGTTTTTATAATAACTATTGTTGTTGAAGAATTTTTTAACTCAATTTCTATATTTTTTGTAGAAAAAAAATTAGACAGTTTATTTTTGACAGTGTTACAATGTAATATTAACAAAATTCGTTCATCATTTTTTTTCTTTTAAAATATTCTTCTATTTTAGATATTTTCTAATTCAAATAATTTTCTAATTTAATTTTTTATCTATTTTTAATTTTTTTTTCTATTTATTTTCTTTATTTTTTTATTCTTTTCTTCTATTTTATACTTAAAAATATTTTTCTATTTAATTTTTTCTTTTGAATCATATTTTACTTATATTTTCTATTAAAATGTTTTTCTATCTAATATTCTCTAAATTGAATATTTTCATTTTATATTCTTTAAAATTATTAAAATGTTTTTCTATTTTATGAAAATGTTTTTCTATTTAATTTTTTATAAAAATTCTTTTTGTTTTCACTTTTTTCTTTTAGAAAAACTTTTTTTTTTTAAAGTGTTTTTCTAACTGAAATTTTTATTTTGAATTTTCATTCAATTTCTTCATTACTTAGTTTCTTAACATATTTTTTATAAACCATATGTAAACATTAAAATCTATTGGCCAACTATGTTATTTTCTAATTTTTAATTTGAACTTTTAACCTATCTATTGAATTTTTTTTCTAAATATATCAGTAAACACTTCTACATTTTTATTAATATGAACAAAGGGTTTTTTATTTTGTTATAAGTTTAGACATTACTTGGTTTATACCTATAAGCATCAATTGCTCTTTTGTAATTTTAATCAATTGGTACTAAAAATTTATTACTTTTTATAAAGATAAAACAGAATTTTAATTGACAGTTAATCTATGATTTTTTTATAAAAGATTTACGTAGTTTTTTTATTGTGTTTAAAGAATTTTTTTTTCTAATTTTTAACAGCACACCAGCTTGAGCATTCATGGTTAAAATAGAAAAATCTTATAATTAAATTAGTTGTTAAGAAATTTAATTTTTTTATGTAAGCTAAATGCTTTGGCTAAGTTTTTTCAAAACTTGTTTCAATAAAAAGGTTTTAATTAAAATTAAAATCAATATAAAAAATAAAAGATGAAAAAAAAACTTTTATTGAAAAGAAATATTATATATAATGATTGGAACTACAAAAAATTTAAATTACAAAAATCAATTGAGTTAAAATTTTATTGAAAGTTCATAAAAGGTTTTCTTAGGCCAAAAAAAGATGATTTACCTGAGAAAAAAAAAATGTTTAGCTTTTAATAAATAAAAATTAGAAATTTTTTTTTATTTGGATCAAAAGATAATTTATTTAGCAAGATTTCAGGGTGAAAGTTTTGTCTTTATTCAATAAACTTTCATGATTCTACTTGCAAGTTTATATTAAATCATCAAAAAAAAAATCAATTACCTCAAAATAAACATTTAATAATAACTTAAGGAAACAATATTAAGTTGGAATTGTAAACTGAAAAATGCTAAAAAATAATTAAAAGCACGTTTAGTCGTAGAAATAAGTTATTCTTACAGAGCCAAGTAACTTGTAAATAAGTCTCTTAGTTTTGTCAAAAAGAAAAATGATAAATTAGTTTTAAAAAAAACTTTATTTATATTTTTGTAAAATGAGCTTTTTCTTAACTATAAATTTCTTACTTAATGTAGTTTCTGAAATTAATTAATTAGTAAATATTTTAAAATGATTAAACTAGTATGTATAGAGTATCCAGGTATAGTTTTAAACCTTAATAACATGCTTGAGACTTTGGGAGGGCTTGATAATGTAATTAAAACATGTAAAAACAGCTCATTAAGACTACAACTTAGATTTCGACCAAAAGATCCTTTCTCACATGTTGCATTTGGTGATAATTATCAAACTAACAGTTTATTAGCAAAAACAATTAAAAAAAAAATCACATATTCTGATGGATCAGTAGAAATAGGTTATGAGACTAAAATAATTGGAATAATTGAAACTACATTTAAGTTTAAAACTTTAGCAGATTTCCAATACTTACCAATTGAAAGAACTAATTTTGATGCAAATAAAATACTTAAGACAATTATAACAAATTTTGATGAAAAAACTTTAATTAGTAACTTAAACGAAGAAAATGATAGTACTTCAAATGATGATGAAAACAATATCGAGAAAATTTTAGATAATGATAAAACATTAAAAAATAACTTGACTTGTAATGAAATTGTAAATAATTCAATTAATCAAGAAAAACCAACTTATAAATCAATTTTAGAACAAGTCTATCCTTGTAATCCTTTAGACGGTAATATTAATTGTTTTAATGAAAACGCACCTTTGTTTTTGATGCCAATAATTTTTAGTAGATTTGATTCACCTTCTGATTATTATTATAAATCAGAGCCTAAAAATAAAAGTAAAGAAGTTAATGATGAACAAGATAAACAAAATGAAACAGTTTTTGGTGCTAATAGAAAATCAAGAGCTAAATTTGTTTATTTAGCTACATTTGGTGAAGATCCTCCTACTAAACCAAATATAGAATTTGAAAAATCTATTGACAAAGATTTAGAAAATAAAATACGAGAAGATTTCAATTTACAGCCAATTTGGATGAAAAGTGAACTAGCTTATAGAAATAATTGTGATAAAAAAGAGTTAAAGTTAATTTTACCTCTTATTGCATATTATTATACTAATGGACCATTCAGAGGTCAATGGGTTAGGTTTGGTTATAATCCTAAAGAAGATAAAAATTGTAAACTTTTTCAAACTTTAGATTTAAGAACTAAACATTTATTAGATAAAAAATTACGTTCTAATGAATTTAACAAAACTTTAGTTTATAACGCAATTAAAAGTTGTTCAAGTGAAAAAAAAAATAAAGATAAGTCAAACCAAAATAAATTACATAACATTTCATTATCTTCATCTAATCTTGATGAGTTCAAAAAAACTAATGAAGCTAATAATGAAAGTTCTTTCAAATATTATCCTGATCAATTACCTTCACACAAACAAATATTTTATCAATTAAGAAATATAGAAGACGAAGAAATAAAAAAATTATTGAATGATTTACCAGCTAAAGATATTTGTGATGAAAAAGATGGTTGGCTACCTACAGGATCTATTGAGAAAATACGTTCAATAATGACAAATCAAATAGATAAACTTTTGATTGATAAAATAGAATCAAACTCTAATGAATTGACTTTAGCTGCATCTGATGCAGGTTATATTGATGAAGAAAAAGAATTAAATGATTTAGAAGAAGAATTAAATGATTTAGAAGAAGAAATGAGAAAAATTTATGATTGAAATATGTTTTTATTTATAAGGAACTAATTCTACAAATCATTTTTTGATAAATGATTTCTGTATAAATAATTTAAAATTAATTTTAACTTTTTTAAAAGATTATCAAAACTCTTACACAAAAATTAATTCAAATTTATCAGTTTTATTTCGACGTTTATTTCCCGCCTTTTTATGAAGAAAAATTTAATTAACTAACAATTTTTATCTCCGCCCATTTCCTTTTTATTTACATTTTTATTTTTGAATTTCAAAACAATCTTTCACGTTTTAATAATTTACACAAAAATATGAATTAACTAATGTTTTTCAATAATATCTGCAATTATGAGCTTAAAATAATATTAATTTTTTTTTCAAATTTTCCTTCATCAAGTTTAAAATTGAAATCCAGTATTTAGTTTAATATTTAGACTTTTATAATGTAAAAAGAACCTTAAAATGTTCAATAAAAATGATAAATTTTTATTTTTTTCATCAATCGCGTTATCATCATTTTGTGAGTTTTTAATCTTAAATTTTTGTCTAACTTTTTAATTAATTTTTATATTTACAAGAACTTTTATTAATTTCAATCTTTTATAGTTATTCTCATAGCATTGCGTTCATTAGAAAAAAATAGTTATAATTTTGAAGATAAAGATTTGAAAGATAAATTTAGTAAATTAACGGATCAAAATTCATTTTTAAAAACCCGTGTCAACAATTTAGAGACAATAATTAAGAATTTAGAAGAAAATTTATCTAAAGTTTATCCAAAAGTTAAAGTTTTACCAAATAAAAATTCAAAAAGAATTTTAGTTACTGGTGGTTCAGGTTTTGTCGGTTCACATTTAGTTGATGCATTAATGTTACAGGGACATGAAGTAACAGTTTTAGATAATTTTTTTACTGGCCATAAAAGAAATATTCAACAATGGATCGGTCATCCTAATTTTGAATTAATTCATCATGATATTGTAAATCCACTTTTTATTGAAGTTGATGAAATTTATCATTTAGGTAAGTTTTTAAATGAATTTAATTTTGTTTTACAAGCTAAAATTTATATTTTCAGCTAGTCCAGCATCTCCTCAGCATTATATGTTAAATCCTGTAAAAACAATTAAAACAAATACAATCGGAACAATAAATTTATTAGGATTATCTAAAAGAGTGAATGCTAAAATTTTAATTGCATCTTCTTCAGAAGTTTATGGTGATCCTATTGAGCATCCACAAAAAGAAACTTATTGGGGAAATGTAAATCCAATTGGACCAAGATCCTGCTATGATGAAGGTAAAAGAATGGCTGAATCGTTAGCTTACGCTTATGCAAAACAAGAAAAAACTCAAATAAGAGTTGCAAGAATTTTTAACACATACGGACCAAGAATGAATATTGAAGATGGTAAAAATAATTATGCGAATAGTTTTTTTTTTCTATAATTAACCTTTTTTTTTTTTTGGAAAGGTCGTGTTGTTTCCAATTTTATTACTCAAGCTTTGAGAAATGAATCAATAACTATATATGGTAACGGTGAACAAACAAGATCATTTCAATATGTTAGTGATCTTGTTAATGGTCTTATTTCTTTAATGAATAGCAATACTTCAGAACCAATTAATTTAGGTGAACAAAAATAAATTAAAAAAAAAAACTTTTAAATAACTTTTTATTATTTAAAATAGGGAACCCTGATGAACACAGAATAATTGATTTTGCAAAAAAAATTAAAGTTTATTTGAATTCAAAATCTGATATTGTTTTTTTGCCTGAAGTTGTTGATGATCCGAAAAAACGAAAGCCTAATATCGATAAAGCAAAATATGAATTAAAATGGTATCCTTTTGTAGTTTTAGATGAAGGATTAAAAAAAACAGTTGATTATTTTAAGAAAGAAATTCTGTTACAAAAAAAAATTAATGAGTTATAAATTTTAGAAAATCAAAATTTTTTGAAAATTAAATTTTAAATTAAAATTTTAAAAACTTTTTTAGTTTATATTAAAAAAGATACGTGGCGTTAATAAAAATTTTGTTCACATTAAAAAGAGTTAATTTTATTAAGTTTAAGATACTTAAAACTTTTAAACTACATCAAATCAGCTTTGTAGGCGTTTATTAGAAAAAAAATTTAATCAAACTTCTATTTTTGTAAATATTTTTTTTCATTAAATTTTAAATAACTAAATCTAAATATTTAAAATGTTCAAAATAATTCGTCGAAGTTGTTCTAGTTTGGTCGAAGTTAATTTAACAAGAAAAAAAATTTTAAGCTTGTTAAATTTACATAAAAAAAGTTTAAATTTAACTTACAATGAAATAGCTAAAAAACTAAATAAAACAGAAGTAAGTTTTTTAAAAAAAAAACAAAATGAATAATTAAACATTTTTTTTTCTTTTTTTAGATTTATGTAGCTTCGGTTTTTCATGGACAACATCCATTAGATGAAGAAGATTTTGATAAAATTTATTCTCTTCTTTTAAAAAATTATTCTAATAAAGATCATTTTAAAAATGTATTAACTCAAATTCCACTAAGAGGACAAGACAAAAACATTTTTAAAGATCCAACAGGTAAATTTTTTTTAACTTTTATTTAAAATATTAATTTATATTTAATAAAAGTTTACAGATTAAATGAAATAGTTACAGTTTACGGAACTAGCATTAAATCTTTGATTGAAGAAAAAGCTGGTAATGGTATAATGAGTGCAATTGATTGTAAAATAAATGTTGAAACAAAATTAGATGAATCTAAAAATAAAAGAATTGTTTTGACAATTGATGGTAAATTTTTAGAATATAATGGATTAAAATAATTTAGAATAAAAGTTTTTTTATTTAAAAAAAAAATGAATTAAATCATTTACAAGGCTAAAATTTGTAAGCAACTAAAAACAAATTTACAATAAAAAAATAATTCAATTATTATTCATTTTTTTACTAAGTTATATAAATATTTAAACTTTTTCAACAAAAAATAATTTACAAAGACTAAGCTTGTTTTAATACTTTAAAATTAAAAATTTAAAATAGGTGTTGAAAAGCCAGTTTGGTTAAAATTAGGAGGATCTGGAGCTCGAGATCGTTGTTTAAATTTAGGTTTGCCCAAAGCTAAAAAAAAAATTAATTAATAAAACTACTCTAATTTAATTTACATTTTTAACTTCAAATTAATAAATAAAATCCAGCATGCTTTAATTAAAAACAAAAATTCATAATCAGTATAAATCAATTTGGAATGAACTATTCGAAATTTTGGAATTCGGTTTTTAAATTAATCTGTTCATTTCACAACTTACAGGCAGAATAAATTTTTTTACAATTAGTGAAAGGTTCAGGGGCAGGTAAATAACTTATATCTCTGAACTGTTTATGAAAACGACTTTCTAAATCTGAAAAAGTTTTGTTAAAACTAAAATTAATTTTTGATTAAACAATAAGTTACCTTTGGAAGAACTTTTAATGACTGTTATTGGTTCAATTGTATTGTAATTTGAGTTATTATAGTTATTTAAATTTCCCATTGATGTTAATGATGATGGAGGTGGTGGTGGTGGTGGTGAAGATGGAGGTGGTGGAGCAGGAGCTAAGGGACTTGAAATATGCAAATTTGATAAAGAAAAAGAGTTATTTGACTGATTATTTGAAAAAACTTTATTATTGTTTTTATTTATTGGTGGTGGTGGTGGTGGACCTATTGGAGGTCTAGGTGTTGATGTATAATTTTTACCATTTGTTTTTACTCTTAATGTGGAATACCCTGCTATGCTATTTTTTGTTGATGAATTTGAATTTAAAGTAGTCAAATTTTGAGTACTTTTAAATTGAGGAATTGAAATTGGAGGTGCTGGAGCTTGTTTCATAGTTGGAAAAGATATATTTGTATTTCTAGGGGGAGGTAAAGGTTTAACATTATTTGTTTTAATTCCACTATTTGTATCTGTAACAGAAGAATTTGTAGAAGAATTTGTTGAAGAGTTTAAAGAATTAGATTGTAAAACATTAATTATTTGACCAGAATCAAAACTTTGTCTTCTATCTATACCTGAAGGTTTAACTGGTAAAGGTGGAGGTTTGATAGATGGTCTATCTGAATTATTTTTTAATGAAAATTTACTAGGTAAAGTTTTAGTATATGAAAATTGATTGTTATAATTTGATGGACTTTTAATTGTTGATGAATTAATAGAAATGTTTTGATTATTAAAATTTGCTGGACTTTTGATTATTGATGAATTTATAGAAGTATTATGGTTATTATAATTTGATGGACTTTTATTTGTTGATGAATTTATAGAAGTATTTTGTTTATTGACTTTTGTTGTTGATTGGTTTCCGAATTGTGGTATTTTAAAGTTAATGTTTAATGGTACAGCTCCATTTTTAAACATACTTGGTGTGATTGATTGAGTTTTAGGACTTTTATCATCTTTTTTGGACACAGATCCTTTGAAAAAAAAGAAATTTTAATTAGAAATTTATTTAAGAAAATTTTTTTTTAAAAATTACCTGCTACTAAAGGGCTACTTCTATCATTAATATTTTTAACTTTTTTTAATTTAGCACCTTGCCTGATTTGGGATAGTAAAGCATTTACATCCGTGGGCCCATTTTTAGAACTTTTAATTGAATTATTATTTGATTTATTTAAAGATGTTGGTGGTGGAGGAGGTGGTGGAGGCATTTTATTTTCTTTTTGAATTTTTATTTTCTTTAAATTTTCTTATTTAATTATAATGCACAATATTTTCATCTAAAAATTTAAAACGAAATTATTTTTTGAATTATTGATGAATCTTAATAAAATAAAAATAATATTCATTATTTATAAAGGAAAAATTATTAATTAAAATTAGAGAATATATACCCACCCTATCAAAAAATTATTTTTAAATCATTCTTTTGTATCATAAGTTTTGAATTTTTAAATACTGAAATTTTTCTGCGTATCACCAACAGAATTTGAAATTGAATTGAATTTAAATTAAACCTTCATACCTTCTTATATAATCTTTAATTTTAAATTAAAAAAATAAAATTATATTAAAATACATTAATTGATTGCAACCATTATCAATTAATACAGGAAATCAAAAAAAAAAACTTTTGTTTAAACTTGATTTAAATATAAAAAAATTGAGTTTCGTTTTTTTATAGCAACATTTCTAATTTCAAATAGAAACAAGCCATTTACTGAAATATTTTTTTGATAATAATTTAAATTAATCTATTCTAATCAGAAAAAAATACTTCAAATAGAATTTTGATAAAATTATTTTTAATAGAAAACTTTTAATCTAGTATTTTTATTTTAAATAAGGCCAAGTTAACAGCATAAAAAATCTATGTTTTTAATTTTGAATATAATTTCAACCACCGTAGAAACTCTATATAAACATTTATTTTCAATATAAATATATACAAATTTTTAATATATACTTTAGACTTTGATTTCAATCTTTTATATAGTTTATAAACAAACAAATATTTTATGCGTAGGTTTATAAAAAAAAAAGCATACATTTTCTCTACAATATTTTTAAATTGTTAACGTTAAACTTACAGAAAATTTTATTGAACTCCATCTAGCTTTTGAAACTTTTCTAAATTTTATTTAAATTTTTAATGTTTGATTGTTTTTTATTATTAATTTTTTTAACTAAAAATTTATTTTTTGTATAAATAGCAATTAATAGTAGTTAATTTTTGTAAGAATAGTATTTAAATTTTGTGTAAATAGCATTTAAATTTTAAATTGAATTTAAATAGTAGTTAAATTTGTAATTAAGTTTCATTTCAACAGTCAATTTCTTTCTTAATAACATTTTAATTTTATTTGAACAGAAAATTTATTTCATTTTTTACATATTCAATTAAAGAAGCTTTTAAATGATGAAAGAGTTTAACTAAAACTTTTCAATTTTACTTTAAAAAAATAATTAATATTAAAAACTTAATTAAGTTTTTCTCTTTTTAGTAATTTTGCTGACCCTTTAACACAAGTCTCTGTTTGATTGTCATCATTTATTACAAAACCAGTGAAGCTACAATCAAAATAAGTTTTCTCTCTCTTTTCAATTATTTTCATTATTTCAACTTCTATTTTTACTTTATTATCAATATATACTAAGTAAAAATTTTATTATTACATGCTTTGTTAATTTTTTGTTTTTTTACCTGGTTTTAAAAAGTTTATATTTTCACTCATCAAAATTGATCCTTTACCTGGTAGGATTGTTCCTAAAATAGCTGAAACAAGTCTTTTTAAGTGTTTTTTATTTTTTAGTTTTTTTTTCTAAAACAATGAAAATAATTATTACCCATTTATCAAAATTCCATGTACAATTTGTTTTTTGTAACCAGATTTATTTGCTGCATTCAAATCTAAATGAACTTCATTATAATCTAAACTTAAATTAGCAAATTGTTTTACATCTTCTAAAGTAAATTTTTTTTCAATACTAGCTTTAGAACCAACTTCAATTGATATATTTCTTAAATTTTTTTTGAATAAATTCTTATTTAATTCATTTATTGTTTTAATGAACATTTTTTTAAATTTTTTTGTTTAACTTTTAGAAAAAACTAACATATTTTAATTATGCGCATGCTTAGGTATCACATGTTTTAAAATCAAAATATAAACAATGTCATTTAAAATTAGGATTGTTAGATAATTTGTTTCTTAAAAAATGTTTTCTTTATGTAAAAAATTAATTTTAAATGGAGTATTAAAAAAAAATTTATTACCAAATAATGTAAATAGTTATTTTGAGAATAATTTCAAATTCTGTTATAAATTATTTTCTAAAAATTTTTGTTCGTCTTCTGAAATGTAATGTCTATTTTAATTTTCTAAATTTTATTTTACTAAATTTATTTTTTTTAGTGTTACTGTAAATTTTATTTTAAAAGATGGTACTAAAAGAACAATTGATGGTAATGTTGGTCAAAATATAATGGAACTTGCACAAGAAAATGATATTGATATTGAAGGTGCTTGTGCAGCATCTTTAGCTTGTTGTACATGCCATGTTTATGTTAAATCTGAATATTTTGATAAATTAAATGAAATTAATGATTTAGAAGAAGATATGTTAGATCAAGCTCCATTTTTAAAAGAAAATTCTAGATTAAGTAAAATTAAAATAATTTTCAAGTAAATAATTTGAATTAATGATTTTTTTTATTTAGGCTGTCAAATTGTTTTAGATAAAAATCTTAATAATATTGAAGTTACTTTACCACCAGCAACAAGAAATTTCTACGTTGATGGAACAAAACCAAGTCATCATTAAGTTTTTATAAATAGTTAATTTTTAAATATTTTGAATAAATTTAGTTTTTTAATTAAGATTAATTTAAAATCTCGTACAAAATTTTAATTGGGGTTTTAAACAAAAACATTTTATCGTTTTAATTTTAATATAAAAAAATTTTTTGGATTTTAAATCAACAAAAAAATTGATTAAACATTATTTAAAAAATAGTGGTATATTTAAGTTATAGACATTTATTGGTTTTTAGAATTAGCCAAAGCATCTAATTTTTTTTCGATTTCTCGATATCTTTTTGTCATATTTGAATAAATCATATCAGCATCCATTGAAGGTTGTGCAGCAAGTACATAATTTGATATACTAGTAACTAATTCATTATATGGTTTTGTTTTATCGATTGCTTAAACGAAAAAATTATTTTGTGATATTTTTTTTTATTTGTTTAAAATATACATACCATATTTTGCTATTAAAGCTGAGCCAATAACTGCAGAATTTGGTTTATTTTGTACATAAACAGGACAATTAAAAACGTCAGATAAAACTTGTAATAATGATTGATTAATAGATGCTCCTCCTGTAGCTAAAATTCTTGGTTTATTAATTTTATCTTGTATTGTTGGGCATTTAAAACCTAAATTTTCAGCATGCGCTCTTAATCGAACAAATTGACCTTCTACACAAGCTCTAACTTCAACTTCTTTTGAAAAACGAGCAACTTTTTCATCAAATTTGTTGTATCTAAAATCTCCAGAAATAATTGGAAATATTTCAGGTAGATCAAAATAAAGACCAATATTACCAAAATTACCTCGAGGTGTAGATTCTAATAATTCGTTAAATAAAGTCCAGTTTGATTCAGCGTTTTCTTTACTGATACGTTCTCTTGTTTTTGAGCCATTTAAAAAGCAAATTAAACCCATAAATTCTTCAGAGTTAATTGGATTAATTAATACATGCCCATTTAACGTTGGTGTTGCATTTTTCAGCCACATTATTACTGTATCAGATGTTCCTAAACTAACAGCAATATCATTTTCATTTAAACACATTCCAGCTAAAGATGCCGGATTATCTCCTGTGAATGCAACTATATCACAGTCTTCATTAAAACCGTATCGTTCTACAAAAAAGCTACTAATTTTTCCTATGATAGATGTTGATTCTACAGGTTTACCTAATTTATCTTCTAAATTTTCACCTCCAACTATTTTCAAAATTTCAGGATTCCAAGATTTAGTATGAATATCTAATAAATTCATACCAGATCCATCAGAATAATCAATGGGAGCATGTTTTCCTAAAAATAAACTAGCTGCAAAACTAGAAATTAAAGATATTCTTTCTGTCTGTTCATATGTAGTGTAATTTTCATTGAATATTTTCAAAATTTGAGAACTAGAATATCTACAGTATGCTCTTGAACCTAAAGTTAAAAAGTAATTTCATTTAAAAAGTTTATTAAGTATAATTTTACCTGTTATTTTAGCTAAGTTTAAAGCACCGCCGATTCCATTTTCAATAATTGAACATTCATTTTGTGTACTTGAATCTTGCCATATCGGACTTTCTCTTAATGAAAAAACTTGATGTAATTGAAGATGTAAAAATTTACCAGAATTTAAGTTTTTCAAAACTTCATTAGATCCTTTACGCCAATAAACTGTACCATGTTGTTGTGCACTACCACTAATACTACAAACATTATTCAAATCACATCCTGTAATTTTTAGCTTGTCCATAATTAGATCAAGCGCTTTAATCCACATCAATGGGTTACAAGTAACAACGTTTGTTTTTGCATGTTTATTTACTCCTCCTTGTGTTCTATTAAAAGTAATTTTTTCAAATTAGTCATAGTTTTATAACTCTTAAATTTAATTGAAGTGAGTAATAAAACTTAAAAATTTATTGTCTAAAATAAATTTTCTTTTAAGCTTTCAAGATTTATATCAAATTTAAAGAAAAAAAAGGTGAAAAAGTTAAAAAATGTTAATAAATCATCGTTGCTGGATTAGTCAGGTAGATAAAAATTAAAGTTTGTTAAATTGTCAGACATTCTCATGATTATAAATCTTAAAAATTTTTATTTGTTTATTTTTTAACGTGTTTAGTTTGTTTAAAATGATGTTAAAAGTTTATCTTCATTGCTTAGTTCTTTTTAAAGTTTCATTATATAATTGAGTAATTATTACTTTAAATATATCGGGACTTTACACTTAAATTTTTTCTCACTGAAACTATTTTCTATTTTAGTATTATTTGTGGTATATTTCTGTTAGTTTTTGAAATATTCAACTTTTGAAATAATTTTTACAGATTAATATTTTTTTATTAGAAAATTCGATAAAATTCTTATATGAAATTATAATTACCTAAATTCAGGTAAATCTGAATCATAAATTACAGATTCTTCACAAACTAAATTTAAATCGTCATCTAGTATTACAGCTTTCAATTGTTGTGTACTAAAGTCAAATCCAAGATATAATTTTTTATCTTCTTCATTTCCGCTCATTTTTTTATTCTTTTTTTAGAAAAAAATTCTTTTTTTTTTTTTACTTTTAGATATGACGTAAACTTAAAAACAATGTTTCTTATTTAAAACATAATTTTCTTTACATGAACAATTTTATATTTTTTAATTGCTAATTCATAAAAAACATTTAAATATTTTTTTACAATGTTTTTTTAAAACAAACTTCAATTTAAATATTTATACAATTTTTATTTATGTCAATAGTAACTCTGTAAAAAAGAAAATTATTATTAAAAAATTAGAAAATTTATTTAATTTATTGCAAATCATTTGATAAAAAATCCAATAGATGTCTTAAAAATTAGTTTTTTAATCTAACACTTAGATTTCTTGAAAAAAGAAATTTCTAATTAATCAAATTTTATTCATTTTTTTATAAAATTATTTCAATTGAAAGACTTCAAAATTTTTATTTGTGAATAAATGAATATTAATTAAAGAAGAAAATTAAACTTGTTACTGTTAAATAATTTTAAATAATAGGATCGTTTTGATTAAAGTTCTTTATGATAATGAAAAAAATTTTTATCAAAACTTTTAATCATATTTCTTTGCTTTCAAATAATTTTTTTATGAATAATTTTAATAAAATTTTTTTTTAGTCAAATTATAATTTATAGTTTACTTTCACAGAATTTTTTTTTTTCTAAATTTTTTTTTTCTAAATTTTCTTTCTAAATTATTTTTCTAAAAATTATTTTTCTATTTTTTTTTTCTAAAAATTATTTTTATCATATTTCCTTAGAGTTATTTTTCTAATTTTTTTTTCTGATTAGAAATATGACTAAAATTTTAGTTGATTAACTTATAATCATAAAAATTTAATTAAATTATCTCAATTTACTAAGTTACTTTTCATAAAAATTCAAAAGATATAAATTTTTTCTTAATTCTTTTATTTTTTTAATTTGGAAATAAAAAAAATCAACTTTATCTTTTAAAATTACCAATAATAAAATTAAAAATCATTCAAATAAAAAAACCTTTCAATATTTTCAGTATATTTCATTTTACCTTGCTTCAAAAATTTCTAATTATTTTCAACATTAAGTTTCTGTGTTTGTTTAACTTTTTTTTATTAATTCAAATGCATAAAAATTTTTTAAATAAACTTAAAATTAAAAAAAAAACTTGTTACTGAAATTGCTGAAAATTTACCTGTATTTTGATTATTATTGTCTTTTAAGTCAATTTTTAAAGTTGATTTTTCAATATTTTTTTTTTTGTTGATAAAATAGATTTAAATATATAAATTTATAGCCATGATAATTGAAATTTTTTTTTTCTAACAAAAGATTATTTTTGTATTTTTTTTTCTTCTTAACTTAGCTTTAAGTAATGATAAACAAATTTAATGAAACACTTGATTAGAAAGTTTCTGTCATTTAATTGATTTAAACAAAAAAAATCTTGAAAATAAAAGTTTTTATATTTTTTAACTTTGTAATGAGCTTAAATTGATAACAAAGCAATAAACCAAAAAATAAAATGTTTTAAACAAGTCATTTTCTTTTGGTCCATCTTGTTAACGCTTCGTCCTGTTTCGTAAAGGACTTGTTATTCAACTTTAAAGCCGTTTTTTTTTTTTTAGATCAGGTTCACAAAAATTGGAACAAAATGAAAAACAAAAGAAGAAAAAAACATTAATTTTTAGCTTTTTTCATGTATTAAAATTAAGAGAGTAATCTTTTTCTTTTTTTAAATTGACCAGTTAAAGACAACCAGATTGTACTATCCATGTCTTAAAACTAATCAATATTCAATGATTTTCTTTTTTTTAAAAATCTTATACTAATTCAGATCCTACATACGGTACTTTACTATTCTTTTTATGTAATTATCTTTTTTTAAACTTTTTTCTTTTTAAAACTTTTTCTAAATACTTTTCTTTAATTTTGAAAGCATATTTGAAGTTTTTTTTTTTATTTTTTTTTTATATTTCAAACTTAAATAATAAAGTAAGTTCTAATCAATCTAAACAAATTGATGAATTTTTTTCTTCAAAAAAACCTTAAAAATTTTTTTTTTTAAATTTTCCAATAAGTTTCAAGTGAAATACAAAAACTTTAAAACAACAATTTTTTTTGATAAAAAAAAAACTTTTGTTCGAAAATTAAAAAAAAAATTTTGATTTTTCATTCAAAGTTTTTATTTTTTTTGAACAAAAATTTTTAAGAATGTAACTTTGAAAAAATAATTCATTTTTAATTAGAAAAAACGTTTTTCGTAAAAAAAAAATTTTTGAAAAGACAATTTTTTTAATTTAATTTTGTTGAGTATTTTAATTTTTTGAATGAAGTTTGTTATTTTTAAAGTTTTATTTAATTCTACTTAGTCTAGTTGCTAGAATTCTATTCTTTAAGTTTGAACTTTTTACTAAATTAATCTTTACTTAATTTAAAATCTAATTCTAATGATTTGAACTTTTTAAATTCTAATTTTTAAAATAAATTCAAATTCTAAAAATTCTCTTAGTTGCTTTTTTATCAACAATTTTCTAATACAAATTTTTCATTTGAATTTGTAGTTGTTTTCTGTAAAAAGAAATTGTGTAAAAGTTTTCAATGTTTTAATTTTATGTCTGAATATTTAAAAACTTTGTGTCTTTAGACATTTTCTATTCACAGTCTTAAATTCAGCTTCTAAATAATCATTTTTTAAACATTTAACCATTTTTATTAAAATGTTAAACATTTAGTCTTTTTTTTTTTTATTAAGAAGTTAAACATTTAACTATTTCTTTATTAAGACATTAAATGTTTAAGAGTTTTACAGTAAACTATTTAACGATTTTTTTCATTTGAATTTTCTTTAAACCAACATTTTATCTGTTAAAACTTTTTATTACTTACCTAAATTTTTTATTTAAATTTTTAGTATTCTTTATTACAATTTAAGACTTTTGGTTTTATTAAACCTTATTTTTATTAAAACTAAGCTTTTTAATTTTTTTTTAATAAAATTTTAATTTTTGTGAAAATAGATGGCGTTTTAATCTTAAAAGTTTTGTTGCGGAAATTTTTTATTGTAAATTAAATAGTTAAAAATTTTGTAAAAACCATAAAACAAAATTTAAAAATTTTATGGTAAATAAAAATTTCAATAAGTTTCAATAAATTTTAGTAAAAAAGTTAAGCTTAAATTTTTTTAAATGTTTGAAAAATTGATGGTCGCAAAGATAATATTCAAGTAGTTTCATTATAATTGTAATACTTATAAATGTTGTTGTTTTTTTTTTAATTTTAGTTTTGAATTTTTAAACATTTTTACTTCTATAAAGTGAAAAATATTTTTTTTTCACTAAAGTTGTTAGTTGAAGGCAATGTAGTAAAAAAAAAATTTTTAGCTATTAAATTTTTTATTCAAAAATAGTCAAAATGAATTTTAAAATAGGTATTTCAACTGTATAAGGTGATAATAACAGTTAGAAAATTGTTAACCAAAGTCAACAATGTTTTAAAAAATGATGCATTAATTTAAAATTTTTAAGATTCTGTCAATTTAAAATTTTCTTAAAATTAAGTTTAAATACTAAAATACTATTGCTCTTAGCTATTTAACTCTTAAAATTAAGAAGCTAAATTATTTTTTTTTTGGTTCAAAATTTAAAAAAAAAGATAAAATTTATTGTAGATTGCTACAATAACTCTTGCCTAAGTTTTAAAGAAAAAAAAACAATTAGATAATTTAAGAATAAAAAATATCTAAATTTGTCTTCTTCGTTTGTCGCAAGCAGCTAGTTTAGTCAAATTAACGCTCTTAGTTTTAAGACCTTCTATACTAAAAAAAAAAAAAAAAAAACTGCCTAATCATATTTGTTCATTCAAACGTTAAAACTTTTTTTTCAGCACTTAAAATTATTCAAAAATAAATAATTTTTTTTATAATGAATTTAAATTTTTATTATATATGAGTACAATTCAAAAAAAAGATAGTTGCAGATTGTTTAAAAAGTAATGTTTTTTTAAAAGAAAAAATAACTTTGAACAAGTAGATATAAATTTTATTTAAATAAACATTTATTAAAAGTAAAATTTTTTTTTTCAAATTTACATAAAAAATAAATTGTTAAAAGTAAATAAAATTTAATTAAAAAATTTTTAAATTTTAAATTCATAAACTTAACTAATAAAATTGTTACACTATAAAATAAAAGAGTTTTTTTTCACTAAAATTCATTTTTTTTTACTGAATTTTATTTTTTTTTCTAAAACTCATTTTTAAACAATTCTTTTTACAATTTCTAATTTTTTTTTCAAAAAAGTTTATTCAAAAAGTCAAAAATTTTACTAAATACATTTTTGTGAACACACTTTTAATTCTTAATTATTATACATATTTTAGACTTTAAATCATTATGAATATTATAGACTTCAAATCATAATACATTTTTTTAACTCTAAATCATAATACGTATCTACAACTTTAAGTCATCATATTTTTCTTTTACTTTAAATCGTCATACACATTCACAAATCTAAATCATTGTTGATAATCTTAATTTCAAATCACTGGTGATATTCTTAATTTCAAATCATCGTTGCTATTCTTAAATTTAAGTCATCGTTGGTATTCCTAATTTAAAATCATTGTTTGTATTCTTAATTTCAAATCATTGTATGTATTCTTATCTCTAAATCATTTTACATATTTTTAACTCTAAATCACCATACATATTTATAAACTTTTAATCATCAAACAACTTCTAATTTTGTTATACATATTTTCAATTCTAAATCATAAAATTATTTTAGACTCAAAATCATTATACTTATACTTAATTTTAAACTCTTTTACATAGTTACTAATATAAAAAAATATGTCTTTTTGTTTCATAAGAGTCATAATTTTAATTGAAAGAAAAATTTTAAAGATGTTTTTTTAGTCTTGAAATTGTTTTGTTTAAAATAAAAATTTTTATTAATTTAAAAAATTTTAATTGAAGTTCCTATAAAAAGAAAGGATTTTATTTTGATAAAAAATTTTTTTTTTTAAAAGGAAAAAAGATTTTTAATAAAATAACGATTTTAAATTTAAAACTAAATTTCTCCTTAATTCAATAAAAATTTATAATTTTGAAAAAAAATTTTAATCTAAAAAAAAATTCCAATAAAAAATTATTCTCTTTTTTATTAAAAAAAGAATTCTTATTTTATTGTAAAAACAAATTTTCTAATATTAAAAGATTCTAAAATCTAATAAAAAAGAAATCTAAATTTAAAAAAAAAATTCTCTTTTCATTCATTTGTAATTTTTAACTTCAAGCTAATGTTTAATTTTTTTTTGTCGTTTCACCAGTTGCTTTTTATTTGAAAATCAAGTTTTGATTTTAAAAAAAAAATTTTTTTTTTTTTACTTTAAAATTAGTTTGTAAATTTTTAGTAGCATTTATCTAAATTTTTTTATCTCTTTTAACATTAAAATTTGTATCTTAATTTATAATGCTTCAAACTTTTGTTATAAACTATGAAAATTTTTGTTTATTTTATTTTCGAGTCAAACAAACAAAAAATTTCAAAGTAAAAAAGTTTTTATTATTAAAAATCTTTTAAGATTTTTTTTTAAATTCTCTTTCAAAAACTTTTTTTTTTTATTAAATTTAACAAACAGAAATTTAAATTAAAAGACTACTTTTTTTCATTTTTTTTTTTTAAATTTGGGGTCATCAAAAAAGCACCTAAATTTTCGACAAACTATTGTCTTGCACGCAATTTACTTTATATTTTTTACATATTCATCTTTTTGATTTTAACTTACATCTGTAAATTGTGTGTAAGTGCGCGATTAATTTTTTTTCAATTTTGTTTTTGTTTAAATTTTTTTTTTTTGAATATTGTGTATAGATTAAAACTAAAAAATAAAAAATTAAAGGTTACAAAAGTAAAGAGAAAAATAGCAGAAAGGTGCTCATTAAAACGAAAGAAAGAAAAGCATTGATAAGAGGAGCGCACAGAATTTAGCCAGCAGCATCTTTTAAACCACCATCCCACTATGTAAAGCTAAAAAAAAAAGTGCGCAGGTGCAGCTAAAATACGATTAGAATGCACATGTTTTAATTCAAAATAATTGTTACAGGTTAATTTCTTAAAATATCTAAGAATCAAATATTATTTTTATTATTGATACAATTTTATATAAATAGTTTTGTAACATCTTGCAACACTTTTTTTATTGTATAAATTAACCAGGCAAGCCGCGCGAACTTAAGTATTGTGATGAAAAGCTTTTTTTTTTAAATTTGACTTTATAAATTAAAAAGGTTGTTAATGAATTTTGAGTTGTTTGTCTAACTTCAACTACTACAAAAAATATAAAACAAAAAATTTCAATACAAGTGTGTGAACTTTAATAAAGAGCTTTGTAAACTGCCGGTAAAAAAAAAAATTAAATAAAAATCCCAACACGAATTATTGGTGGCTTGAATTTATTTTTCTCAGACTTTTTTTTTTTTTTAACTAACTAAAACCACCTCTGACCCCCTATTCTTAATTTGTCTGCTTTATAAATAATTTTTAAAAGCTACCTGTTGCTAGATTAAAAAGTCGGAAAAGATCGTTTTAAAAGATGAACACACAAAGCGTTAAATGTACAAAGCGCTAGACGAACACTTTGAAATACATATTTCGACATGCTTTACTTTACCTTTTAATTGTTTTCTTTTACATGATGATTAAAAGTTCCTAGAACTAAAGTTTTAAAACTCAAGTTTATCAATCTTCAAAAGTAAGTCAAAGCTTTTTTAAACTAAAAAAAAAAATTCTTTTTGTTTTAAAAAAAAGATTAAAATTAAGAGTAAAAAAGTTTAAAAAATTTTTTATCTTTTGTCTTAAAATTAACTTTTACAAAAAAATCAATTTTCAAATCTTTTAAAAAACGTTTAATAGTTTAATAAAAGAGAATAAAATTTGACAAAAAATGATGAATAATTAGTTAAAATAGTTGTGAATGAAGTTGAAAAAGTTTTATAAAAAAATCTATTTTTAAAAAGCAAATGAATATCTTAAAATAAAAAATTCAAAACTCATTTCAAAATTGAAGAAGTTAAGCAATAAAAAGTCTAAATTTAGTTTTAAAATATTCATTATTTAACAGCTATGAATGACAAATAAATTCAAATTGACAAGATTCAACTATTGGCAGCATTAAAATAAATTTAAGCTTTCAATAACTGAATTGTATCATTAAAAAAATTATCAAAGTAAAACTTATAAAAAGGAAAAAGTAAGAAAACGCAATTAACTTGCCGACAAAATACGTTTATAATGCCGGTCAGTCTGAGTAAATTAATTTAGAAGATTTTTTTCGAAACATTTAAATAAAATTTTTTTTTTTTCTTAAAAATGGACGAAGGCGGGTTTTTAAAGTTTATGTTGGGAACATCTTCGATTTAAAAAAAAAAAAAAAATCTTCTTTTTGTAATTCAGACAAGTTGCTTTATTTAGGCGGTCATTATAATTGCATTTTACTTAAATTTCAAGCCACATCTCTTTATTTTATTATATTAATTTTATTTAATATTACATTACATTCTTAAAACTTTTTTATACAAAACCCTTCAGGGAAATTTTTTTGTTTTTCAACTCGATAAATTTGTCGATGAAAAAAGTTTAATAAGATGAAATTAAAGGTAAGTTGATATATTTTTTTAAAAGTTCAAAGTTCATAATAAAATATTTAAAAATACAATGATCAGCCAAAGAGACAATTATGCTAATAAACCGGAAACCAAAATTTAAGTTCATTGTATTTTAAAAACAAAGTTTCAATTTTTACAAGATTTTTTTTTTTTAGTTAATTCCGCCTTAATATACCTATGGCTCAAATATCGCGACAGGAAGTATTCGTTCGGCGTGATTTAAAAGACGTATAAGGGGGCGTAAGTAAAGTGTGATCTGTCTAACAATGAAATTTGTGTTTTTTTTTCTTTGAACTTGACATGCACAACAAGCATTGAAAACAAAACAATCAAAAAAAAATATTGATTTGAATTAAACTGTCCTCCTTTTTTAAATTTTTCTTTTATTTAAAACTTTAATTTAACCTATTTGATGATTATAGCAACCTTTATTTTTTCGTGTCGTGTGTCAATGTTACTGTATTTCAAAAATGATCTTTATGAAGACAAATTAAGATTTTGATCAGGTTTGATTAGTTAATTTTTAATTAAATAAAAGTTTCTCATTTATAGAAAAACTGATTTATATTTTCAAGTTTTTTTTTAAAAGATAGCTTTCAGATGTGAATGATTATTTTTTTTTGTTTTAAAATGTTTTTCGATTTTCGCATGAAAAAACTTTTCAATTTTCCTCAGAGGAATTTTAAAAATTTTTCAACACAAAAAAATATTTTTCCATAATTACTCTGAATATTTTATAAAAATTAGCATTTTGTTTGTTAATTTTAAAGCAATTGAATGAAGGCGTCTCTTAAAAAATTTGACCACGACGATGAAGTTTAACCTATGGTAAAAAAAAAACTTGTAACTAACAAATAAAAATGACACAGAGTTTGAATACAAAATAATTATAATTTTAGAGACGCCTCTCTTAATGCGTATTTCACGTGCTTGACGCATGATTGCTTTTTATCTAAAATTTCAAAAAAGAAAAAAAAGAATTTTTTACCTGTATTTTGTGAAAAAAGCCTTTGATTAAAACTATAAAAAAAACACATTTGTTTTAATTTTTTTATTCAAATATCATTTCTAAAAAAAAACTTTTCTACTTCATAAATAATTAAAGTTTACCTAAATAGAATTAACAAATTAGTTTATTAAATCATATTCATTTTTGGAGAAGATAATTAAACGATAAAAGTTTTCATAAAAGAATAATAGTTTGAAACAACAAAAGATTGTTAATTTTGTTAAAAATCAAAACTTAATTGTTTACAATGTATATATAGGTATTGAAATGATGCATTAAAGATGTTATAGAAAACTTATATAAAATTAATACATAAACAATTAATTACTATATATTAACAGTTTTTAATGTTTTAACAACTTCTAAAGATACACTTATTAAGTTATTAAACTTAATTATTAGTTTTAGACATTAATTACAAACTTTTTATATTAAAAAATTAAATTTTAAGCTATATTCATACCTGGATAATTAAAAGTTTAATCATCAATTTAAGTTAATGAGAAATATTAATTTTTACTTTATATAGATCAATTAAAGTTATAGTTCTTTATTAAGTTTTATTTTTATGAATAAAATAGATAAGATTATAATCTAATTTTTTTGACCACCCAAATTTTTTCTTTAAATCTATTTGATTAAGTATTTAGTAGTATTGTTATTGAAAAAAAAGAAGAATGAAATGTGTAATCATGAATAAAAAAATTCTAACTTAAAAAAAATTGACCATTCATTGATGCCTCCTATTCATCATTTTAATGATCAATAGATTACAATTTTGAATTGATTATCAAATTAGTTTTCCTATATTCAAAAATTTTTTAAAATACAATAAATTTTTATAGAGAAAAAGTTAAAAAACAAAGAATAAAACTAATTTTTAATTATAAGAAAATTAAAGAGAAAGAAATATTGAAACAAGTAAAAACTAAAATTTATTAACAAAAAAAAAAGTTAGTAGAATCAAAAACTGCTTTAAAAATTTAGACAAAAAATGTTTTGAACATTTAATGTTTGAAATTAAAAATCAAAGAATGGTCAATTTTAATTTTTTTTTTTCTTTTTATTTTTTTTTATTTTAGAAAACTCAACTGACCAAAAGTTAAAAACTCACTAACCAAGATAAAATGTATTAGCTAAAAAAAGAATAAAACTGACCAAAAGACATCTGCTTTTTAAAAAAAGCAATTCAATGAAAATGTATAAAAATTATTACAAAAGAGGCACAAAAAAAAAAAAAAAAAATTCATTCTTATTACCTTTGCTCATTAACTGATGTTCAAATTACAAGTGTAAAAAAAAATTTAACTTGATACTCTAAATAATCAGCCTTCTAGCTTCTACACACACGCTGGACTCCAACAGGGAAAGCTGTCTTTGCCATTTTTTTTTTAAAATAAAATTTGCCAAGGTGAATTTGCTGATTTTAAATTAAGTGAGAATCTGCTTGTACTGATCAACACCATCTTAGTGATCGATAGTTTTATCATTCTTTTATTTTTTTAATTTGATTTAAGTTAATACAAAAAAAAAAGTTTGCTCATTTCAAAATCATAAAATTCAACTCAATTTAAAAGAATCTAAAAAAAGGGGATATTTTTTATATAATCAGTTGTGAATTTTTTTTTTGTTCTGTTCAAAAAGATTCTTACTGATAACAAAAAATTAGGTTCATGAAGGTGGTTTAGTATGAATGAAAAAATGGTAAAAAAAAAAAAAAATTTCTATGAATAAAAATAAGCAGAAAATTAAAAGTTTTTAAGTTGAAGATTTTTAATAAGTTAAAAGTAAGAAATTTTTGAAACAAAAATCAAAACTTAAGCTATTTATCTTTAAAAAAAGAGTTAATTCTTATTCTCTTAAAAAGCAATATTGTTTAAAAAGTTAATTTGAATTTTAAAATAGTTCTTAAAGTTTAGGTTAGAAAAAACAATTAAAATTCCTATTGTTTTAACCAAAGGAAAAGTTTTAATGACTTAAAAATTCTTAGCAAAAAAAAACTAATTTTTCTTTTATCTGTTTATTGTTTTAATTTTATTAAGTCTATTTTCAAATTTAATCTTGAAACTTAATACTGAAACCTAAATTTAAAAGTTAATAAATTAAAGTCAATACAAAAGTTTAAAAGTTAATAATAAATAAGTTAATATAGCAATATAGATACTTAAAAAGCTAATACTTAAAAATCAATATAAACCTTAGGAAATTGATACAGAAAAATTTTAAAGCTTAATACTAAAATATAAAAGTTAAAAACTTTTTCAGTTAATTCAAATATATAAAAACTTTTTTTACAAACAAAGTTTAATGAATATTTAGAAGTTCATACAAATAATTAAATTAATTTTATAAAGTTCATACAAAAATTTAAATAAAATGATACAAAAAAAGAAGGATACTTATAAATTAATGAAAAAAATTTGAAAAATACCTAATCTAAAGTTAAAATTTTAAACTTAATTTTTGAAAATCAAAATTTTAAAACAAAAACTTAGTAGCTTCATAATTTTTATTTTATCTAAAGGTCTACAATTTTAAAAATATCTGTTTAGTTACATAGTTTTTATTTTAAGTTAAAATTAATTCTTTATACTGAAAAAATAAAAATATTTCTCAACTCGGATTAAAGTTTTCTATTTACGAATTCATTTTTGAATGTTTTTAACGTAAATTTAAGCCTTCGTTCATTTTGTTTATTATATGAAAATAGACTTTTTAGTTAACTAGAAAATTTTTTAAATATTTCCCTAACAAAAATTAGAAAGATCAATGTAAGGTTTAAAATTTTTTTTTAGTATCTATAATTAAAGTGATCAGAATGTTTTAAAAATTTAAAAAAAATCAACTTTTGCTCTTCTTAAAAATGAACTGAAGCTTTTTAGTATCTAGAATATACACAATTCTCATGTTTTATTTATGAGATGCAAAGGTCTTAACATAAAGAAATTAACTCTTCTCGTGTTTTTAAAAAAAAAAAAAACTTTGAAAAGCCAATTGTTTAGTCAATCGATTGCTCTGTAATTAAAACTAGAGCGCAAAAAGAATTAAAATACTTTTCAAAATATCAAGCCATTTATACCTGTTTAGTAAAAAAAAACAATTCTTTAATTTTTGTCTATATTTACTTTTACCTTTTTTCAATATTTGAACTAAAAATAATTAATTTTTTAGAAATTTTAGACTCATTTTTTACTCAAAAAAATAATTTTATTTAAAAAAGCCACAAATTTTTTATTTGTCAAAACTTAAACACGTTAAAAGTGTCAAACTTTGATTGTGGCCTTCTTTTTTTTTTTTAGTAAAAATTATTCATTTTAAACTTTTTTTTTCAGGATACGCGACCATTTATTTAAAATTAAGTTTATTAATGTTAATTTTTGAATTCTTTTCAATGTTTCTTTAAATTAGTTTTTAAGATCAAAACTTTATAGAAAAGTTTTTTTTTGAATTTAAACTACTTTTTTATTTTTTTTTGGGGAAAATTTATCTTTTGAGAAAACAGCCATAAGTTTTTTTGTTTTGTTATACTGTGATCACTCAAAATTTTCTTTCAAAGATGGGTATTACCAATTTAAACTTTATCCAAATACATATGTATTTTAGATGAAACGTAGCTGTACTTTTTTAAGTATAATTTATTTTTTCTTTTAAAAAGGAAAAAACCTTTTTTTTTCAAAACATAGGTAGGCAGGTAAAAAAAAAATTGATCATTTAAAGCTAAAACCACTTTATCTAGTTTTTAAGTCAACTTTCTAGGTTTTTTGTTTCTGTTTAAACAGTCGCTACTTTCGTTTCAGTTTATACCATCATCACCACCACCACCGCTTTACCTATTTTTTAAACTTCACTGTTTTTTTTCTACTTTTTTTGTTTCTTATTTTTAATTTATAACAACACCAAAAAAACACCATCAACAGTACAAAAGTATGAATGCCAATAATACAATCAACAAGATTTTATATTATCAACAATAACAAGTTTTTTTTAAACTAAATACATAGAACAAAAATTTTTTTTTTCAAAAAATATCTAATATCGAACTAGATTGTAATACAAAACAAAAAGGGGAAGAAATAAAAACAGTAGAACATTAAAACCGAATGGCTCAAAAAAAAAAAATAGTATGATTGTATTATACTAAAAATGTTGAAATTAGATGCTAGAAAACGGGCAGAGTGTAGATTGACGGACATTTCCGTACGTCGTAATTTGCACATCTAGCTGCCCTGTAATTAGACGTAAGTTAAAAAAGAAGCGGTGTCGGAGTACGCCGGTTGTGTATTCTTTGTCTCTAATTTAAAGAGCGGGTTTTATACTTTTTTTTTGCTTTTATTTGTGCAAAATTTTTGAAAAAAAAAGTACAAAACAAAAAAATGAAAGAAAAGTTGTATGAAAAAAATTTAGATCAAAATTTTTAAGTAATAGTTAAATATAAAAACGGATTGATTGTAAAAATAGAAGTTATAGACTAGCAAAAAGTTTTTTTTGAAATCAATAAGTTTATAATTAAATGAAATCTAACTGAAAAAACAAAATTGAAAACAAACAAAACTTGATATCTTGTTTGCTTATAAATAAAATTTTTTTTTTAACTTCATATCTAGTAATTAATAGACAAGTTAATTTTATAATTGTCAATTTAAAGTATTAACAAAATTAAATGGATAGGTTTGTTTACTTTAGCCAATTTGTATGCAACATTATTAGGTTTTAATAAGTTGACAAACTATAGTTTAAACTATATTTTGACTAAAACATATTTTTTTTGTTGATTTAAATTTTCTTATGCTTTTTTATCCAAATTTCCTATTAGATCTCTATTTTTTTATTAAACTAAATTTCATTTAAATATAGATGTTAATGGGTCTTAACTTAATCAAAGTATAACAGCTATCAAGTTTGAATAAAAAAAAAAAACGATAATCACCAATCTTTTTTAGTAAAATTTTTTTTTATTCAATCAAAAAAAGATGTTTTAAGGTGAAGCAATTGGAAAATGAGCAAATATCAAATGCCAATTGAGTTTAAAAACATTGGTCATTTATTTGAATGTATTCTTAAAGTTGTGGTCAAAAAAGGTGGTACTATGAAAATCGTGTAGGTTATACAAATAAAAAAAAAAAATTTTTTTTTACATTTAAATCATGCAAAAAAATAATTGTTACTTCATATCTATATATGAATGAATATTTGGGCACAAGAATAGAAAACCTTATGAATATCAAATTAAATGCATATTAGATTCGCAATTTTTAAAAAGGTAAAAAATAAAAAAAAATTTGTTTTTTTTTTTTTGGTTTGTAGAAACAACAATAAATTGAAATTACAATAGAACACACACAAACAAGTAAATTTTAATCATTTGTTCCAATAAAATTATTTAAAAATTAAATTCATGTTTCAATTAAGTTGAGTTTTAACAGCTTTTTTTTAATATCAAAAAACACTTTTTCTGACTTATTTAAAATTATTTAAAACTGATGAGTATTTCCTATTAAAATCAATATACTTTCTTTTTTAATTTTTAAATAAGAAAAAAATTATCTTAAAATAGTCAAAAATTTGAAAAGACTAAAAAAGATAAAGCTGCAGAAAAAGTTTATTTTTAAATATTTAAGTTTTAATGTTTAAAAAAAAGTTTCAAATTTTAAAGTTACAAATGAGAAAATGTAATAAAAAAAAATTTTATGTTTGAGATAAAAGAAGTTTTATGCACAAAAATAAAGTTTTTTTTAAATAAAACTTTGTTGAAATGTTTTAAGCAATTAACAATAAAAGAAGAAACTTTATTAAACTTAATTAAAAAAAAACAAAACTTCAAAACAAAAAAAAAACCAAGTTAATCAAAAAAAAAAGACAAAAAAAAGTAGTTTAAAGACAAAAATTTAAAGCTTAATTAATGAAGTTATCAATGTTAAAAGCAAATTTGCTAAAAAAGAAAATTTTATTGAAAAATTTTCCTAAAAGTTTCATCAAAAAAAACTCATAAAGTTTTAACTAAAAACTTGTCATGAATTTAACACAACTCTATAAAAGCTAAGTTTTGAATCGAATTCAAACTAAATAAACTTTAAAGAACAAGTTAATTTAAGTTTTGGAAGTAAAATTACAACAAAAATTTTAACCAAATTAAGCCTAAATGTTTCAATCGAATAAAGATTTAACTTTTATAACTAAATAGTAATTAAAAAGATAAATTTTATATTAAAATTAAAGAAAAAATCCTATTTAAATGTTGAATCAAAATTTTCGTAAAGTTTTATCAAAAAAGAAATTTTCAAAAAATTTTTTAAATTAAATAACAATAGAATAGAAAACAAAAAAAATGATTAAAGTTTCTTTGAAAGAAACAGTAAATTAGTTCAAATGTTTTTCATAAGACAAAAGTGAAAGCAAGTTTATTAAATCTTTTCTTTATTCACTAATGAAGTTTTTAATTGCAATTTAAAGAGAAAATTATTAAAAAAAAATTTTTTTTTTAAAAAGGCTTAAGAGGTAATAAAATTATAAACAAAAAAACAACAAAATAAATAAAATAAAGTTAAATAGAATGCTTTAAAATACTAAATAAAATGGATGAGTTATTAGAAAATTATAATTGCAAATCAAGTAAAAACATAAAAGTGATGAATTTGAATGTTAAAAATTCTCTGGGCAAGTTAATTAAAATAAAATTTATTCAAATAAGCTCTAAATTTGAGATTTTGACAACTTTTTGAATAAAACTAGTGGTGTGAGGTTTCTTAATCGGATTTTTGAAAAAAAAAAAAAAATTTGAATTTTTGAAAAAAAAACTTAAAAAAGAGATGATTTAAGTTGTGATCAGAAGATGACAAAAATATGTGATTTCAAAAAAAAAAGTGGAAACGCTTAATTGAAAAAGAGTAAGTTAGGTAAAAAGAACGGATGAGTGGTTAAATGCAGCAAGTCAAGAGGAAAAAGCAACAAGCAAAAGATAATTGTTTTAAGCAGCAAACACAACACTAATTATGTAACTTGTTTGGGAGCAAATGCAAATCTAAATTTTTTTTTTGACGTATTATTACCTGGTGGCTACCGCGCGACAAGTGTAATTATCACAGCTGTTCTGTGCAAGGTTTAAGTCGACTGCCCAGTCTAGATCAATCTTAAAAAAAAAATAAGGCTGATTTTAGCAGACGCAATTAACCGGACTGTAAACGATTAACCAATTCACATCTAACACGCAATTCTTCATAAAAATAAAGAAAACAAAAAAATAAAACAAAAAGTTTTTAAAAATGAATAAAACAAACAAAAAGATAAAAATAAAGATGAAAGCTTAAGCCCTGATCAGCACCTTAAAATGTTTGAAATACTAAATAAAACTTATTAAGATTAAAATAACTTTAGTTTATAGAAGATATTTTTTTATAAATTGAAAGCTTTTGCTTGAAAAAGTTGTATTCAAAAATTAAAATGGCATTGAATTTGAAGCATCAAAATTTTTTTTTGAAAAATTGATAAATTGATGAAGATGAACGAGATGTAATAAGATCAAGCACGTGTAGTAGGCTATTTGCACTAGATAATGTTTACATTGTAATCCAAGATGCTGTATCACGCCACCAAAAAAAAAAAAAACCAGGCCCTAGCTTATAGTATTTAATGATTTTAGTATAGTTTTAATTCTGCAGGCAATCTTTTCTTGCCGCCGCCCTAAACTACTAAGAGAAAAGCAAAAAATTCGGCGTAAATTGTGATTAATTATAGCGCATACTAATACCGGCAATTTTCTTGATTTTTGTGATTAATTGCGTGCCGAACTGCGCCTGCACTTGCTCAACAGGTCAAAAAGTAAGTTAAGATTTAAACCCGCATTGAGATGGAGCTAAAGCTAAAACTTTTATCATCTGTGGTCGGACCAGCGTGATGACTAGCCACGAACTCTTTTCAAATTTTGAATCGTAAATCTATTTGTATTTGGTAAGTAATGCGCAATTAAAAGAGCTGATTGCATTAGCACGACTTCGTCTATAGACGGAAGCAACCATTGATGCTAAACTAGATAATTGTTGCCAAAATTATCTTCATTTAAAGAGTTTTTTTTTCAAACCTTGATTATTTAAATAAACAAAAGTTTAATTAGTTAAAAAGGCTAATCAATAGAAAAAAGTAATTAGGTTTTAAAAAAAAAAACACGAAATTATCTATTTAATAAGTTTAAAAAAATGCTACTTTTTTTGAGATAAAATTAATTTCTTATAATTAAAATAAAGCTACTCAAAAGTTTTTTTAAACTATTTATTGTTGGAATCTAAATTTTCACAGACCAAAAATAATCTGATTAAATACAGGAAAATCAATTTTAAAACACTAAGTTTATCAGAATGATAGTTTAAGGCTCTATTTCTTGTTATACGAAATTTAAAAAGTATCAACTTTTTTTTTCTAAATTTTACAGTTTTAATTGATTAAGATTTTAAAATTAATAAAATAATGTTGTGTAGGTGTACATTTGAAAAATGTTTAATGAAGGGTATCTACTTTACAATTTTAAGTTTTTTTTTACATAGAGCAATGATTTTAAAAACTATAAATTTTGTGGCGTCAACTAGGAAACAAATTAAAGGCAACTCTTTTTTAAATTTTTAATATTTTTTTTGGACTGCGTGTGCATCTAGTGGAACAAAAAAATTCTTTTATATATAAAATAAAAAAAATGATAAAAAGAGGTTATTGAAGTTGACTTTAAAATACTAACAAAGTATTATTTTAAAAATATTCTTCTTTTAATAATTAGATTAAAAAACTTGAGAATTTTTTTAAAATAGTTTTTAAAAAAAAAAAAAATGTTTTTAAATACTTGATCAAAACTCTTGCTTCAATCAACTTTAAAAACTCAGCAAAATGTACTTAAAAAAATGTATGTGTATACAAATGTTTATATATATATTTTTATATTATTTATAGTCAGATAAGATGAAAAAAATTGACAATGAAGATGATTAAAAAGAAAAACTAAAAACATGATTAAAAGTGATTAATGAACAGGTGAGATGATGAAACTAGTTTTTTAGTTTCAAGCTAAGTGAGCAACGGTGAATCATGTTGATACCATGGATTTGGATATTGATTAACAAAACTACCATTCATTGCAGCTGCTTTAGAAGCACTACCTACATCCCAGGAAGCGATTGGCGGGCTCATAGACATTTGTTGTTTAATATAATGTTGTTGTTGTTGAGCCATTTGTTGTTGATGAGGGTGCATGCCAGCTAATGCATGTGTCATTTGATGCTGTGCAGAATTAGGTCCTAAATGTCCTAAATGCTGACCATTTGGTCCTAAATTATGCTGCAAATGCGGCTGTAATTGTGTATGTGCTAGTTGTTGAGAATTATTTAACTGATGATGCCCTGTCTGTAAACCCATAATTAAATTATTATTTAATGCAGATGGAGATGTATGATTCTCAGGTGTTTCAGGTGGAGTTTGTGGTGTAGCTGCGTTTGGTGGATGTTGAATAGGTGTTAGTGGCGGAAGTGAAGCAGGTGATGCTGAGCTTGTAGTTTGATTTAAACTAGATCCTTGCTGAGGACCACATGATTGTTGACCAGAAGAACCTTGACCAGCGTTTGAATTTTGCTGAACACCAGATTGTGAATTTGAATGGGGAAGGTTAACAATCAACCCTGAATTAGCTTGTTGATTAATTAAATCACTAGAGGTATTATTGTTTTTAAGCTGTTTCTTGTACTTTGATCTGCGATTTTGGAACCATATTTTGACCTAAAAATAGGAAAAAAAAATTTAATAAATAATCAATAATTGTTTTATTCAGAAAAATCTTTGTATTTTATTATAGAGCAATATAAAAAGCGTCCTATAAAAAAAGCGTCGAGTGATGAAAAACATTTCACAACGCAGGTGCTTAAATACTCTATAATTCGCCCGTTCCTTTGGCATAAGCCGTTGAGATTGGTGGTTTATAGGTAAAACTCGCAGTGGGTTGCCTGCATGCTTAAATTTAAAAAAAATTGCGTGATACGCCGACGGGCTGCTCGTGCAAAGTATTTTTTTCATAAAAATTTTTCAAAATAAAAAAAAAGTTTTAGAAAAAAAAGCACAAGTATGAAAGAAAGGTGCGGGTGCGGTTTAATGCCGGCCGGAGTGGCCTTGCGCAATGCCCGACGGCGATAAATGCGCAGATACTTAATATTAAAAATAATACAAGTTTTTAAGTTGCGCTTGGTTGCTATAAAAGACTTGTTTTTACACTGGTCAACCTTGGACGAGAAAAAAAGATTTTTATCATTGAAAAAAGTTTGAAACAAAGAGTTATTAAAGAAAATTCTTCTCCACTATTTTGTCTTCTTCAAAAAATGAATCAAGTTTTTCATAAACTTTGAAGATTAATTATAAAACTTCCGTTTTTATTTTAATTTCTTCAGAACTACCTTGTCGATTTTTCTAGCCCTAAAGCGTAGAATTATATTTAAAAAGCACGCGCTCACGCTTGACCAATGGAGCGATCAATATGAAGTTTTTTATTCTCTTAATCATAAAAAATAATCAAACTAAAAAGTTTTCAAAAAACATAATCAAAATATAAATAAAACTTTAAAAGTTAAAATAAAAAATACTTTTCTCTTGGAAAACGCTAAAATGTATGTTATAATGAGTTCATTAGTATATTAAGTTTTATCTTAAAATATAAAAATCTTAAAAAATTCAAAAAAAGAAATAATTTTATAGAGCTAACTAAGCAAGGCAAATGAAGCGGAAGTTTAAAAAATAAAAAAGTAAAAACTATTTTAAAGATAATTGAAAAGCCTAGAGAGTTTACTTTTGTTAACTTTATCTTTATTTTATTAAATTTTCGAGCTTTTAAGTCTAGTTGCGACTTCAAGAAAAAAAAAAGACTTTTAAAATTAACAAAGGTGTTACTCAGCATGAAAAATTTAGCTTACAAATTGCAGCAATTAGTAATGTTTACATTAAAATTTTATCTCTCTGTATTTTGTAAAGCTGGTACAAATGTAAACAAAATTTGAAAGTAAACAAGCGCAACTTCTTTAGATTTAAAATTCACAACTAGATTTAAGAGCTATAAAGATAAGCATCTGGACAGTTCAATTGTATCACACAGCAGGCACTTGATGCCAATCAGCTAAGATAAATTTATGACCGAGTCTTTATGAAATTTGTGAAAAAAAAAACAGGTACACAAAAATTCAGTTAGATAAGTCTTTATAGCCATTCCGATTAAAAAACAAAAAATAAAATTAAAATAATAAAATACTAACGTGAGTTTGTGAAAGTCCTAAAGAATGTGCCAAATCTGCACGTTCAGGTAACGCTAAATATTGAGTTCTTTGAAAACGTTTATTAAGACTTTGCAATTGGATCGAAGTATAGATAGTACGTGGTTTTCGTCCTTTTTTACCATTTTTTGTCCTAGAACCACTACTTTCAATATTAACTTTACTATCTTCTTCTAAGTCCTCTATAATAGTAAAAAAAGAAGAATTAAAAAAATTGTTGAGTTAAGAATAAAAAAATATAAACAAGAAAAATTTAGCTAAAATTTTTCTCCCAACTAACTAGTTGGTTTTTATTTTTTTGTTCAAAGTTATAAAGATAAAAACTTATTATTAGGTTTGTTAAAGCAACTATAATTCATAATAGCTAAACAAATATAATAAATTTTTACCTGTTTTACCTTCTAAATTTCCCATACTGTCTCTGGTAGTTTCACTTGGAGAAACTGGGTTACCATTGCCCATTATAGATCCTATTGGAGAGCAATTGGATATGTTAGAGGACGGATGACCTGAGCCAGTTAAATAATTAGGCGTAGAATTTAACGAATTATTACCAGAAGGTAATTGTGAACCAGCACTATTAAATTGATTTAATTGTTGACCATAAGATCCTATTCCCAAATTTAAATTATTCAAGTTTTGATTAAGCCCTACTTTAGAGTCAAAATCGTTTGGATAAACAGATCTTGATACATTAAACTGATCATTATGATTATAAATTAAACCACTATTAAGGTGCGAATTAACTGTTTGATGATAAGCTGAAGATGTCACAGGAGAATTAGGTACACCGCACAAATTAGGTATCAAACCATTACTAGTGCTTGTATTATTATTACTATTTGCTAAGGAGTTCAAAAGATTAATATTAGGTTTAATATCTGGTGAATGATGGCCGGTGGATAAATATGGCGAACTTGAATGAGGAGAATGTTGATGTTGTTGTGACATTCCAAGAGCAGCAGCTACTGCATGATGCTGTAAATTAGCATCATTATGATGTAGTTGAGGTTGATACTGCATTGAATGATGTGATGACTGATGTTGTAATTGTTGATGTTTTTGTTGCTCAATAAGACTTTCCATTTTCATTAAACTGTACTCAAAATTATTATTTGAATAACTTTTTGGAGAACTAGTCTCCCTACGTATAAGAGGCCTAAACAGGATTCTGGCACAAATAGCGTCTTTAATTTAAAACGCTAAAATTAGTCACTAGATTTTTTTTGTTATTTTTGAAAACCTGTTCACTTTAAATAAAAAAATTTTCCAAAAAAATTGAAAAAAAATAATTTTTTGACAACTTTTGAAAAAAGTGAATTTATTGAGTTGTGAAATGTAAACAAAATAATTTAACAAAAATAGAAACAAACACTTGTTACTTGTATCAAACCATGAAACTTTATTAATTCTTCAATTTTCATTCATAGAGTTTGAAAACTGTTACTCAACTTATTATGGTTGATCAAAAAATTTTTTTAGCTAAATTTGAAGTATAAAGCAAAAACTAAGTTTTGAAAACTTTAAAAAGTTAGTTGATAATTTGAAAACTGATAAAACAAAACTAGGGAACTAATATTGATAACTAAATATAAATTGAAAAAAAAGTTTATCACTGTATTTAAAACATTTAAAAAAACAAAATAGCAACAAAAAAAATTATCATTTAAATAATCAAAAAAAAATAAAAATTCCGGTGAGAAAATCAAGTAAAGATGCGCTGACTTTAAAATTCGTTGTAGAATTTTTCTTTTTTTTTTTATTATAATTTTTGATTTTTTTAATGGACGTGCATTTAGAGTCCGAAGTAAAATTCAACTGACGAAAAGCGAGGACAAGAGCAGCTGGCTCAATGCGCAGCGACTAGTAGGCGTTTCTAATTTTCAAAGCTGGCTGGGTGGCTAGAGGTGTAAGTAAACTGAACTTAGTATTTTTTTTACTTTGAAACGTATTTTAAAGCTAAAATAAGGCGTGTTTCAAAAATTTTTTTTTTCTATTTCTTCATATAATCTTTTTTTACTTTTTAACAGTTCATATTGAGAATATTGCATTTCGTAGTTCACTAAAGCGATGCGGAGCGGTATGCATTGCGGTGAAATAGCTTTCTTTCTCTTAATTTTATACTTAAAAGCATTATTCATTTAAAACATTTTTTAAAATTCAAAAAATTTTAGTTACTTTTTTTAAAAAAAAAAAAAACTATTTTTACAACAAAATTATTTGTATCAGCAACAAAATTCACAACAAAAAATATTTGTTGTTAACTTTTTTTAGAATAAAAAGTCATATAAACAACTTTGAAGCAATAAAAACAATTTTTCAGTTATTTTTTTAATGAAAGAAAACTTTTTAGAAACATCAGTTTAAAGAAACTTAAAATTAGAAAATTTTTTATCTTTAAATCAAAATTAAGGATGATTTTTCACAATCATAAGTTACGTTTATCTACCTTTTGATAAGAATATATATATTATGAATAAATTTTATTAATTGATTAGAACTTTAAATTTTAGGTAAATTTTTTTAGATAAATTTTTATGACCTATTTTGTAATTGGTACTCTAAAATAGTTTAAACATTTTTTTAAAATAAAAATATATAAAGATTTTGCAAATGTTTTCATGAATTAACATTTTTACATATAAGAGATTTAGTTTTCAGAGATATTTTTCTGAATAATTTTTTTAATCTTTCTTAATGAATTCAAAAACGTCTGAAAAGTTAATATAAACATTGTTAAAATAAATGTCTATAAAACTAACCAAAGATATTTAAATGTAAACTTTGTCCTTACACTAAGGAAAAAATTTCTTAATAAAAAAATTTGAATGTTTATTTTAGAAATCAATAATTTCTTTTCAACACGTTTAACAAGCCATAGTTCACTAAATTTTTTATAGCCAATAGAAAATTAATAAAAAAAAATAATACGCAACAAAACATACCGCCCCCGTTGTGGCTAGTTTCACGGATTTCGCCAATGACGGCAAAGCTGTATCGATGCCGGTGTTCTTGACAGCGTCAATTGCTTAATGATGTCCTTTTCTATCAGTTAGTAAATCATATAAAACTTTTATGCACAGTATTTTCCTGGATTTTTTTTTTTTAACTCAGCTCTAAATGACTATTGTTTGTTACTATTGAATTGCCTTGGATTCTCTTTTCTTATTCTCTCTTCTTCTTCTTTCTCTTTGTTTTCTTTATTCGTATTTAATTATTTATTTACATTTTTGTTATTTTTTTTTATTTTTGTTTGTGTTTCTTTTGACTTAATTTGTGTTTCAAAATTTGTTTATTTTTTTTAGGTTTTTCATTTACTTTTTTTAAATAGCTTGTAAACAAATTTTGAGGTGAAAAACAAATTTTTTATTTACTTGTTTATAGTAAATATCTTAATATAGTCTAAATGAAGAATAAATTAATTAGACAAAAAATAAATAATCAAAACTTTAAATTTCACAAACATGAAAACTTTTATGAAAATTTTTTTTAAATTTTAGTTAAATTTTAAGAAAACTTATCTTTTGTTTTCAACTGAAGTTTTTTAAGAAAAAAAATTTTTCGTTCTTTTATATCAATTTTATCTTTACCACCAACTCAAGAATCTTTTATCAAAGCGCGGTGAGAATCTACCTGCTTTACCTTGATCCTTTTTTTTTTTTAATTTTATGTTGTTGGTTTTACATAAAACTCAAAAAAAATTTGAAAAAAGAATGAATTTTTTTTTGAAAAATAAAATAAAATTTTGACAAAGTTTTCAAAAAGATTGTTTCACGAGTCAAGTTTTTTTTTAAGAAAAAAAAATACATAGAAATTGGAGATTTTTTTTTTTAAACCTCATATTACAAAGTCCAGTGTCGGGTGTCAAATTGCTTTTCGTCATAGATGTGCTTTAAAGTTTGTCCATCTAAAATGAACGGGTGGTCTAAGAATTTTCTTTTCATTATATTTTTTTATTGAAATTCGAAACTTTTATGCAAAGGTGCTGTATTGACTCATTTTCTTATTTATTCACCTTTTTTAAATTTTAAACCTAATAACTTTGTTCTTATTTAAAAAAAATCAAAGTAATATTTCATTCTTTTCACACGTTTCATATCTTAATTTTATAAGAAAAAGATTAAGAAAAATATATCAAAGTTTAATTAAAAGTTTTTTCGAAAAAATTCTAAAAATGTTTCTATGTTTTCTCTCAAACTTGTTAATAGTAATATTAATAGAAATATTGATAAAAATTTTAAATTAAATATAAGCCTTAAAAAAGAGTTTATTAAAAATAAATTGTACCTGTTGGATAAAAATTATAAAAATCATTGAGCCATAAAAAATTCTCAACTTTTGCTAGATGTTTGAGTTCGAATTCTAAATCGAGTTTAAAAGAAATTTCTTTTTTCATAAAAAAAAATTTTTCTTTTTTTTTTTGTTTGTAAAAAACTTAATTCTACTTAAACACGCATAGCAAACCTTGTAAGCCTAGTTTGCATCCTTTATTTTTAAATATTGTTTATTCAGTTGCTTATAAGTAATTTATTGGAAAAACAATAATCTCAAATAAAATATAAATCAAATCGTCAATAAAACAGTTTCAACTATTTATCACATGATTTAATCAATTAACAGTTTGTATTTTAATCTTAAAGGAAAAAGTCTAATTATAAAAGTTGACTTAATTGTGTTTTTGAGCTTTGAAATTTTTTTCTTTAACTTAAAACAATAAATATAAATCAAAGTTATTTTAACTGATAAATTTGAATTTTAAAAAAAAAAGATACTTTTTAATGATTTCCTTTTAGAGAACTTTTTTAAATCGTTTAATTCAAAATGCTTTAAGTTTAAAAGTTGTTCAATTAATGCTTTATTAAGACAGATAAGTTAAAATTAAAAAAGAGAAATTTGATCAAAAATTTAGTTTAGTAAACAAATATTTTCATTGATACTTGCACCAATCAATCACCTAAAAAAAAAATTGTTAAATCTGTCTTTGTCACTTATATAAAGTCAGTTAATTTTAAATGCGATGAGTTTGCGCACTTTTATTTTTTTTTTGGTCTAACTAAATCACTGATCTGCAAACACGTTAAAAATTAATGCTTCATTGCTTTTTCACTTTTTTTTAAACCCTATTTTGCCGCGCCCATTGCCCAGCTCTAAAAAAAAACAACCTGTTGTGCTCTTCGCAACTACAAGGCATCCAAGCAGATCATCGCTTTTCAATTCGAGGAAATTTTAAATTTTCGAACAACATTCAATCAACTAGAACCTGATTTCACTTTCGCTGTTATGGTTTAGTAACTCAAAGTTAGTTACTGCCGATCAACTGGATCGTCGACCCAAAATGAACACAGTGCCGCGCAGCACCGTAACCTGTCAAAAAAAACTAGGTCTGCGGGCGTGCGACTGTCTCATCGCACGACCCGCTCTCTCAAATTTCTTCCTGTCTTGAGTCGAGTTTCTTTTTACATTTCCTTTGTCTTAGATACTTTTAATAATAAAAAAAAATTTTCTTTTAAAATATCTTTAACTTCAAATTTGTTAGAATGATCTATTCTTTTAAAAAGCTTGTTTATCAAAATTCAATCATATGTCATCACTAAGTTGTATCAAAAAAAACTTTTTGTTTTGAGATAGTAAAAAATAATTCACTATTTATAAACAATTTCAGTATTTTTATCTTATACAAATTCTAAATAAAAATATGATATTTTTGTTGACCAATCTTTTCTTAAACTTATATTGACAAACATTTTGTTTATTTATATTATTAAATTAGTTATCCCAAATATTATAACTATTTTAGTAAAGTAGTTTTTATTAACAGTTTTCTGTGTTTATTGAATATGTTTAATTTATCTTGTTCATTTTTTTTTTAGAAGTCCCATTAAAAGAAAAAGCTTGAAATAACACACTGACCAGCGTTTGTAATTAGTTCGATACTTGGTGGGCCGTTCCAGTGAACAAATCAAATATTTGAAAAAAAAAGCAAATATTTTTTAACTAAAATCTACTTTTATTAATTTAAAAATTTATTTTATCTTTTTAAAGTCAATTTGACTTACTAGCTCAGCAGGTTATATGGAAATCCTTTCGGCACCAAAGATAATCGGTCACACTTGCCTATCTCATTAGTGGACTAGCTAGATTTAAATAAAAAATCCTACTGTGAAAATATTGGCCACCGATCTGCACACCTTAGATGAGTAAAAAAAACATGGAAACTCATGTACTGTCACTCTTCATATATCACTGTCAAATTAACAGTAGATCAACATAAGTCATTAAACCCTTTTTTTTTTAGCTTTTTTTTTCTTCCCACTTGTACTTTAAATTCTTAATGATCTCTTTTTTGTTACTTTTTTGATTATCTCTCTGTACTTTACCAATGCTAAAGTTAAATAAATGTGATTTTTTAAAAAGTTAAATTTGAGTTTGAAAATGTATATAAACTTGTATCTGTTTATAAAACTATAATATTTTTGTATGAACTTGTAGTAACATTTATTGCTTTAGTAAAAATTTAAATTCTTTCTTAAAAACTCATATGTTTACTTTTGTAAAACATAGTTTGTATTAACATTTGTAAAACTAACTTCATTCTAAAGATAAAAAGTTTTAAGTAAACTGAATAAAACACAGAAAATACTTGAATGGACAAATAAGTCACAAAGATTGTAATTTTTTAAAGTTACGCAACTTTGAATTGATAAGAAAATTTTGAAAGAATAATACGTTTGTAAAAAAAAGATTTCAAGAATTTTGATTCAGTTTTTTAAGTTTAAAAAAGTCAATTAACAATTTTCAGAATAATTAAAAAATACTTTCTTGTGCTTTTACTTGAACTTATTTTGTTTTTTATAAGATGCTAAAGCTTGCAATTTTTAGCTGCCAGTACAAATTGCTTGTCGATTCGCTTCATTCACAAGCAGAAAAAATAAAATCTTCCCAAATTGGCCATTGTTGCGCGGCGGCCAATGCGGCGGCCGCAATTATCGGTGAGAGATCAGGTCAGTACGAATCTATTGTTAAATTATTTCAAATTTAAAGAAAAAAAAAATGATAATAAAACAAAATAAAAGTTAGAAATAAAAAACGTAAATAAAATAACTACCTTTAACCGGTGATGGCGCTTTTTCCAATACATGTAAGGTGTAAATTGTGTTTGCCCAGTTCATACACTAGTAATTAGAAATAATTGCACAAACACTGTATATTTCTTTGTATCTGCTTTGTACATGTTTTGTAAATACTTTAGGTTAATCATCAAGCTCGAAGGTTTAGTGTTTTTATTTAATTTTGAATTTATTTTGAATTCATTGATAACTAAAACATAATAATTCATTTATAAAACAGGTGCAAAGTAAATTTATCTAATTTAAATTTTTAAACGGAAATAAGTATTGAAATTTTACTTTTTGTGAAAAATTATCGCTCATTTTTGAAAATAAATTTAGAATAAAAATTTAAAAAAACTAAAATCATTTAAATCTGCATTTAAAGTCAAAAAAAAAGTCAGTCATTAGTATAAATAGTAATAAGTCAAAATCTTAGAGAAAATCGGGTAATTCTCGGTTGGAGCCATATGAAAAACAACATTGGCTAATGATCAGCGGCTTTCAGGCTAAAAGTGGGCTGACCTGACATCCATTAGCATACAGCGGCACGAAAAAAAAAAAAAAACGGATTCTAATTTAGTGGCCTCCTTGTTGTGCACTTAATCATCTTGTTTCCAACCTTTTTTATCCAACCTCCGTTTTTTTTGTTTTTTTTTGCTTAAAACAATACTCAAATTTGGTGGTCCTCGTTAATTATGCGCGCGCAATTCGTTATGCTTTTAACCCTTTGTGGTGACTATAATTAGCCAAATATTTGCGCATTCTACATCCTTGACCATAGACATCTATTTTGAAGTTAAGCTTTGAATACTTAAAATTTAAGTTTAGGTACTTAAAAAAAACATAAATTCTTTAAAAGTTTTAAAAATCTAACAAGTAATGAACTAAAAAGTTAAAAATTCAAAAATAAAGAATATTTATAAAGATAAAAACCATTTTCTTGTAAACAGGCTAAAAAACTAAAATTAAGAATCAAAGTTGGTGTAATTAAATTAAACTTATTTTAAGCAGAAAATTAGGTGAATTACACAAAGGTAAAATTTAGCTCTATAAACAGTTTTAAATAAAATTTGTTTAAGACAATTTTAGTTTTTTGTTTCAAAAACGACATATTAATTGCTATGAGATTAATTGCTCTTATTAACTTGCGGCCAGAGGCAGTAAAGCCGATGGCATTCAAAAAATTAGTTAAGATCAAAATTATAAACAATTTTTAAAAAACATCAAAAACTTGACCATTTATTTTGAGATCTTATTAAATTGTCTGTGATCAGTTATAGAGCAGCCGCAGGTCATCAAGTTCAAAAACTAAAAAAAAATAAAAATCATAAAATAAAATATTTATTAAAAGATCTAAACCATAAAAATAGCACGCCTTAATTTTGATGTCTTTTCATCTAATCATCGAGAGAAAAAAACTATCAGTTTTAATGATAAAAATTATACATCGATGGTAAAGTTTATCAAAACTTTAAAAGTTTAATGAATTTAAATCTATAGAAAAATGATCCAAACTATAAAAATTATTAAACAAATGGATCGGAAAAAAACTTAAAATTTAAAATCTAAATTTATTTTTTGTAGAACATAGAAAATCTAACAAATTAATTTAAAAGCTGTTAAAAAAAATATCAAAAAAGAAAAAAATGACAAAAAATCATCAAATTTTTTATGCCGACAATTCATATTCTCAAAGGCGGAGTAGATAAAACATTTACTTTTTTTGTCATCAAATACGTTAAGTGGGCGGATGCGCACGCGTAATTATTAATTTGTCAAATCAAAGCTTACACGTGTTTTAACGATACTTTATATCTCGAGATATTTTTTTTTTTTATTAATTTTGATACTTTCGAATTTTAACAAAAATATTTTTTATTTAGTTTAAAAAAGTTAATCTTAAAACACATCGGATTAATATTTGCTGGTTGTATAATTTGTAAAAAAAAAAATGTTCTACGGGAAAAAGTTCGAAAGTTAATCTGAATGTGAGAAATCAAAAATGTTCACATGCACAAAAGTCAACATATAATGATCGGTTTGTTAAAAAAAAAAGAAAGTGTCTCTGCAATTTAGATTTTTTTTTCTTCTTTTTTTTTCTAAATTCTGTCGTTCGTTTTATGAAAACTTCTTTATTTTTTTTCTCAATAAACTTTCTGGTCTTGTTATTTTTCGTATTTTTTTTCATAAAAAAAAGTTTTATTTTCTACTTTATTTTTTTTTAGCTTCTATAAAGTTATTTTTGATTTTCAATTACGATTAAATAACTTTTTGAAGTTGACTAATAATATTAAGGCGTGTTAAGAAATAAAATCAATGAGAATATTTGATACGCATCTAAGTTTTTTTTAATAGAACTCTATAAGTAGTAAATATAAAAAAAAATTCGACACAAGAATTCATTTCAACCTATATTAAATGATGAAAAAAAAAGATGCATTTGTGCTTCTATAACTTAAATTAGTTTATGACAAAATGATTTCTTGAAAAAAAGAGACAACTTTGTCAATGTAACAACTAAAAATAAATTTTTTTTTTTTAATTTTATGTCTAATTAAATATTTATAAAGCATTGATAAATTAATTCATTGACAATAAACAAGAATAAAATTCATAGTGAAACAGAATAATATTTAAATCTTTGTATATATTATTCGCATCATCAACGCGTCAAACGATTCACAGCTGGTAAAATCATGAATTATTCAAAGCAATTTTGATATTAAAAATTAACATTTTAAAATTTTTTTTGTTTTGTTTTAAATTAAGGTGAGAAACTAAGTTAATATCATTTAAAAAATAATAATTTATCATCTTTAAATTCGAAATTCATTTTTTTTTTTCAAAGTTAAGCTATTAACAAACAAAAATTTTAACTAAACTATTTGTTTTCTTTTCTTCGTATAAGATGTCTAAGAGATCCTATTTTAATTAAGGTTGAGTTACAAATAATTTAAAACTTATAACAAGACAAATTAAGAAACACAGAATTGAATAGAAAGAGTAAAAAAGTTAATCAAAGAAAAACTATTAAAACATGAAAATTTTTTAAAAATGACAATTAATTAAAATTAATAAGAAAATTTTTAATGATGTTGAGAATTATAACGAACTTACAAGATAATCGTTGGTTTGACATGCGCCGACATCATTTAAAATAATTGTACATCAATTAATTTTAAGCCTTAACTACTTGTTGGTAAAATTATTTGTTGGTGGTCTTTTTCTCCTTTATTATCTTTATTTAGTTGTTTCTTTAAAGCTAAAATTATTATTTATATTGTCTTTTTTACAACAAGATACTTGTCAACTAATGTATTCAATAACACCGTTAATTTAAAATATGTAAAAAGTTTTGATCATTAAAATTTTTGTTACTTTGTTTAAAATTCTCATTTTGTTATAATTTTTGTTTTTTTTTTGAAAAAATTTTTTAATTTTTTGCTTAAAATTTTTTTGAATTTCATTTTTTAATCTTAATTTTTGCCCTTTTGTGTTTGCTTATGTGAATGTTTTTTACTTATTCTTTACAAATAATTTTTCTTTAGTTACAAACATAATAAACTTAAAAACACTCTCCATCAAATTTAGTTTTTTTTTCTTTAAATAAAAAGAAAAATATTTACCTTACAATGGCATTTAAACTGAATAAGTATATCGGCGGCGGACCACAGTCACGTTTTGCGGCGGCGGCGGTCACGCAGTTTATTTTTACAGTCAAAATTTAAGACACGAAAATAAAGTCGAGAGGCACCCTCACTTCGATTCAATATTTTATTTCACGCCATCATATAACCACATTTGGATTTTCATTTTAATTATATTATTTATTTTTTTTAATCTTAGATTTTGAACGTCTTATTATGAAAAAATTTGAATATTAAGAACAAAATAGCTCAAAAAGACAATTTAGAATATGATGTTTTAAATTGCTTTTACTGATTATTAAAGTTATAATATTAGAGATGAAATAAAGATAATCCACCAAGTTTTAAATAAAATTTTTCAGCAAATCATGTTAAGTAAATTCAAAATTTAAGTTTTTTCTTAAGAACAAAAATTGAATAAAAAACTAAATGTAACGGTCATTTCTATTCAGTTGATTAAATAAAAAATTTTTTTTGAAAATTTAAACGAGTTCAAATTAAAAAAATGAAAGTAAAATTAAAATTCTTCTTAAAAAAAAACTTCTGAATTTTATTCAGTAAAGTAATTACATTCAATATGTTTGCTTAAAAGTACTATTCTTTTATTTATTTTTTGAATAAAGAATGATGCATGTCTCTTAGTAAAAGATAAATACAAAAAAAAAACGTGTATTAATTCTTGTATATTAACAAGTTTTTATGAGTCTATAAAGTTGATCGATTTTAATTTAATATGTATGTTCATTCATTGAATACGTAATTAATCATAATTTTTATTTCAAAGTTGCGAAACTATAAGATTTATTCTCACAACAGGTAAATTAAAGTATCTTTACTAGACAGAAGACATGCTGCTGTGAATAAAGAATAATTGTATTATACTTTTTTAAGAATTAAAATTAATTTTAAGTTTTTTGATTATGTAAAGTAACATAAATCTATTTTAGTTAATAAATATTAAATAGATCTATAGTTTTAAAAATAGTTATAGTTCCAAAGATAGTTAATAAAATTTATTAGTAAAATATTTTTAAATAAAAAACCTAACAACTTAAACAAAAGTTTAGAAGAAAAATTGTTTATCATAAAAAAACATCTAAAAAAAAAAAAATTTTTCATTAGAATATTTAAATTTAAACAAATTAATAAATGTTATAGATACAATAATAGTTAAGATTATAGATATAATAGTTATAGTAAATGTTGTAATTAAAACTATAGTGATAGTTAATTTAAAAGTTTCAAATTGAATTAATGGAATTTAAAAATTATACTTCAAATTATAAATACAAAACATGTAACTAAAATAATCTTTTTAATTAAATAATATAAAAAGCATAAATATTTAAACTGGGACAAAATTGTTAATAAATTTTTTGCAAGGTTTCAAAAATATTTTTCTTTTATTTTTTTGGTTCTATAGAACACAGCCCTATAATATTCCATGTAAGAACGATTGGACCAATGGAGCATGATTTGAAAAAAAAAAAACTATTAGGTTTTTTATAATTTTGACAAAACATCGATTTGTTTTACTTTAAGTATAATTTTCTTTGTTTGCTTCAAAAAATATTAAATTGTTTAAAAAGTATTTAAAACATAAAGTTAATAAACTTTTTTTTAATTATTTTAAATAAGCAAAAAGAATAAGATGATTTAAAAATTTTTCTATCAACAATACAAAAGCTTAACCATCTTCCTAAAAATAATCAAATTTCACAAAAAGCTTTTTTAAAAAAAAAAAAAAACTAAAACTTCCGGTTTTCTAAAATAATGTTTCTAAAATAAGATCAAATGGATAAAAATTACAACTTTATTTAATTTATTCATAATCTGTAAAGCTTTTTGAGCTACTATCTATGAAAAAAGGAAATTTTGTTAAAAAAAGAAAACAATATTTTTATATAAAAATATGTATTTATGAAATTACTTCAAATAGAGTATGTTGAAGTGCTTGATTTGTTTTGCGTGTCTTTTTACCATTTTCCTCAAAACTCTTACATGATAAAGTTTTTTTTTTTTCTTTTAAATATTGACAAGCGCAGAAACACGCTTGATTGATTAAATTACTCAAAACGAACTTTACCCGTTTAAAATTACAAAGTAATTATGTATTCCAAAAGTGTGATATCATTGATCGATTTAAAATTCTTATTAGCTTTTTTAATTATTATTATAATTGATTTTCTAATTAAAAAATCCGATTGACATTCATTACACATAGATACTTATCAATCTACATTGACATACTCAAAGTGTGTGGCTTTTGTTTTTAATTTTCACAAAATTAGTCGAAATTTTTTTTCTCAATTTTCTAAGAATCATTATTTTAAAATCTCGACGAAAAAAAAGAAAGCTAAAAATGAAAAAAACCAAGGTACCTTTACAAAGGCGGTGGTGGAATGCTTAGCCACTAGATCAGTAAAAAAAAAATTCTAATTATATGACTCGCGCGTAAACTTTTTCTCTACCTAAAAAAAAAAAAGGCCCTCCAATGTGGAGGAGTGAGACACGAAAGCTTTGGGCTAACTATTGGTGAAAAAAAAAAAACTAAAGCACAAGTAAAGAATTCAAAGTTAGATACATTCCAACGCTACGTTTTTTAATTGCCCGTCTGTACGATTGCCGATCTAGTGTCCATAAATAATAAATGCACTTCTAATGATATACCGGCCTCGGGCCAGGTTATTTTTTTCAGTTATAAATTGTTTTATATTTTTATATTATAAATTTTTTAGTTAAGGTCAATCTGGTCAAAAATAAAGCAAAAGTCCGGTATCGAGTAACTTTTGTTGTGGTGAAGATAATAGAAAAAAAAACAAGAAAATTAAATAGATAGAAAAATGTATGAAAATTAAAAATTAGAGCATAAAAAGTGAAAACAAGAAAAAAATATTTAAAAAGGCGAAGATAGAAAAAAATAAATTTTTTTTAGCACCGTAAATTTAAGTTTTAGCAAAATATAATTAAAGAAAAATAACTTAAAAACGCCCTCAATGCTACATATATTTGAAAGAAATGGTGAAAGATTGTCAGTGGACATCACCTTGATGTTTTTTTCCATCAATTCTATCATAAAATATTATTCAATGATTTAAATTGTATTGAATAAAGTAGATAAGACAAAATTAAAGGTTACTTTATAAAAGAAAAAAGTTTTAAATTTTTTTTTCGTTTTATGATAAATAATTTTACTTTAATAAAACATAATTGCACCTTAATGTGGCTTTTTTGAGAATTATGATTTTAAATGATAAAATTTTATTTTTCAAAACATCAAATATTGACAAAAAAGTCTAATCAAAAGTCAAATCAATTTTTAAGTTAAATAAACAAGGTCAAAGATTTTTTTTTTTAGTAAACATAGATATCAAATAGATAAAATTAAAGAAAGATTAAAGATTTTTTTGAAAAAAAGATTAAGAAAAGATGATGATATTAAAAGAAATATAAACAATAACCACAAAAAAAAATCTTTTTTAGAAAGCTAAAAACACGGATAATTCTTTTTGTCTCAATGGTTTGTTTCAGTTGGCCTGTTTCAGGTGAGGTTGAACACTCAGCTAAAACTGACCTTCTCCGGCTGATTTTTTTTATTTTTTAAAAGACTATTTTTGTTTATAATATTTTCTTACAGTATTTTGTCTTTGAAAATGGCCTTTCCACTTTAAAAAAAACAACTTTTAGTCTTCTTTATGGTTTTTGAACAGGAAGATGCTCATCCTGTAAACGAATTCGACAATGTGTGTTCTGCTGGTTGTTGCATTGTTATTGACCAGTTTTATCTAAAGTTTTCAAAATTGTAAGTCTCATTTTTAAAATAAAAAAAAAAAAATTTACACACAAAAATGCTGTTGTATCTGGTCCTTAAATCTAAAGTTTTTTTTTCATTTTTTTTTAAAACTTAACTTTTAAATTTTTATCTTCTTCTATTTTAACACAATAGTCTAAGCATTGATTACTTTTACAGTGTTTGTAGCTAGTCCTGCAATTCATTCAGCTTTAAGTTACCTGTTTATAATATTTTTTTTGAAAAAATTTTCTTATAATTTATTTTTAAAAAGATACATAAAAGTTGGTTTTGCTCTTCTTTATAAATCTTTTAGTTTATTTGATTTTTTTTATTGTATATAAATATGTGTTCACTTTTCAATGGTAACTTGATCCAAAAGAGGGTTTTTTTTATAAGTAACTTGAGGCAAAAAATTCTCAGCAATTGTCTTGTAATAAACAATAAGTTTATTAATTCAAGCTTCACCAAATGAAATAAACCAATTAATAATTTATTATTAAATTATCAAAGTCAAGCTTCTTTAAAATTCTTAATAAAAATTATCTGTCGTTTAAAATTTTTTTGAAATTTAATCATAAAACTATTTTAAGCAAAATTTTTTTTACGTTTACAAATTGAGGGAACAAAATTTTTAAAACAAAAGAATTTTTTAAAGATAATTTTTCATTATAACCACTTTAACATCATTTTTTGTGGTTAAAATTTTGAAATCTTCCTAAAATTTCAATTAAAATAATTAATAATCAAGATTTTGCTACTTACTAATTGTAGATTAAAAAAAAATCTTGACTCTCCCTAACACATTTTTAACAAACAAAAATAAATTTTTCTTTACTATAATATAATTAAAATTAGCCGTGTTTTCTTATAAAACTCATTAATATAAATTAATTAAAAAATAAAGTTTTTCATCACAAATATTTGTTGTAAATAAAACCACAATTAAAAGATTAATTAACACGCTTACTCAATAAATTAATTACCTATAATGGTTACCACACGCATAGGTGTCGATCATAAAAAAAAAACTTGAAAAACTTTTGTTGATTTTATTGTTAAGTTTTGTTTATAATTAAATGATTATGTTCAACAAAATTTTAAATATGTTTTAATCTTTGAAAAAATTCTTTGAAAAAAGGCTTTTTATATAAAATTAACATTGAACAAACTGTAATTAAATTCAGATTATTAATTAAAAATTTATTCTAAAGCTTAAAATGATTATTTTTTTTAAATATGAATAGCATCTTCAGTAATGAAGTTTGAAATTTTTTTTTTTTTGGTTATCGTCGTTTGCATCATCATTAACAGTCAAGAATAATCTTCCTTATTATCTCTTTAAATTGCGTGTACATAGTAATCTTAATTTTTTTCTTTCTTTTTTTTTTGTTGGACAAGTACCTAACTACGTTCAATGATCTAGCTTTTTTTAAATATATTTATACATACAGTTAAAGCTTAGCGGTAAATTGAGCTGTATCAAGTCAATTATTTAAAGCATTTTATTCTTTTTTATATTAATTTGTTACTTAAAAAACCTTTTTTTTTTTCTAATATCACAATCTGTTTTGACAAACTCAATACGAGTTGAACTCTTTTTTCAAGCTTGTATTCTTAAATATGATACACGAAATTAATTTATTCACAAAAGCATAAAATTGTTTTACTATATTTTCAAATTGTTTTTGAGTAAGATATTTTTAAAGTGAGATACTTATAATGTAAGATACTTTTTAGATTATATCAAAACTGAAAAAAAAAATTAAAATATCATCTTAATGATTGAAAACATTGGTATAAATAAGCATAAAAGTAGTTTAAAGTTGTATCGTTTTTTGATCAAAAAAAAATTCAAAATAAAAAAAAACTTGATTAATTTGATCGAATCATGTTTATCTTAAATTAAAAATTTTACTACCTTAAAATCATTTTACGATAATTGAAGTATCTTAAAGGAACCAGAGAAGGTAAAATAATAAAAAAAAAATTTTCTTTAAACTTTTATTAGCTTCTTAATTTTTACCTAAAAATTTTTATTAATAATTTCATCCAAATTATAAGAATTATAATTTTAAAAGGAGAAAATTTTTTTTTATAAATTTGAACTAAATTCTTGAACATCAATTGATTTTTTTTTTAGCTCATCTTTTAATATTAAAACTATTGCTTTAATTTAAGTAATAAGCAATTTTAGCTACTTAAACGACTACCCAAATTAAAAAAACTTATAAATTTAAGTTTCAAAATTGTCAAAATTCATAATCAAATAATTCAGAAATAACCAGTTTTCACCTTCAATTTGCACGATTTTTTTTTATAAAAAAATTTTAAAACTTTGATTGTTTTAAGTTTATGTTTTCAAATTATATTTTCTTCATTATTTCATGAAACTATAAAATTAATTGATCTTTTAAAATATTTAATAAACTGTTTGATTAAAATTTTCTCTTTAAAACATTAATATAACAAAAATATAAGGTGTATTCATAAAAATTTAATTTTTTCTTAAGAATAAAATTTGAAAGAATAAAGTTTTTGAAACATTTTAATAAATTAAACTTGATTAAAAATTTACATATAAAATACAAGAAAATTATTCATAAAATAATTTTTTAATTTTCAACTGTACAGTTTGTCCTTCTAAAATAAAATCATCTGTAATATTATCAGAATCTGGTTCTAAAGATGGTTCTAATGCATATGGATGTAATTTTTTGTCAAATAAAACATTACCATCTAAATCTATTGCATATTCATAATTTGTTGGATGATCTATAGCTAATTCAATTGCTTTAGTTAATTTATCTTCTGTTATATAAGTAGAATATCTTTCTTTTTCTTTATTAATTTTTGAGATTATATTCTCTTTTTTTACTTCGTACTCTTCATTTTCTTTTAATTTATTTTTCAAATTAATAACTTCTTCTTCAATTTTTTCTAATTTAATTCTTTCTTCTCTTAATTTGGCTATACGTTCATTTTCTTTATTATTTTCTTCAAATAATTGATTTTGTTTATCTTTTATTTCAGTTAATTCTTTAACACTTCCTCCTTGAAGAATTGGAATAGTTATTTCTCTTTCAAAGTATTTTTGAATTGATTTGTACTTGTAAGCATAAATTTTTTCTTCTTCATCTAATAGTTCTTGATCTTCTTTAGAAAGCTTTTTAACAGGTAAAATTGTAAATAATTTTTGTACAGATACTGGTTTCCATAATGGTTTAGGTTGTTTTAAATATCTTTTATATCTTTGTTGATCAAAATAAATCTTTTTCAAATTCAGACTAATTAAATTTTTATTTGTTGTTTTAATAATCATTTTAATTAAATTAAACTTTTATTAGTTTATAATTTTTATAAAAACAAAAATTATTTGAAAAACAATTTGAAATTAAACTTAAATAATAAAAATTTAATTTAAAAACAAGACATGTGAGTAATTTTAGTATCTGCCAACGACAATTGTGGCGCTAAATTATAAAGAAAAAAAAAATTATAAACAAACATTAACGCCATCTAACAATTTTTTATTATGTTGTTGAAAAATATTAAGTTTTTTTAAACTTTTTCTGATACTCAAATATTCAAAGTTTAACAAACATTTTTTTGTTAAAATCTACAAAACTGAGTTTATTGTAAATTTTTTTTTTTAATTTAAAATTTATTTGTATGAAATAAAACTAAAATTTTTCTTTTTATATGCTGATAAAGCTGCAATTTTGACTTGACCGATTTTTTGAAAAAAAAAAAAGTTTTCTAAACATCTGTTTTAACTAGTTTTAATTTTTTTTTTTAAACCATTTAAAATTTTTCCTATTTTTCAGCATTTTATTTATTTTTTTGAAAATTTATTAAAATTTTTCTAAAACTTTATTTTTTGAATCTTTAACCACTTGATAAAATTAAACTAAACACGATTTAAATTAAACGTCTTATGTATTCATTTAAACTTTCTTAAGTTTTAATCATCATATCTGACCAAGTTTAACAATTAAAAATTTAATTGTTCTAGTTCTTTTTAATATGAAAATTGCTTTTAAAAAAAATTTTTATAACAATTTTATAAGATCAAAAAAATTGTTTCTCAAAAATTTTTAAACTTTTTCTCAAATTCTTTTTATATCTTATTTTTAAAGTTAAATTTCTAAATATTTTATTCTCTAAATAATTAATTCTCTTAATAATTTGTTCTTTAAATATTTTATTCTTTTAAATAGAAAATTTTCTAATTTATCTAAATCAAATTTTTTATTTTTCTAGAAATTTCCTTTTTTTAATTATCTATAAATTTTGAAAAAAAAATTTTTATGTGTAAGAACTTAAATTAGAATGGTAAAAAAACTGTAATTTGAAAAATTTAAATTAGATTTTTTGATATATTTTCATAGTACCATAAACTATTTTCATTATTAAAATTTCCATCATAAAAATTATTCTAAAGCTTTTTATCATCATTTTTTATACAAACTTTTCTGTTATAAAACTTTTCTACTTTGTTTAAATATTAATCTATCGTAAAATATGTTCTTAATTTTTTTTTTTGAAACTTTTTGAAACTTTTATTTGGATTTTCTTACTCTTATTTTTTTTTTTTTGGTTTTCTATTCAAATTTTTTTTATTAAAATCACTACTTTTCTATCAAAATCTATAGTTTTTTATCAAAATCACTACTTTCCTATTAAAATCTTTAGTTTTTTATTAAAATATTTAGTTTTCTATCAAAATTTTTCTATTAAAAAATGTTTACTTTTATACAAAAATATTTTTTAGTTCTTTAAAATAAATCTTTTCCTTTTGTAAATATAATTTTATAGTTTCCTATCATCACAAATTTTTTTAAAACTTTTTATCCATATTTATAGTTAGATTTAGTATAAAGTTAAATAGCTGAGAATATTTTAGAAAAATTTTTTAGCTAATTGATAAATTATTTTTCCTTTTAATAAAACTATTTTTAGTTAAAAATTTTTGTCTTATAAAACAATAAAAAAAATAAATATTTTTAGCTTTTTGCATCTTTAGGAAATCGGCTTACTTTTTAGATGATTTAAAAAGAAATATCTGGTCTAATAAGTTTTTTCAAAAAACAATAAACCATTTTTAAAGCTATTTATGTTTTTACCACTATCAAATTTTTATTTAACAGTATTTTGTTTTAGCTCAGTTTTTTTTTTTACTCAATTTATTTCTGTTTAAATGTATTTTAGAAAAATTTTTGAAAATTATTTAAACTTCTATAAATCAGTTTTATATATTAAAAGATAAAAGTTTTTTTTTTAAAAAAAAGTTAAAAGTTCTGCTTAAAATTAAAAGTTTAAAATAATATAAAGTTCTTTCAAAACTAGATGTCAGGAGTAGAAAATTTTTAGAAAAAAAAATTACCTTTGATGAAATTGTTACAAAAACTAATTTATTTTGTAAAAGTATTTATTAAAAGTTGATGATAAAAAAAAAATAATCTTCGTATGAAAATTAAGTTTTTTTTTTGCTACATCATAATTTAAATTATCATTAATTTATCTTTTAAAAATCAATTCAGCTAAATTTAATAAACCTTATGCTTTAGAATTTTTCGATTAATCAAAATACATGAAAAAAGTTTTAATTTATTTTTCTTAAAAGATATTATAGTGTCATTTTTAAAATCAAACTTAATCTTTTTAAATATTGATTCAGTGTTATTTAATTATGAAAAAACCAAAACTTTGCAGAAAGATGTTTTTGTATAAAATTGATTCAAAAAAGAAATTGATTTTTTTTCTACATAAAAAAAGCAAATTAAAATGATAAAAAAAATTTTCATAAAAAATAACTTTATGCGGTGTATTCCAAAAAAAACTTATTATTTAAAATAAAGTTTATTATTTCTTAGTTAAACTAAATAAAAAATTGATTGATTGTTTTTACTAGCTTATAAAAAAACTTTTAAACTAATATTTACAAATTAGTAGTAAGATAGTGATTTAGCTAATCATTTAGATGCTTTTATGAGTCTAATTGAAGATAACAAAAACAAATATTTAATTTTTTTGTTTTATATATTTTGTTCAATCCTTAAAACATTTTATAGAGTACAAAAAAATCTAAAAAGTAAACTTCCAAATTTTACAAAAAATTAAAAAAGTTTTGTAATGTTGATTTTAATAAAATTTAAGTAAACTAATTATTTGATCAATTGAATCTAATCAAAGATATTTAAAAAAAAGTATTTTAAAAATAAAAAGTTAATTAAGCTTTTGATAAGAGACATCTATTTTTTAAAATTTAAGATCTTTTTGTTTTTAATAAACTTAATCGTAAAGTTTTTTTCAAAAAAAAAAAAGTTTCTTTCTTTTTAATAAAATAAGTTTTTAAAGATGATTTTAATGAAATAAGTCTTCCAAGATAATTTTAATAAAATAAGTCTTCTAAGATAATTTTAATAAAATAAGAAGTTTTTTAAGATGATTTGAATTTAACTAGAAACAGTAATTTAATATTATCTATTTCAATAACTATTTTTATAATCTTAATTTAAAGTATAATTCAAAATTATTAAAAAATACTTCATTGAATTTGGGAATTTTCTTTTCAAAAAAATTTTGATTTTTTATATAAAAAAACTGATACATTTAAAGGTTTAAATTTCATTTTTTCTCTTAAAGCTTCTATATTTTTTAGTTAATTTAAAAATAAAATTTAATTCAAAAATTTTTATCTTCCAAAATTTTGATTATTTTATCGAAAAAAATTGGTCTTCTTCCAAAATTTAATTTTGTTGATTTTTTATTTACTTTGAATTTAAATTTATTTCAAATCTAAATTTATATAGAATTTTTTGAAAAATTATTTTCCAACTTAATAAAAAAGTATGAAAAATTGTTTAAATTATTTAAATGATTAGACTAATTTAATTTTGAGAATAAATGTCTACTTGAAATAAACTTTGAACATTATTAATGAATATTGGAAATTCGTTCTAAATAAACTCTTCTATTTAAGAAAATACATATTGATTATTGATTTTTATACACTAATTTGTTTATACCAAGCATGAAATTATTTGATCTCTTTTTAAAAAATAAATTAATTCGATTTTTTTTCTACATTAAACTAAACTTATTTACTTAGTAAACAAATTTACATGTTTCGAAATCATTAACTTATTTTTATCTTTAGTTTTAAGTAGTTTCCAAATAAATTTTCTTAATTGTTTATCGAATTCACAAAAAAACAAAAATACTTGTTCAAAATAAATCAAAATTTTAAGTCCATTGTTTTTAATGAAATTTATTGCAATTAATAAATCTAGAGAATATATTAGATAGATAATTATTCTAAAAAGCTTATTCTTCTTTTAATAACCTTGAAAAATCAATTTATTTTTGATTTTTAATTTTTTCAACCTTTTAATCTTCATTTTTTTCAACCTTTTAATCTCTATTTTTTTCCAACATTAATTGTTGACATCATTTTAATCTTCATTTTTGAATCTTTTTAAATATCCCGCTAAATAAACTTACTTTTTGATTAAATTTGTTAATTTAATTCACAGCTTAAAAATCTTGTTTTAAAATGAAAAGTTCTAAAACAAAATTAAACATCAAAACTGTTAAACAAAAATGACACTTTTTAAATAAAAAAAAGAGAAGAATTTTTAAATTATATTTTTTATTCATTTATATGACTTTAGCTTCACAAAAAAAGACAATCTTATTCTACGAAAAAAATAAAGGCTCAGACAGAGGTCTAATTAAAAATGGTTGATTGTTACTAAATTTGATTGAAGTATAACGATAGCTTTTGCTTTTTTTCTTCTAAAAACTAAAAAATTTAATTAAATTGCAAAAAAGAAGACTTGTCTGTGTAGATGTCTAAAAACTACAGAATCACTTGTGGTTTAAAATTTATAATTATTTTCAAATGAAAATATACAAATGTTTTAATGTTAATATCTAGAATGTGTAAATTTAGAATGTCTAATTAATGAAGAAAAAAAAAAAATTTTTTTACTCAGATAGTAAAAGAGTTTTGTTTAAATACAAAAATATAAATTACCTACTTAAAATAATGTTAAAAATGTTTTTTAAAATATTTTTTTTGTTTAAATTTGTTCACAATCAACAATCAGTATTTAAAGAAATTAATTTTTAGCAAACTTTATAAATTCATTTAAATATATTCACAAAATAAAAGGTAGATGAGTTTGTACTAAAAGTGTTTTTTAAAAATTCAATTGCATCTTCTTTTTTAATTGAGAACTTTAAATTTCAAAACTTAATTTTACATAGTTTACTAAAGTCTCAAATTTAAGTGCATTAATTATTATTTTAAGAAAAAAAATTGCATCAGTTAATTTTAAATAAAGTGCTAATTATTTTTAAAAAAGCAAAAACTTAGTTTGAAAAATAAAATTTGAAAAACAAAACAACTCTTAAAGTACTAATTTATAAAAAAAAAAACGCATCATTATATGTGCTCTAATGTAAATATTCTTTTAAACATAACTGTACAAGTTTTGGCATTTTGAAAGATAATAATTTTAAAAATAAAGCTTTGAACAAATTTAAAGTGAAGCTTTCAAAATGATAAATTTACCAATAAATATTCTTATGTAAAATCAAAATAATTTATAAATAGTTTTTAATTTAGAACATTTTTTAAAAATATTTGTATTAGATGAAAATAAAACTGATTTTCAAAAAATATAAATCTATATAAACTTAATTTTTTGTTTTCTTTTTTTATAAAACATATTCTTATCATTTACCAAATTTTTTTTTTTGGCCACCTGATTATTAGGCTTATTTGGCTTTTTAATTAGGCTTTGTTTTAAAGTTAAGCCAAATGTTAAGAAAATCTAAATTGTTCAATTTAATGAAAAATTAAGATAAATAAAGCAAAAAAAATTTAATTTATAAACTATTTCACTAGAATCAAATATAATTGAAAGTGATGATCTGCTAATTCTAATTTTTAATTGATTGATGAATAGAAAATTTGAAAACTGTTTTTTTTTCTAAAAAGTTTTTCATTAAACAGTTTAAAGAAATTTTACAATAAAGTGTTTTTGAAAATGATTTTTTTTTTTTTTAATTTTTTTTTTTGATTAAGCACACATTTTTATAAAAGAATTGGCAAAAATGAAAATGATTTTTTTATAATTTTGAACTTTGGTTTTAATGATTGTAAATGATTTCTTGATTATTAATGTGGCTAAAAAAAACTTGCATTCTAAATTAATAATTCTTTCATCAAACGATGAACTTTTTTCTATTTGATCAGAATTTAATCAGATCACAACCAGGATTCTAGCAAAAGAAGAGTGGTCATTTTTTTTTAATATGTTTATCATTAACACTTTGATTTTTAGATTTATTTAAACGAGTAGTATTTAGTTTACTAGATTTCCCTGTTTTTACATATTCCATAATAGTTCGAAATTCATTAAAATTAATTCTGCCATCACCATCTTCATCAGCTACACGTATCATATCAGCTACTTCTTCATCGCTTAAATGTTCACCTAAAAAAATAAATTAAAATCAATAAAAATTTCAAAATTAAATTAAAAGAGAAAATCTTTAGCTAATAAATAAGCTTATTTAATTAAATTGAGTTTTCAATAAGTTGAGCATTCTTAAATAATAAGCTGAGTTGTCTTAAATTAATAACTTTTTCTAAAGTAAATAAATGAAATTCCCTTGAATAATAAAATTTCTTAAGCTAATTAATTAAATTTCTAAACAGATTAATCGAGTTTCTTAACAAATTAATTAAATTTCTCAAACTTATTGAGATTCTTAATTGAGAAAACTAAATAACTTAAAATTAATGAGCTGATAAAAATTTATAATTAAAACTCTTTGATTTGATAATAAAAAAAAAAATTTTACCAACCTAATTTACCCATAACTTCTTTTAATTCAGTTTCAGTTATAAATGAATTTTTATCTAAATCAAAAATTTCAAAAACTTTTCTTAAACTTATTTCATATTGTTCAGGCGTTATACGCGTTTCATATTTAACCATCATTTGAATAAATTCATCTAAATCAATAAATTCATTACCATCTAAATCAATTTCTTTAAGCATAACTTTTACTTCATCATCTGAAACTGGTTGTTCTATTTTTGCAAACATAGATTTTATTTCTGATGCTGAAATTAAGCCATCACAATTTTCATCTAACATATTAAATGCATCCTTATATTCATGTAATTTTTCTTCACTTATTTTATAAAAATCAGCTTGTTTCCTTGTAGAACTATGCTGTCTTTTACCTTGCTGTCGGCTAGTTGCCGCCATTATGCTTGTATTTTTTATTTTTTTATCTTTTTGTGATGTAGAAGTTAAATCAGTCAAGTTATTTTCTTGAACAGATGATTTTTTAACCATGGAATGGTCTTCAATTTTATTACTACGATGTTTTGGAATTTTGCCGGCTTATTTGTATCAACTTTCTTAAAAATAACAAAATAATTCTTCTGGGCACTTTTTCAAATCTTCATTTTAAAAAAAAAAAAGAAATTAATTTTTAAATTTTTGTAAACTTAAATTTAAAAAAAAAAGTTAAATACTGAGAATTCACAAAAGATAAAACAAATTGACGAAATTATCTAAATTATGTGTATAAAAATCATCATCAGAATTATTATAAAATCAAAATAATTAATTTTTTGTTTTACAAATTCATTGACTAGTTGAGAAATAAAACTTAAAAAGAAAGATCATTTTAGAGCGCAGATTTGAAAGAAGATTTTAATTTTATTTTTTGGCAAGATAACATTATTTTTAATTTAAAACTATTAATAGAACTATATGAACTGACATACATACAATTAACAGCTTTATTTGACCTTTCAACATTTTACCCCTTTGTAATTGTCCTTTAGAAAAAAAATTCTAATTTCAAAATCAATTTATAATTATCGTTTGTTTACTTAGCAAACTATATTGGGATAATAAACATAAGAATTGAATTACATAAAAAATTCTCTATTTTAATCATAAAATAAGTTTTAAGACTAATGAAGCCAAAATTTGATCAAAAAAATGAATTCAGAAAATTATCATCAAATAATTTATCAAATATTTCAATAAGAACTTCAATTAAAATATTTTCTTTTCAAAAAAGTGTTTATAAAAAACGAATTAGATTTTGAAACAATGAAGATCAAGGTGATTTTATAAGGTGAGGAAACTTTTCATTAAATCAATGTTAAATAGAAATAAATATTTATTAGTTGAAGATAAGTTTTTATGAAAAATTTTAAATGAGAATCAGTAATAAATTAAAAATATTTATTTAAAAAAGAAAATCATAAAAAGTAATTAAAAAGTTGAATTTAAATTAAACCATAAAATTAGAGAAAAATTTGAAATCACATGGTAGAAATAAGTTTCAATAAATTATTTTGAAAAATAAATTTTTAAATAGTAGTTTTCTAAATTTTTAGAAAAAAACTTAATAAAAGTTTTCTTAATATTTAGAAAATAGTTTAATAGAAAAGTTCATAGTTTTTAGAAAAAAAAGTTTAATAGAAATTAAATAGAAAATAAAAAAAAAAGATTAAAACATGTTTGAATAGAAAAGTTTAACATAAGATTTAATAATGTTTAAGAAAAGTTTAACATAAGATTTAATAAAGTTTAATAAAGAGAAATCGTTTAAAATATTCAAACTTTTTTAAAACAATAGAAAAGTTTAAATACAAAGAATTTTATTTCAAGGAAAATGTTTCTAATCTTTTTTATAATAAATCTTTTAATATAATTAAAAAATTGTAATCAGAATTGCAAAATTAAGCAAAATAGTTTTGTAAAAATAAAAAATTTTTACAACAAAACATGAATATTTTTATATAAAAAATTTTTAGATAAACTCTTCATTTTTATTAAGTATTCATTTTTACATAATTTTTTTTTCTCAAAATGAACTATTCTTTCAAATTTCAACATTAATTTTTTATTCAAACTTCTCATACCAAGCTCTTTGAAATTTTCTTTTTTATTTAAACTTTTTATTCAAACTATTTTTATTAAAAATCTTCATTTAAAATTTTTATTTAAAAATCTTCATTTAAACTTTTTTCTTTTTTAAAACAAACTTTACAATTGATTTTTCAACATGAAATTTTCATTATTTTAAATGAAATTTTTTACATAAACTTTCTATATATAAATTTTCTAAAAATATTTTTTTTCAAAAATTTGATTAATTGAAAGTTTTTAATTAAAAGATTCAAAAAAGTTTAGCAATTTTATTAAGTAATTTAGAGCTAATATAAAAAGAACTAGATATACTTAAACAATAAAGAAATAAGAACATTAGATTAACTATTAGAGTTAATTGAATTATTTTGTTTTTTTATATAAAATAATCTTATAATTAATTTAAAACTCATTTAATAAAAACTACAATTTTAAAAATAAAAAAGAAATTAAAAAAACTCTAAAAACGATTAAAAATAGGATTTTTTTTACATTAAATTATCATCGTTTTATCGTTCAATAAATGAAATTACTTTTATTGAAACAACTTGAATCAAAGATATTAAAAATATTATGTTTTTAATTGTCCAAAAAAAAAAAAGTTTAATAATAATTATTGCGTGAGATAAGAAAACTAGAACAAGGTGACCTAATGATTAAAATTATAAAAAAGAAAATAGGTGTACAGAATAGTTTTTATTGTCCAGTTTACCAAACAAAAATTTTCTGAATTTTTTTTTTAGTCAATTATCGATCTTTTTGATTTAAATTTTTATCAACCATTTTAATAAAATCCATAAATTTTTATTACTGAAAAATTCAATAAAAAAAAAGAATAAACTAAAAAAAGTTTATAATAAAAATTTAATTTTTCATTTGTTTTGAAAATTTTTTTAAAGCTTCTTTCTAAATTATTTAGAAAAAGTAAATTATGATTTAGAGAAAAAATTTTAGAAAAAATTATTCTAGAACAATGGTTTAATGTGAATTATTTTAGAAAAAACTATTTTAGAAAACAACTATTTTAGAAAATAACTATTTTAGAAAAAATTATTTAAAGAAAATTTTTGAAATAATTATAATTAAAAAAGAAAATTTACCGATTTAATTAAATCCTTAATTTATTCAAAGAAAAATAGCTTATAATTAAAAGACACAGGGCACTTAATGCTCAGGGCACAAATAAAATTAAACACGACTGGCACATTAAAATAACTTCTTTTTTTTTTTAATATAAAACTTAAATAAACTTTAATAACAACAGGTTTAAATAATTTAACAACCAAAAATTTCACTTTAATTAACACTTTAAGTTTTATAATAAAATTTGAAAAAAAAATTTGATCAATCAATTAAACCCTTCTTGAACACATTATGTTTTTATTTTTTATTCTAAAAAACTTCAAAAATGTGCGTGTTAAAAAAAGCGGATAACAATTAAAAATAAAATTGATACATTTTTTTTAGAATAAAATTCAAAAATGTGAAATTTATATTTAAAATTATTTACACAAATAAAATAAGTCCCGATTTTCAAAGCACACAGAAATAAAAAAAAATTTTTTTTTTTTTTTATTTCGAAATAACAAAACCAGCAGCAGTTCGTTACAATTTTTTCTGTGCACTAAATTTTATCAAGTCTTAAATTAATATTTACCGATAGACGGCGGCGCAAAAAAATGAACGGCGCAATCTTTTAGCGAAAACTATCTCAAAGTTTTTTTACATAGACGATAAAGATTAAGATGCAAGCAATACTAAAAAGTTTGAAATAAAAAGTGTCAGCCAATGACGCTCTCAATCGTCGCAATCAGTAAAAAAAAAACAAAAAAAAGCGCAAGTGCAAGTTATAATGTTTATTAAAAGTTATTATTGATACTTATTTAAAGACTGAATTTTTTTCTTTCTGTAATTTTAAGCTTAGTAAATTTTTAAGGAGAAATTATTTTTAAATAAATAAAATATTATTTTTATGAAAATATTATTTAAACAACCTTTGATGACGTGCGAATTTATAAATTTAAATTAAATTCTATAAATGAGTTATTTAGTTATAAATAACCAGGTAAGTTTTTATAAAAAAAGTGCTAAATATAAAAGTTGAGTTATATTTAAATAAGCATAAAAAATTAGAATATCTTTCTTATAATTAAATTTAAAAGAAAAAATTAAATGAAATTAAGTTTATATAGTTAAAAACATCAATGCGGATGTATACAAACTAATTTTACAATAGGAACAATATGCGAGCTTTTTGACCTTGATTTTTTCCCAGCACCTTAAAAAATTGGTTAAGCAAAAATTTTTTTTTCTTCTATTAAACACGAAAACAAAAATCAACAAACTTAATGACTTGATTAACTATTTCTCTTTTTTACCTTATTTAAAAACTCAAATATTTATAAAGTTTATCAAATTATTTTCAAGTTATCTATAATTGTCAATTAAATTTTTAGATAAAAGTTTATTGAATGTAAAATTGTAAATTGAAGTTTAACAAATTTCAGATCTAACCAATCAAAAATAAGTTTATTGAATCTAAAAAAAAATTTATCGAATTAAAAAGTTCATCAAATAAAAATATTTTTGAAAGAAAGTTTATTGAATTTTAAGTTATTTGTTATTTTAAAAGTTATTTTCTAGTCTTTTAAAGTTATTTTTTAGTCTTTTAACTTATTCGGAAGTTTATCAATTTAGAAGTTATTCGAAAGTTATTTTGAATTTAAAGTAACTGAAAAAAATTTTAATAAACACAATAGTTTTTTAAGAGAGTTTTCTAAAATTTTTTATTCGGAAGTTTGGTTAAACTTAAACTAATTGAAATTTCTAAAGCTATTCCTAGATTTATAAATTTCAATCAAATTTTAGGTTATCTAATAAAATTATTTAAAGTTTAACAAAATTAAAATTGTTGAAAGCTTAACAAAATTGTTTTAAGCTTAACAAAATTTTGGGCTTATGAAAATTTAATTAAAAATTTAGAAAAAAATTAAAAACATTTTTAAAGTATAATGAAATTAGAGAAAAACTTTTTTTTATAAAATTAATCGAAATAATTTTATTGCAAAAAAAAAAAATCCATCAACAAACTTTTTTTAAATTAGAGAGGTACAATTCAAAAACTAAATTTCCTTTTCCGGTAAAATTAAAAATATTAAATAAACTACTTTGAAATAAACTTATAAAAATTTTTGAAAAAGACTGAGAAAAACTTGAAAAAAATAAACAAAAATTTCAAATATGATTAAATATTTGAAAACTTTATACCTTTCAAGAGTATTTTGTTTGAAAATTCAATAAAAGAATAAAAGTTCATTTGAAAACAAAAAATTTTTTGTGACAAAGAAATTTTTAAGAAATGTCATTTTAAATACGCTTAATCATAAAAACTTGTTTATGTTTAAATGTTTATAACTATTTTAAATGAACTTTTTAATTATTTTTCTTCAATTTTTCTGGATGAATTAAGTTAGTAAATAAAAAAAGATTTTTCAATGGAAGAATTCTTTTTTTTTATAAATTCAATTTTACTCACAAAAAAGATAAAGACAAGATTTAGACATTCTTAAAATTAAGATGAATAAAGTTTTATACTGTTAAATTTAAAGAAGTTTTTAAAATGAAGAAGAATAGAGAATTTATATGAAAAATTTTATATGGAAATAAAGATGCTAGAAAATTTAGGCTTATTTTAAAAATAATTGAAATGGAAAAAAACTATAAATTCATATAAGAATAAAGTTCTTAATTTGATGATAAAAAAGTTTAAGACTGCAAAAAAGATAAAAAATTTAAAGTCATTTCAAAAACTAAACACAAGTTTATTATAAAATTAAGAAAAAAGAATTTAAATTTATTTGAAGATTTAAATTAAAAAAAAAGGTTTAAAACTTTCTAATAAAATTAAAGATGAAAAGACTTATAAAAATTAAGATGAAAAAATTAAAGGTTTTAATTTGGAATGTAAACATTTTTATACTTTTGAAATAAGTTTTTTAAAGAATTTAAATTATGAAAAATTGATTTTGCATCAATGTAATAAACTAAAAGCTTATTTGATAAATTTAAAATGAAAAAAGTAGCCAGGCATAAATTAGGCTGATATTGAACGTTTTTTTTTTTGGCTCAGTGTATTAACAAGGACAACATCAAAAAGAGAACAGTAAAACCAGAGCAAGTTGTTACTATTTTTGAACATAAAAGACAGTGTATGCGCTAACAGCTTATTTTTTTTTTTTTTGCTATTTCCGTTAAACAATTTTAGAAATGCGCTTAAATTAAAACGTACCTGCTGCTTATGACCTGATAAGTAAAAGTATATAACGCCTATAATTAGTATTAGAATTTTATCATCAATTTAATGCTAAAAAAAAATCTTCATTTAAAAAAAGATGCTGAACATCAATAAAAATTTAAAACAAAATTTATCTTTTTGAAAAATATTTAGGTTAAACTATTTTTTAAAACTTGAACTTGAAAAATTCCTAAGTTATTTTTATAAAAACTATTTAATTGAAATAGTCTAAAATAATTTCATATAAAAAAATTAATGAAACTTTTAATTAGTTGTTATATATTCTAAAATAATTTTATAAAAGAGATAATTTTATAAAAGAGATAATTTTATAGAGAGATAATACTGTAAAAAAAGATTTTATAAAAGAGATTTTGTAAAAGAAATTATTTTGTAAAAGAAGTTTTGAAAACAACAAAAAAAACTGTATCAAAAGTGTACCAAAACTAAAAAAAAAGATTTTAAAAAGCTTAGTCAATTAGTTCAAAGAAATGTCTTTAAACAAGATTTTTAATTATTTTGATTTGTGTTTTAATATTCTTTTCTTAATTCATTTTTTATTAAGCATCTTCTCAATTAATTAAATTACACATTTTTTAAATTTAATGAGAACTTTTTTAAATAAATCGAAAGAGAAACTTTAATTTGTAAAACTTTTTTAAAAACAAGATTTAATGAGTCTTTGTAAGTTTTATTAGCAATCATTTAAATAAGATTTTTTTTTTCTTTTAACTTTTTAGAATTTTAAGTAATTGGTCTTAATTTTTTTAAAATTTTATCTTTTAATAGGCTATTTAAAAAAAAGTTTACAGAAAAATTTACAAATAAACTTTTGAACATTGAAATATGATGAAATTAAATAATATTGATAAAAATAGAATCACTTAGACATGATTCTACTTATGTAAAAGAAAAAAAAATAATTCAAAAGAATAGAAAAATTAATGATGAAGAAAAAAAAAGCTATTTAAGTAAAAGATTAAATGTGTTTAAGAACAAAATTATGGTTAATTGAATTAAAGTAGGTAAATTTAGATAGTTATATTACCTTATTATTAAGATCTCTTTTTGAAATTTAGATAAAACTAATAAAGTTTTGTCAATATATAATTTTCAATATGACCTGTATATTGAATTAAATGATGGTATTGAAAAAGAAAACTTTGTAATAAAATTAGTTTCATTGAAAAAGAATCTTTATATCAAAATTATGTTTAAAGAAAAATAATCTTCATGTCAGAATTATTTTTTGAAAAAAGCACCTCAATAATCTTTATCAAAAAAACATCAACGTTGAAATTTATCTTTAGAAAAAATTTATGTTTAATATACAAATTCGTTTTAAGTATTAAAGAATTAATTTGTGTTTAATGCAAAAGAATAAAATTTATCTTAAATATAAAGATAATCGTTTATAAATAGATTAATAAATAACATCCTCTTTGGCATTTAAAATCAAGATAAATCTTTTTCAAAAACTTTGATTTACTATTTATTTTTTTTTATATTAAAAGGAGAAGTATTATTCACCTTTATTTAAAACTCTAAAATTGACCTTTAAAATTTTCATGAAAATAAACTTAATTTACTAGGCTAGAAAGTTATTTAAATTTTTTTATGAAAAAAAAAATGATAAAATTAAAGTGATGTATAAAAAATAGTGGACAGTAGGAAAAAAAAACTAGACTATTACTGATTGATTACACAATTTCCTATAAAAAAAAATCTCGTTAATAAAAAAAACTTATTGAAAACAACATGACTCTAAAAAGATTTAAAATTAAAAATTTAAATTAGCATTTACGCCTTTCAACTTAATTCAAGCTAAAATTTAAATGATAATTTTATAGCATACAAAACTTTCTAGCACAATTTTAATCCTTAAATTCTAGTTCTTTTGATTAAAGTTTTTAAAATTTATGTAAAATTAAAAAATTATTTAAAGAGAAAAGTATTTTTAAATTTTTAATAGCTATTGAATAATAAGAATTAATTTATACATACGTTATTCCAAATGGCTTAAGAACATTAAAATTAAGTAAATTTGTTGAAATTTAAAAAACTAAATAAAAAAAAAACTATCTTAGTCTTTCAATAATAAAACAAAAATTTTCAATTAAAATACTAATTAAATAGTTTTATGTTAAAAAAATTATAATCTAGTGATAATAACAAAATAATTAAAGAGTCTTCAAGAAAAAATATAGTTTTTAATAATTTGAGTTTTAAAAAAGTTTAATTTAAATGTTTTTAAAACAAAAAAAAATTTCAAATTTTTTGATAGAAAAGATTAAAACAGAATTTTCAAATCATTAGAGAAATAAATTCTCTATTTTTAAACATAAAAATAGTTTAATTTTTGATACAAAATTTTACACATAAAAAAATAGTTTTAAACACATGAAAATAGCTTTAAATTAAACATAGAAATTAGATAGAAAAAAAAAAAAAGTTTTAAATATTAAAAAAAGTTTAGATTTTAATACTAAAAAATTGTAAAGGTTTTTAATACTAAAAAAATGTAAAGGTTTTTAATGCTAAAAAATAAGTTCAAGTTTTAATACAAACAAAAGTTTTAACATAAAAAAAAAGTTAAGGTTTTAATATAAAAAATATTTTTTAATAAAAAATTCACAATTAAAACAAGAAAATTATTAAAACAAAACTATTTTCAAAAAAAAAACTTATAAGCATTAAATAACTTTTAATAAAAACGTTAAATCTTTGACTACAAAAACATTGAAAATGTTATTCTATCTATTTTATAGCTTAAATCATTTACATTTTATGTTTATTGATAAATTTAATTCCAAAGCTTTTCAATCTAGGTTTTCATAAACAGTTTTTTTTTTAAATTCCAACAAGTTTATTTTGTTTGTTAAAAAAAAATTCTTATTAAAATGTTAATTTTTGTAAAAAAAAATTTTTTCAAAAAAAGAAAATTAAAATTTTTTTCATAAAAACAAAAAAATTTCATCAATATTTGTTAAAGTAAATTTTTTTCATTAACAAAAATATTTTTCATCAATATATAATAGAAATATTTTTTTAATCACTTTTTTGAAAATTATTAATTTTTATTGTTGAAAGTTTCTTTCTAATAAAATTAATTAAAATTAGTCATAAGTAAAAATTACACTAATATTTTAAATTAACAAGAGAAAATTTGATGAAATATTATGACTTAAATATTGTGTTTCATCAGACATGAATAATTGAAAGCCAAATTTATTTTAAAAGTTAAAAAACACGATTTTAAAATGACGTTTAAAGTTATTTGAAAATCTTTAAAACAATTTTTATTTCTTTTTTAAATGATTAATAGCTTATTACGATTTAAGAAAAAAAAGTCAAATAGCTTTAAATCAGTTTTTGAATTAATTATTCAAACTTTTTTTTAAAAAAAAATTGATTGACAATATTTATAATTATCAATCAAACTGAAATTTAAAACACATAAAATAGTTTTTTTTAATTATTCATTTTAAACTATCTCAGCCATTAGATGTTTGAAATTTAATTTTGTTTATTTTTTGATTTTTTTTTTTAATTAAAATCAATAAACTATCAATCTTGAAAGCGTTAATTTTTTTTTTGGCATAATGTTTTAAATGAGAAAAACAAATTTTAAATGAAGAAATTTTTTTTTTCAAAATAATTTATTTCAATCTAAAATTAAATTTAAATTAAAATTTTCATCAATAAAAAAATAAGTTATAAAAAATAAATTAAAAATTAAATTAAAAAAATAGAAGACTTAAAGACAAAATGATAAAATTAAATATAAAACTAAAATTTTAATTTAAAAATAAAATTAAATAGAAAAAAGAAAAAAATTAGAAAAAAATATTAAGAAAATTCTTTAGGTATTTACAATTTAAAAATTCTAAAAAATAATTTGAAAATTTTAGAAAAAAAAAGTTTTAGAAAAAAATTTTTAGATAAACAAATTTAGAAAACTAAAGAAGTTTTGAAAATTAAAGAAAAAAATATCAAAACAAAAAGCTTAGAAACGATTAACCAAATAAAAAATTAAAAACTTCAAGTTGAAAGAAAAATTCATCAAATAAAATTAAGAAATTAAATTAAAAAATTAAATTAGAAAAAAGGATTTAGAAAAAGAATTTAGAAAAAGAATTTTTAAAAAGTTACTCTTAAAAAAATATTTACAAAGAATACAAGGATAGAATCAATTAAATTTATTTAAAAATAAAATTTCTAAAAAAGCATAAAAAAATGTTTGTGAAAATTAGAATAAAATATAAATTAAATGAGAAAACAAAAGAAAAAATCATTAAGTAAAAAATTTTGAGGAAATTAAATAAAAAAAATTAAGTTGAATAGAAAAAAATTTCAAAAATAGATAAAAAAGAAAATCAAAATAAACTAACAGCCATAAATAAAAGTGTAAAAAATTCAAATAAACAAAAACTGAGAATTTTTGGTTAAAATATTCTAAAATTGGTTTAGAAAATGTTGAGAAATCAATTTTAAAATATGAATTTAAAAAAGTAGTTGTGTTGTAATCTAAAATAATGACTTAGATTTTAAAATTAAGTATTTTGTTTAGCTAGAAAAAAATTCAAATCTTGTTAAATCTTATTCATATTTAATTTTTTAAGAACCTTAAGTTAAAATTTTCTTCCACTTTTACCGAATTAAGTGAGAACATATTTACTAAAAGAAAAAAATTTTGATTCAAAAAAGTGACATTTATGTTCTATTTTAAGAAAATAAATACAATAAGCTTATAAAAGTTTAAAAATGAAATTACAATCAAAAATAATAAAAAAATTGTGTTTAAAAAGATGCTAAAAAAATTATATGATTTTAAACATCTTTTAAAAGTTTTTATGATTAAATATGAAATTATGTTCAATCATTTATGTCACCTTTGAAAAGTTAATAAAATTGTTAAAACTTAAAGTTTAAAAATAAACTTTATATAAATTTTTGTTGAAAAAACTTAAAGAGAAAATTTCTATTAAATTACTATTTAGTTTTAATTTAAATAATAGTTCAAAGTTAAAATTTCTCAATGACCTTATTGGTTGATTGATTATTTGAAATGGAAATAATTATTCTTTTATAACTTTTGCTTAAATTACCTAAATTATCTAAAAAAAAATTTTAGGTTAATGATAAAGACATAGAAGTTTAAAAATATCATTCAAAAAATAAAAAAAAATATTTTTGATGTTAACCGGAAGTTAAAAAAAATTTTTGAAAAAATCTTTTTATTTTTTGAGAAAAAAATTGGTTTTTTAAAAAGATGAAAACTTTATTTATTTAATTATTTGTAAAATTTAGTCTTACAAAACTATTTTTTTCTGAACTAATGAATTTATTAGAAATTTTGTTATTCAATTAAATATTTCAAAAAACAATAACTAAACTAGAATCAGCTAAAACTGTATAATCAAAATAAAATTATTGTATAGTTAAAGTAAAATCAATGTATATGTGATATCAATGTAAATTTAATAAATAAGTGCATGTAATATCAAAGAATAGTTAAATATCAGAGAGTAGTATAATATTATAGAATAGTTTAACAGGATAGCACAGTTTAAAGAATAGTTTAATATTAGAGAATAGTTTAATATCAGAGAATAGTAAAATATCATTTTAAATCTAAAGTATAATTATAACATAACCATAGTATAACCATGGTATAGATAAAATAAAAGTTTAATATAACTTAAACATAATCAAGTTTTAATTAAAATTTGATCAAAGAACAGCTATAATGTAAGAGAACTTTAATCAAAATTTATTTAAAATGTAAAAGTAATTTATAATCAATTTGGTATTATAAAAAATGAAGCCAAAATAAAAACCTAAATTCAAAGCAAAGTTAAAAAGAAAAATTTAACTAAAATATAACAAATGAAAAAGCTTGAATCAATAAAATCAATTTATAATAAATGTGCTTTGAATTCAAAAAACTGTAATCATAATTAAAAACATCTATTGTTTAATTAAACTTCATCTTAAAAAAATTCAAGGTTTTTACCTTAATTTACAAAAATGTTAATTAAATTAATTTTTTTTTCTAAATGAACTTGAGATTTATTGTCCTTTAAAATTATTAAACTCTCCTATAAAAATTTTCATAAGAAAAATTTTAAGACTTTTGTTACAAAAATAATTATCTATTTTATAGTTTTAAAAAATTGAAATTTAGTTTTAATAAAATTCAAAGAAACAAGGTTTCAGAAATCATTAAAAGATGAAATTTTTTTTAAAGTTAGATAATAAATCAAAAAAAAAAATAAGTTCAATGTCTAAATATAAAAAGCTAAAATCTTTTTTTAAATGCTTAAAAAACTGTGTTATCAAATGTTTTTAAAACTTGCATCTTCAAAACTTTTCATTTGAATTATGGAAAAATGTATGTTTCATGAATAAAAAAATTTTTAATAAAAAAAACAGCTTTTGTAAACTGAAAAAGTTTTAAATAAGTTAAATTGATTTTTGTATCTTTAGAATCTTTTTTTAAAAAGTAGTACAAATGTTTAAATATAACTTTGTAATGTTTTCATCTTCAAAACTAATATTGTTTAAAGTCTAATAATTCTATATTTGAACAAAGTCTAATTTCTATATTTTAAAAAATCTTATTATCTATAAAAGGATGTTATTGTTTCAGATAAATCTAAGTTTATGAAGATGTATAATTACAGAACTTTCATTTACTAGATTTTAAAGAAAAATTAAACTTTAGATTTGAAAAAAAGTTTTATCTTAAAGAATATTTCATCTTACAGAATATTAATTAATTGTTTTAAAGAGAAACAAAATGATGTTTTAGTATAAAAAAAATTTATTGTTTTACTCTTTAAAATTATCGCCTTTGTTTAGAAACAGAATTAATTGTTTTTCTTATTTAGAGAATCCTTCTTTACAAAATAATTGTATCTGTTTAATAAAAATTTTTCTTTTCAAATAAATTTATATTTACAATCTAATTGTAACTTTATTCACAAAAAAAAATAATTGTGTCTCTGCTTACAAAATAATTGAATCTGTATTTACTGTTGTTAAAAAAATGTATAACTATTTACAAAATATTTGTTTCTTAGAACTTTCTTTAAGAAAACAAGTTCTATGTTATGAAATAATTGTTTCTTTTCATATAAAATATTAATAGATTTTTTAGAAAAACTTAATACAAACACTAATTAACTTTATGTCTAAAAAGAAAATTCTTAGTTTAAACTATTCTATTAAAAAGAAACATAAATTCAATAAAAATTGATTTCAAAAAAATTGAATAATATATTCAAAAACAAAAAAATTAGAGCAAAATTATAAAACTGAAAATTTAGAACAAAAGTTACAAAAAAAAAATGGAACAAAAATTAACAAAAAAAATTTCTTATAAAAATCTAAAGATAAGTTTTTTTATCTAAAAAAAATGATCAATCAAAGGATGTTTTTGAAAGTTTTTATAATTAAAGATAAACTTTTTGAATTAAAGGAAATTTTAATAAAAAAAAAAATTTAAAAACTTGTTTAATTTACTTATAATCATTAAGAGAAAGTCATCTTTAATGTGAAAATTTTTTTTGTATTTTGAGGGCTATTTATAAAAATATCTTTGAGCTTTAAAAATTAATGATACATCAAAAAGAAAACAATTGTAAATAAAAACAGCATCTAGCAAAAAGCCATTTTTAGATAATAATATTTTTCAATGACAATAAGGTTAGTCTTTTTTAATTTAAAATAAAAAACCATTAACAAAACAGTTGCTAAACTAATCAAATACAAAAATATTGATAATTTAAACTTTAAAAATCATAAACAGACAAATTTTAGAAGCCAAAAAATTTTGAAAACCAATTTTTTTTTTGGCGAAAAAAATTATTTTTTAATATCGAAAAAAATAGTATTCAATAAAAATTGACATACTATTTTGAATAATCCTTTTAAAATTTATGTTAAGTCACTCTATAAAAAATATGCAAATAATTTCCATTTTTTTTTTAAAAAGAAATTTTTCTAAAAAATAAAGTCATGATTTTTTTAAATCACCTTGATTATTATTACATTTAATTTAAAAGTTAAATTATTATTAGTAAAAGACAAAAGTTTAGGAAATTTAGTTCGATTAAAAAATCGATACTAATTATAAAATTAAAAAACGTGTTCAAGACAAAGCTTAATCTTTCATTTTGAAATAATTCAAAAACAGATATTTTTCAAATAGAAAATTGAAATTAATAAAAAATAAATTTGAAATTATAAAGTTTTTAAAAAAATGTTCTTAAAAAAATTTTCCTAAAAAAATTTTTATAGTTATTTACATGGAAAAGTATTTTCTTAAGAAAGTATTTACTAGAAAATGTATCAACTTAGAAAATCTATTAATTAGAGAATCTATTAATTAGAAAATCTATTTATTAGAAAATCTATTTATTAAAAAAAGTATTAACTTAAAAAAATGATTAACAAAAAAAATGTATCAGAAAATGTGTTTATCAGAAAATCTATTTATTAGAAAAAGTATAAACTTAGAAAAGTTTTTTCTCATAAAAAAGTTTTAATTTAGAAAAAGTTTTAATTTAGAAAAAGTTTTAATTTAGAAAAAATTAATTTATAGAAAATATAAGTTTAGAAAAAGTAAAAGTTCTAAAGTAATAAAAAGTCTAATAAAAAAGTTTTTAAGAAGAAAAAAAATTAAAAAGTATCAAACGTCTAACTGATTAAGGACAAGATTTAACTTAAGAAAAGAATAAAACATGCGTAAAATTTTGCGCAGATAAATATTTTTTTAATGTTAGTTTACAACATAAAGTTTTCAATTAATAAAAATTTATATTGCGCATGGAAATAAATGTTCTAATTTTTTAAAAACAAAATTTAGAACAAAGTTTTTAATTTGAGAGGCAGATACTTAAACTTATTCTTAAAAACTGATGATCTATCTTTTAAATAAAATTTAATTTTCACAAAACCTATACAGTATTCATAATTTTGTTTCCCAAAAAAAAAAAAATCCATCAATTTTTTTCCGGAATACAAAAATAAATATTTATTCAAAAAAATTTGATATTTAATTAGATAATTTTCAATTCAAAAATTATTTTATCATTAAAATCTTAAATTTTATTCAAATTTTTAGAAAAATATTTTTTTAGAAATCAAAGAAAAATATCAAATTTATTTACTAAAGTTTCAAACACCAGAATCAATATAAAAACAAATTAACTTTTGTTGAAAATGTCAAAGATTAAAAAAAGTTTATAAAATTTTTATTGACTTTAAATTCTAAATCGTAATCAATATTTTAATTTCTTTATAATTCAAATACACTAAATCAAATCAATTTAAAAATTTTTTACTGACTTTTTAGAATCGAAAACTCTTTCCAATTTTTGCTTCTTTTTTCTCTTAATTTTAAACAATTCAAGTTCTATATTACTTTTAATTTTTTAGTTAAATTTTAAATTCTTTTTTTAACAAAATAAAACCAAAGTACATTAAATTTAAAATAAATTCACCAAACTAAAACAAATTTCACCAAAAAAAAAAAAAAAATTTTATTAAACTAAAACAAATTTATTAAACTAAAATTAAATTTATAAGACTAAAACATATTTTCTTAACTAAAATAAATTTATTCAGCTAAAACAATTTACTGGAAAATATTCTTAAACCAATTTACTTAAAATTAAACTAAAAAAAAAAAGAAAAAAGTTTTCTTAAACTAAAATAATTTTCTTAAACTAAAAAATTTACATTCAACTAAATCTATTCAACAAAATTATTCAGTTTAAAGTATTCTTACAAAACCAAAAAAAAAGCTCTTTTACAAAAAATTAAAATTTTTATTGAAAAGTAGTTGTTTAATCAAAAATTTAAAGTTGTCTTTAAAAATATTTAATAAGAGTTAAATAATTTGGCTAAATTGAATTAAAAAAAAACTTTGTAATACTGGAAAAAATTTAGTGAAATTAAAAAATAAACAATTTAATAAGACTAAGAAATTAAAAATTTAATAATACTAAGAAATGAACTATTTAGTGAGACTAAGAAACAAAATATTCAGTGAAATTAAGAAATAAACCATTTAATAAGACTAAAAAACAAACTATTTAGCGAGACTAAAAAAGAAATTATTTAAAAGAAAAATAAAATTATTTAATAACACTAAGACATGAGCTATTTAGTAACACTAATACATAGACTATTTAGTAAAACTAAGGCATAAACTATTTAAAAAAATTAAGAGATAAACTATTTAATAAAAATATTTCATGAAACTAGTAACACTAAACTTTTTAAATAAAATTTAAATAACTTTGTAACACTACAAATTATTTAAATTTTTTTCTTTCTACTTTATTTAAAAAAAAAGTTTATTAGAAAAACTTGATTTGAAAGCTTTTAAAATTTCACAGATTAAAATTGTAAAAAATTTAAAAGAAACTTTTAAGTAAGTCAACTGTTTAATGAAAGAAAATTCAAAAATTTAAAAATTAGAAAAATACCTTTAAATTTAAAAAAATAAATTAAAATAAAAGATCGTCATAGTTAAAAAACATTCAAAGACTATTAGAACAAACCTTAAAAAATTTTAATTACATGTTTTACAATTATTAGTTTTTGATTGATATTATAAAAAATGTTAAACTTGAAAATTAATTTTGTTAAAACAGTAAAACTAATTTCGTTAAAACTAATTTAGGAAAATAAATTAAAATTAATTATCAAGAAAAGGTAAACCATCACTTGTAAAAGAAATGTTATTAAAATTAAGATCATTTTCATATACTTACTTTTTTGCTGATTAATATTTAAAAACATGTAAAGTAGAGAAAGTATATAATTTGAATTAATGAAATTTTGATTTAGCTGAAAAACTATAATTAAAAAATTAATGATTGTTAAAAAAATAAATTAGTTTAATTAGATTATAAAACTTATTAATTAGGTTTTATTAATTTAGTTTTTTTTTATTAAAAATAACTTGACCAGCATTAAATAAAGGCTTTATAAGCCAAGTTTAAATCTTAATGATTTTGGTTCGAGATTTGGATCTAGGGATGCTAATTATTTTAAGTTTTTTTTTGTTTAGTCTAAAATATAAATAGTTTTTTTATAACAATTAAATCTTTAAAAGGCTTTATAAAAATGTGTTAATTACGAATAATTTAAAGTTTTTTTAAATATTTTAATTAAAAATAAGTTCAACAGCGAAACGATCTCGATAAATTGAATGTAATTTTTTATCATCAGTATTATCTATTTGTGAACGATTAAAACGTAAATTTTTTATTTGCTCTTCATTTAAAAAACCAGTATCAAACCAAAAATAAAAAGCACAATCTTGATGAGGTTTAGGTACAGAACGAGATTGACAAAAAAATTTAATTAAAATATCTCCATTTAATAGTGGACAATTTATTGGTTTTATAATTAAAACATCTTGTTCAGAATTATAATCAGTTTTACAATTAAGTTCTTGTTTGAAGTTCATATGAAATTGTTCAAAACGGTTAATTTGAATTACACAATAAAAATCTGAACCATTACCATTACCTAATCCTATTAAAGAAAAAATACGTAATTCAACTAAATTTAATTTTTTTGATTCAGGTTTTTGCATTTTCAATTTAATTAATTTCTCAAAATACTCTAAATATCTTAATTGGGAGGGTGTTTGTAGAAGATTAATTTTCTCATCATTTTTATTTAAATTATTTTTTTTATCATTTAATTGTTCATAAAAAAAATTTAGTGCATTTTTTGTATCTTGAAAATAATCTTTGTATAATAACCAAGCACAAACCATAAAACAAGTTCGTTTTCTATCATCTTAAAAAAATAAATAAACTTTAATTTCAAAAGTGTTAATTAACAATTTAAAGAGATTTAAAAGAAGTTTAGACATTAGAAGCGTGACTTTTTGATTAGTAATTGTTGAAAATAGAAAGTTTTGTTAATTTAAAGTTTTTTGCTAAATTTGTAGAAAAAGAATTTTCAATTTATTACATGAATATATTGAAAAAGAATTTAATTTAATTTTTTTTTTTATGTTTATACCAATTCAATTAAATACAAAAGAGAAAAAAAACTTTAACAAGTGTTTAATTCAAAAAAAGAAGAAACTTTTTTTTTTCCTTTTGTCTTTTAAAAATTAGGACAAATATAAACGAGGAAAAAAATAATCTCTTTTTTTGAATATTAATAAAAAACATCCGGTTTAAAAATTTTAAGCTGAAAAGATTTATTTAAATTTTATTTATAAATAGATTATTGATATTGTGAAATTTATGAAAATTTGAAACTTTTAAAAAGCATTTAATAAAATTAAAAACTAATTTAAGTTTTTAAATAAAACAAAAATCTAAATTTAATTTTTTTTTATTAAAACTTATTATTTTTAATAAGCAATTTGAATATTTTTATAAAAAAAAATTTAGATCTATAAAAACTGATTTTCTACATGAACAAATTTAGATTTTTTATTTTTAAAAAAAGTTTAATTCAATTAACTAAATGAAAATTTATATTCTTCAGCTTAAATAAAGTTTAAAAAAAAATTTTTTTTTTTAACTAATTAAACACTCTTAATAAAAAATCAAAATTTTAATTATTTGTTAAAAAAGGAAAAAAATTTTCTTTGAATTTTAAAACAACTTTTCTAATTTGACAAATTTTTTTCTAATTTAACAATAGTTTTTCTTTTTTAACTTTTTTTCTTATTTTACAACATTTTTTCTAATTTTTAAAATATTTTTCTACTCTACTAGTCTATATATATTAATTTAAAAATGAATCTTTTTCTTATTTAAGATTAATTAACTTTAGATTTATTAATTGAAACAATTTTAATTGAAACAATTTTTTTTAATTAAATTTAATTTTCTTTATTTAAATTAACAATTTTTAAATTAGAATAAACTATTTATTAATTTCAATTAATTATTTTTAATGTAATTTAACTATATTCTATTATTAACTAATTATTTTCTAATGTGAATAACTATTTTCTAATTTGATTTAACTTATATTTAATGTGATTTAAACGTAAATTGACTATTTTATGATATGACCTAACTATCTTATAATGTAAATTAACTATCTTCTATTCTGACTTAACTAATTTATGATGTAAATTAATTATTTGTTAATATGAATTAATCATTTTTGATTTAAATCAACTTTTATAAATAAAAATTTTTTATACAAATTAACATTTATTATTAAGAAGCAATTTCATTAGAAAACAATTGATTTAATGAAGTTTCTTAAAAAATTTTCTAGTAATAAAACTTTAATTGAAAATAGCTCTAATTATGAATATTTAAAAAAAAATTTAACAAATAAAAGATTGAAAGGAATTATTTTTAGTTATTAATGATAAAAAATTTGCGTCAAATTTTCTTAAACAAAGAATGTCAAAAAATTCAAATAAAAAAACAATTTTTCATTTAAAAGCATTTTTTAGTTTAATTAAAAAAAACATGCAATTTAGAAAAACATTTTTTTTGTTTAACCAATTTTCTTTTTTAATAATACAATTAGTATTTTTTTAAACTATGACTTATTAATATCTAAAATTAATCTCCAAAGAAAAAATCTTCAGATCAATTGATTGAAAATTTTTTGAAAAAGAATGCTAATTAAATAAAAAAAAAGCTTGGTTACTTATATTTAAAAGTTTTTATAAGTTTTAATTAAATTTTAGTTTTAAATTTTTTATTGAAGCTTTTTTCTTTAATTGAATTGAAAGTTATTAAGAAGATTAAACTTTTTAAAAAAATTAATGAAAATTTTTCAAATTCATCAATCAATTAGAGAAAAATGTATTAACTTATAATTTATAAAAAAAACAGTGAGTTAAATCAATTTATAAAAAAAAACAGTGTTAAATCTTTTGAAAAATGATTAATATTAGAAAAAAAAAAATTATATTTACCATCACAATGTATAACAACAACTGCATCTGGATTAGACTTATAAAATGAATCCATATTGTAAACAAATTCTTTCATCATTTCTACACTAATTACACCATGATTTTCAATTGGAAAATTTAAATAATTACCATTAAAATATTTATTCTTATTTATTGTTGTTTGTTCTGCACATAAACTATAAACTTTATAATTACCTATACCATATTTATTATTCAAAAAAGTATCTAAATTTTTAATTTGATTTCTTTTAAATTTTAGAACACTATCTTTAGGATTAGGTGAAATAATTAAATTTTCTTTTATATAAATTAAATCAAGTTTATAATCTTCAGGCCTTAAACTACGTTTTATTTTATATTGTGGATCAATTTGATTTTCGTTTAATTCATTAATATTGATCTGTGTTTCATTTTTTTCTATTTCTTGATTATTAAGAACAGCTGCTGAATTAACAATAATTGAATCAGTAGGCTTAAATAAAAAAGTTCTTTTATTTTCTTTTAAATGTTTTATTAATACATAAACTCGAATTAAACGCCCAAAACATACAAGTCTAGAATAAAGAAAATTTTAATTTTAAACTTTTTTTTAAATAATTTTAATTACCTTGATGATGGTGTTAATAAAAAAATATAATTAGAAAAAAATACAAGAAAGTCAATTATGATTATAACAAAATCCAATGAATTGTACCAGTTAGCAAAAAAGCTCGTTATACTCCTTAAATGAAAAATAATTTTTTTAATTAGAATATTTTTATTAATTAAAGAGTTTTTTTAAAATTTAGTGCTAAAATTGTTAATCATAATAAATTTGTTGTCAACTAATAATTTTATTGAAATTCTATTTTCAAAATTTATTACTAACTTCTATAAAAAGAGACCTAAATATAAACTATTGTTATATAAAACAATTTCTAAAAAAAGTTTTAGATTAAAAAGTAATCAAACTTAAGACCAGTAAAAGATGAATGAGTTTACTAAATTTTCAATGTTTAATTTAAAATGAAAATCAATTAAGTTTTCTTTTTTAATTTAAGATAAAATCATTCTTTTAAATAGAATTTAATAACATTCAGATAAAAAAATTTTTTTTAATTTTAATTAAGATTTTATAAAGATCTATATTTTATTTGTTCAAAATTTAAAAAAAAAGTCTGGAAAGATGTTCAAAAAATCTTGACAAAAAAAAATGAAAAGAGTCGAAATAATGAATGATTGTCGTTTATTTCTTTCAAAAACAAGTATTTTAAGTACCAAGCGGCATTGAATAATAAATAACAGACGACACCTTCTTAAAAAAATTGTCGAAGCTTAACATTTCTTTTTTCATGATAGGTTCTTTATGATTTATTAGAACGCCTCTAAATATATTAAACAAATAAAACAAATCTGATTTAAAATTAGTTAAATGTTAAGTAATAATTAAAAAAACCTAAAAATGATTGAAAAATACAATAATCTTTTTCATAAATAATTCTTAGAAAGTTTGTTTAAAATTTACTTTGAAATTCATTTTATTTTTAAATTTGCTTTTTTTTGATTGAAATTAACTAAATTTTAAAATCGCTGTTCAAATAAAAAATTTTTTTCAAAAAATTAAACAATTTTTCAAAAGAATATTTCAAGTTGATGAAAAAATAAATTTTAAAATGAGAAAAAATAATTGAATTATAACAAAACTTACCCGCAAGCATATATTCGCGTATTGACTTCTAAACAAAAATAAACAACTAAAATTGAAGTTATAAAATTTAAAATATTAAATTGAAATGTTAACATGTATGGTCTTGCAATAAAACGAAATCTTGATTCTATAATTACATCTATTAATGTTAAAATGCAATATGTAAAAATTATTAAAATAGATAATAAACGAAACCAGGTTTGTTCTAAATAAAAACGCCACCTTCGTTGATTAAAAGAAAGCTTTTGTAAATTTGTTAAATCAAATTCATTGTTTCTTGATGCTGAAATTATATTTTGTTCATCTGTAATCGATAAATTTTTATTTAAATTTCTTTTATTATTACTGTTTGTTATTATTTCAACCGCGCATTTATCATCTAAAAAATGATCTCTTAATTGATTCTTTTTTAAACTTTTATTTGATTGTATTGCGCCATTTTTAACTTTACTTATGACAACGTTTTCATGTTCAGCCGGAAGAAGACCAAACTCATTATCAAACTTTTCATACTTATTAGACATTTTGAAATATATCACAAAAAATAAATTTTATTTTTTAAGAAAAAATAAATACTTTTACATCACAAAATATAAAACAGTTTTACAATTTCAAATATTTTTAAACTTTGAAACTTTTTTTATAAAACTATTAAACTTTAAATAAATTTAATTTTGAAACAAATTTAATTAATAACTAGACCTTATATTGCATTTTTTATTATTAAATTTTGAAAAGTTGAAGTAATAAAGTCTTGTATGATGAATTCAAAATTAAAAAAAAATTTACAATGATGCTTTAAAAGCTTTTAATTTTATTTTCCTTTTAAACAAAATTAAATTCATTTTAAAATTTTCTTTTTAATTCATTAAAACTTAATACTGTTTCATAAATATTTTCACAAAAACTTGAGAACTATTGATGAAAAATTGATTTTCAATTTAGAACTAAATTTATAAGTAGGTTAAAATATATCATCACTATTTTAAAAGTTTATCACAAAAAATTAAACAGTTTATATCTTTAAAATCAAAAATCAAGTATAATAATTTTAATTAAAAATTATAACACCAAATAGTTTTTAAAAAAAAAAAAAACCAAAAACACGGATAAAATTTTCAAAAAATAAATTTTTTAAATACTGTTAAACTGATTTAGATAACTATATAATTTGAATTAACCAATGTTGCATAAAGTATATTTTATAATTTATCATTATTTCTTCATTTAATTTAACGTAAAACTAAAAAAAAAAACCTTTTTAGCATTTTTAAACTGAAAAACTGTTCTAAATTAAAACTTACTCTTATCAAAATTTAAATTCAGCTAAATTTAAAATAATCAAAAAATTGCCATAAAACCTAAAATAAATAAATTTAATTTAATCAAAAGAAGACAAAAAAAAAAGAAAAACTATGACAGCATTTGGTTGATTAATGATTAAGGATATTTAAGTTGAATTTTAATTTTATTTACTAAAACATTTTTAATAAATGTTTTTAAAAACAAACATTTTATCAAAAATTCAAATTTTTTTCAATTTTAAAAACACTTAAATTTAAGAAAATTAAGATTTAAGAAAATTAAGATTTAAAAAAACTGAGATTTAGAAAAACTGAGATTTAGAAAAACTGAGGTTTAGAAAAACTGAGATTTAGAAAAACTGAGGTTTAAAAAAACTGAAATTTAAAAAACTTAAGATTTAGAAAAAAATTAGAAAAACTAAGATTTAGAAAAAAAAAAAGATATTAAGAAGGTTTAGAGAATAAATAAATCAAAATAAATAAAGGAGTTTTAGAAAAATAAATTTTAAAAAACAAAATTAGAAAAAACTAAGTTAAGAAAAAAATTTATTAAATTCTTTAAGTAGCTAAGCAATTCTCAAAAAACGTTTAAGATGAATTATTAGAAAAAAAAATAAATCATTTACAAAAAAACAATTTTTAAAATAGTTTAACCTGTTAATGTAAGATCAAATTTTCAATTGTTTACTCACACTTAAATTGACTTATTCTCAAAAAAAATTGACTTTAAATAGATTTATATAAAAAAATATTCAAAACAAAAATTCTTCTTACTTTTAGCCTTCATTTTTAAGTTGTTTATAAAATGATACAATTTTAAAATTAACCTCACAAAAATTAATTAAAAATTTAAAAACATAATTAATAAACAACTGATTGAAAAGTACTTCAAAAAAAATTAAAGAATAGATGAAAAATATTGAATGTGGCACCGCTAGAAGAATTAATCTTAAAAGCCGACAATAAACATCAAGATACTTCTCTCTAGTTTAACCAGTTATTTTATTCACCTGAAAATAAGAAGGCTGCTTTTTCTTGCTAGTTTAAACAACAAAAATGAAAAAATAAGAAACGTCGGAGAACAACCTTCCTGCTTCTTCTTCATTACCATTACCATTTAGTGAACCGTATTTAAAAAAAAATATAAAAAAAAAAAGCAAAAACGACTGTACTTAAGTTAAATCTTTGTGTGGTATTTTAAAAAAAAAAAATACACAAAATGGCAAAAAAAAAACCTGAACCAAACAACTTTAATAAAACCATAAAATAAAGGAAAACTGGATTTTATATACTAACAATTAATATATATTTATACTTGACCATTTTATTTCAAATTTTTTTAAGCTTAGGACTGGTACTTGAAATAAAATATTTTCATTACAATAAATTAGCATTTAAACCTAAGAATTTTTAGTTAAAATTATCTAAAAATCTTAATTGTCCGATAGAAATTTAATTAATTTTTATAAGTCTTTTCTTTATAGAAAATTACTTCAATAATCAAAAGGTAAAAAGCATTTTAATTTAAAAAGTTCAAATAATTTTTTTATGAAAAAAATCAAATTAGAAGAAAAAATATATTTTAATTTTAACAAAGCAAAGCATAAAATTGAATGTAAATTAAAAAACAATTTATTCCATTTATAAAAATGCCTTATGAATTTTTTTTAAACAATTTTTAAGTATAATTTAAAATATAAAATCTAGTTCTTCATATAATTGACTAATTTAAACATCTTGAGATGAATTGATAACATCATCTATTTTTAAAATCATTTTAACAAGCTGAACTGCTAAGCTTAATTGTTGCTTCTTACTAGATAAAGTTTCAAACACTTTTTGTTTTTTCATATCTAAACAAAAAAATAAAAAATTAGATAAAATTATAACAAATAAAATAATTACCATTTGTTCCTTTGAATAAACAATCAACACCAAGAACAGAATTTTTTTCGGAAATTTGTTGAGCTTTGATTTCAGTTACTGTTTCAACAGGATCTAATCCAGAATTTTCTGCTAAAGCCATAGGTATAGATTCTAACGCATCAGCAAAAGCTCTAAAAGCATATTGCTCTAATGAAGAAATTTTATTAGCTTGTTTTGCTACAGCAATTGAACATGAAATTTCAGCTGCACCACCACCACAAACAATACGATCATCTCTGATTAAATTTCTACAAACACATAATGAATCGTTTAAGCTTCTTTTAGCTTCATCAACAATCATTTTATTTCCTCCTCTTATTAAAATGGTCACAGCTTTGGTATTAGGACAGTCTTCTATGACAAGCATTTTATTTTTTGTTGTACCAAAAGAGATTTCTTTTACAGTTCCTGCTGTTCCTAATTTTTCTGGTGTTAATTCTTCAAAACGTGGAACGATTCTTGAGTTTGTAGCAATAGCTATTAATTCAATCTCAGGTCCTCCTACCCATCTTACAGCTGGTAATTCTTTTTGAAGTAATAAATGATTTGCTTCATCATCAAAACCCCATTGACAAATAACAAGATTTGCACCAACATCTTTGACTTTTTGAACAATATTTTCAAATTTTTCTTGTTCATATTTTCTTAATGAACGATAACCTTCAACAGAAGTTACATCAAGCTTATGTTTGGTCTTTGGTTTTGGTGGTTCGAATGGACAAGTTAAAACACATAATTTGACATCTTTCAAACATTTAGGCATTTGAGGGTGACTAAAATCTTTATCAATTATAACACCTTTAACTAGCATGGTATCTTCTAATTTACCTCCAGTTTTTGTTTCAATTTTGATTAATTCAAAATTAACATCTTTTCTTTCTAAATCTGCAACTGAAAAAATGGCATTTACAGAAATTTCTGCAAATTGTCTTAAACACTTGTTTACAATTTTAGATCCTAAAGTTGTCATACATGTTTCAATCAAAGGAGCTAAATTATCTTCACTAATTAATAAACTATAACTTATTTCTTTTAAATGTTGTATTGCGTGCTCTGCAGCTAATTCAAAACCATCTGCAATTCTAATTGGATGAATTCCTTTATCAATAAGAATTTCTGCTTGTTCTAATAAAGCTCCTGCTAAAACAACAACACCAGTTGTTCCATCACCAATTTCATCATCTTGAGACTGTGACAATTGAACCATAAGTTTACTTATTTCATGCTGAACATCCATCATTTTAAGAATAGTAGCTCCATCATTAGTTATTGTCACATCTCCATCAGGTGAGATCATCATTTTATCTAAACCTTTTGGACCTAAAGATGTTCTTAAAGTCTTGGCAATACTTTTGCCAGCAAAAATGTGAGACTAAAAATAAATTCCCATTTATTTAAAAATCATATAAGAAAAATTATTTAATTTACCTTAATTGCATCTACACCGGTTATTCTATTTGACTTTTCTTTCAAAATAAAGAAAGGCTGACCAAATTCGTCAAAAGCCAAAGTACCTATTGATGTCATTTTGAATAGTTTTTAATTTTATTAACTTGAAATATCAAAAAGAAAAATATGTTGTATAATTAAATATAAAAAACTAAAACTACAATAAATTCCTACTATTCTTTATGATAATAGAGAATTTTAAAACAAGAGAAAAACGTGCATTCATTAAACAAAATTAAAATTATTTAGTGACATCTATCATATTATATGCCTAACTGTTTGTGAAAATAGCTTATTTTCAAAAAAAAAAAAATTTTTAAAACTTTCAATTCAAACTAATTTTGAATTTAAATCATTACTAAAATGAAGCGACTAAATAAAATCGACGTTTTAAAAATTAATTTTTTTAGAAAACTTTTACTAAATTCATATCATAAAAAAAAATTTTATCAGAAATTACATTTAAATGAAAATATTAAAAAAACCTTTTATCATAGACATTCAAAAAATTTAAATAGAAAAATTTTCACCTCTCTTGATTGCAAATTATGTTTACTTAATTTAGAAATATTAGTTTAAAAAGAAAATATTTTTAGAAAAAGTTCTAGTTTTCTTTTTTTACATAAACTGAATATGTTTAAGAAAAAGTAAGATTTTTCATTTGATAATCTTTTAATCAAAAAATTTTTCAATAAAAATTAGTATTTTAAAATTTTTTTCTTTTTAAACAGGAAATTCATTTAAGTTACTCATCTAAATTTAAAATCAAATTTTCTGAATATTTTTTTATTTAATTTTAATATGAAAAAATGATTTCAGTTTTCATTTTAGTTTCATTAATTTTCAATAAACAGAAAGTTTTAAGTTTTAATTTTGAAATTCAAAATAAATTTTTTTGTAATGACTAATTTAAATTTCAGTAATTATGAAAATAGTGATTTTCAATATTTACAACAATTTAAATATATTTCTAATGAAGTAAATACAAAATCAAGAAATCAAAATTGTTTTGAAGAAAATTTTTATCAGAAACATAATGAATCAACAAATTCTTTTGATAGTTCAAAAAATCAACTTAAAAATAATTATTGGACTTTTATACACAACAATCATTTTAAAAATCAGCTTGTTAGTAATAATCTGAGTTCAATTAAAAAGAAACATTTACAAATTGAAAAGAATAATTTAGAAACTGAGAAAAAACATTTACAATTTGAAAATGAGATATTTGATTCATATCCCAATTTAAAAATAACTCAAAAATTTAAAGAAAAAAATGAAAACTTTGATCTTCAAAAAGTAATTTACCAAAAAACTGATGATCAATTTTTGAATACCTTTTTAAATATTCAAGATTACCAAAATGTGATATTAAATAACAACAAAAAATTACTTAATATGAAGAAAAAAAATTTTCACAATGAACTGAAAAATAAAAATATTTTGTGCACAAACCAATTAGATAAGCTTAATCAAAACCAATTATTTTTTTATGAGGAATGTTTATGTAAGTAATTTTATTTTTATTAATCTTAAGATTAAATTTTTATGTTTTCAAATATCTTTGTTATTTTTCTTAAATAAATTGAAGTTAAGTTAAATAATTATTTTCAATTTTAACTTTTTGGATCAATTTTTATTGATTTAGTTTATTGTGAAACTTTTAATTTTTCAAGTAAATATCTAAATTTAATAAAATTTTCTTTAAATTACAAACTAATACTCAAATTTAAAGAGATTAATAAAATTCAGAGAGATTCATGAAAATTTGTGAGATTTTATGAAATTCAGAGAGATTTATGAAATTTAAAGAGGTTTTGAAATTTAAAGAGGTTTTGAAATTAGAAAAAGTGTTAAGTTACTTATTTAAAAAGTCAATTAAATATGAAATTTAGTTTTTAAGTAATTTTACTAAGTAACAAAATAGCTTATAAGATGGAGCTGTAAGCTTTTTTGAAAAATTTTAAATTTCAGATCATTAATTTTTTGTTTTAAAAAATTTCCTATTTAATTAATTAAGAGTAGAATAAATCAAGTCTATATTAGAGAAAAAAATTAAAAAAAAAGCTTTCCAGTAAAGTTGCATTTAATTAAGAAATAATTTTTCAAAGAACAAAACTTTTCTATAAAGTTTGTTTTTTCAAAAAAAAAAAAAATGATGTTTTTTATTTTAATGAAAAAAGTTTTTATTTTGAATAAATCTGTAATTAAGCTAGGTGAAGGGTGCTACGTCTTCAAAATAAACGGAAACTAAAAAAATAGAAAAAAAATTTTATACTAAATTTTCTTTTTATACTGAAATAATTGTTTTTCAATAAAAATATAAAGGTTTTTTTATATTTGATGATTAAGTTGTGTCTATTCTACCGTAACTACCTTTTCATTTAAAAAAAAAATTAACTTTTTATTTTAAATTAGTCTTTTAGTTAAATATAAATAGATTTTTTCTAAATTAGTTTTTTTTAGAATTTTCATTAGATGAAGTTTAATTTGAGAATTGAATGATGTTTACAAAAAATCAATTGAAATTTTTTTAAAAAAAATTTTTATTTTTTTAAGTATCTTATAATGATTTTTTACTAGAATCATCGGTAAAATTATTAAATTGTTCAACAAATAATGTAATATTTAAGGAAGTGGTCGGTGTGCAGGACGGAAGTTTAAGTCTGAGTAACTGTTGCCGCCTTCTCACGGCATTCGACCCGATAAAACAGTGTTAACAATTGTCTAAAATACTTCCTTTTCTTTAAAAAAGAAAAAAAAACCTTTTTTTTAGTTACTAGTCTATTTCCTTTTTCCTTTGGCTTTAGTTTTTCCTTCCTTCCCCACTTATATCTTAAATTATTTTAGATATTAAAGTTTAGTATGTCAGTTTAAAAAAAAAAAAAAAAGAATTTTTTTCTTAAACTTTCAAAAACTATATTAACTTAAATTTCAACACCTTGTCATACCTTACCATTCTATCTTATTCTAATTGAAATACTTTCCCTTTTTTTAATAGTCTAAAAAATCTTCCTTCTTTAATTTTTGTTCTAATAAATGTACTTTGTTATACATTTCAGAAATTTATTTCTTTTTATTTAATTTTAACTTAATTATTATTTTTTGATTCGAATTCAAGTTAATTATTATTTGAGCTATTTTGATATTTTCAAATCAAAAAAAAATTTTTATATTCAAAATTAAATAAATGAATACGTGATTGATATATAGTTTAAATATAAAAATGAAGCTTTAATTAATTGAAAATAAAATTGACTTATTTTATAGAAAAAAATTATCATTTAAAAATACTTAATAATGAATTTTTAATGAGTAGCTTAATGGAATAAAGGAAAAAATTCTTTTAGTTTTTCTAATTTTTTTTCCAAAATTAAAAGCTTTCACCTATATTCAAATTTTTTATTCTTTTAAACTTTTCAAAAAGAAAAATTATTTTTCTTAGATAAAGTTTAATGCAAAAACGATGTTTAAAAAAAATTTTTTTTTTCTGTTATCTCTTAATGTGTATGTGTTTTTTTTTTTTTTTAAAAAAAATTTTTTTTTGCTTAAAATCGATGCATGATTTCCGGTTCTTGAGGTCGCTTATATTAAAAGAAGTGTGCCTGGGCTATTTGAATTTAATCAAAAATTGCTCTCATTGATTTTTTGGAATGAACGGGTTGCGATCTACGCATTTCCGTTTTATAAAACACTCAATTTATCATTTGCATTAAAAAATGGCGTTAGATAAGTTATTTTTTAAGTATAAACTGTTTAATTACTCATTCTAAAGTTTTTATTTTGAAAATTTTTTTATTATAAATATTTATTTATGAAAAAGATCAAAACTTTCAATATTTACTTAAACTTATGAATAATATTTTGACTTTACTTTAATAAAAATTTTACTTTTTTAACAGCATTTTTATTATACAAATATATTTTTTTAGCGGAAGAAACTAAAAAATAAAGTTCTTTTATTAGGTGGTTATTCATATAGCATCCTTTAGACACCTATCAAATAATAATTTTTCAAAGTTCTTGAAAAAAAAATTTCCGTTTTAAAAGAAAATATTTTTTATTAGTTTTTAGAACTAAAACTTTCATAATGAACAAATTTTAAGCAAAAAAAGAAAAATTTTCTTTAATGCTGTTTTGATGAAAATTAAGCACTGACTATAGTTTATTTGAAAAAAAATTTTAACATCTAACTAAAAAAAAATTGGACAAACGATGTTTTAAAATATAAAAATGCGAAAAAAAAAAATTTAACGAACCATGTATAGAAGATGTTGGCCGGCCGTCACTTCTTCATTTCCGTTTTCATTTGCTATAATTTCCTATTGCAATTGTTTTATCGAAATTTGCCGTTTACTAAAACTACATCGTTTTATTGAGCTTAGTCATTTTTAACTTTTATAGATTCAATCAAAAAAATTTTTTTTATTTATTATCCTAAAAGCGGACAGTTCACTTGTTTTAAAAAAAACCCTTTATAAAGTTTGTTCGTTGTTTTAATTCTAAAAAAACAAATTAAAAAAACTGTCAAATATTTTTTGTTCGTACTAAATGATTAATTGAAAAAATTGTGAAAATTTTTATTTAAAACAAAAAAGTTTTTTTTACAATTGAAAATAATAATCTAAGTCATGATTTCTATGAAATTTTTTTCTACTTGTTTGTTAAACATTGGAAAAAAAAACGCGTAACTAATTGGCTAATTTGGCCTTCGGCAGGGTGCAAATTTTGGTCAAAGGCCATAGTTCAAATTTTTTTTGTAAAAATCAAATTTCGACAAGTGGTTTTTAGTTGACAGGTTTATTTTTTTTTAATTACAAGCTTTTATTTTATATTTTGCTTTTGTTTGCTAAAAAGGTCACATTGTTCTGGTCAATAGGCTTGTAAAATATAAAAATAAACCTAAATTTTTAACTTTTATTTGATTTATGAAAATTAAAAATTTTTTTTAGCTTAAAATTTCAATTTGTTTTATTATGTCGAAAAAATATTTTAATGTTGGAAGTTTTTAAATAATTTTGAGCAAAAAGTTTTAAATAATTTTGAGCAAAAAGTTTTTGTTAACTTTTAGAAATAAATTTTCTCAAACTAAAAAAAAGTTCAACAAGTCACAAAATTAAATTTTAAAAGAGAACTATAATTAAAAAAAAATGGTTAACTTAATAAAAGAATAGTTTTTTTATAGTTTTTAATAAATGATTTTAATATCTACATATTATTTTTTTGAACATACTGAAAAAAATGAACTGTTGGCACGTGTTATTAAATTCAGTTGTTGTCACGTGTAGTACTAAATTGAAAGGATTATAGCGAATTTGTTACATGCTGGTTTATTCCTCCTTCATATTAAATCTACAAGGCTGTAAACAATCAAAAAAAGATTTTCAATTTAAAGGTTAGCTTATTGATAAAGAAGCATTAATAAAATTGTGACAGATTATAAACTTTTAAAGTAAGAGTTCTCACAAAAAAAATTATTATTTTTACAAAAGAATTTTTCTCTTTTTTTAAAAAAAAGATAGTAAACTGACCAGTTATTTTGTTTATGAAAAAAAACATATTTACATAATTTTAACATTAAAAGTGTTTTACTAAATTCAATTTTTCAATTATATCATCTCAATCAATCGGTTTAGTAAGTCACATAGAAATTATTAATTCAAAACTCGCCCTGCCTTTATTTTTTTTGATTTAAATAAACACAAGGCAGCTGTGTCTTTGTGAGAATTTAAATATTTTATTTCTTAAGTCTTTTTATCAAATTTTACAATTGATTTGAGCTTAAACTTAATAACTAAAATTTTTGTTTATATTAAAATACATTTGATTTTATGTAATTGTGTTTGAATTGGTCATTTGACTTTTGAAAACAATTTTTTTATTTAGTAAAAGAGTTTATATAAGCTTTTTATAATCCTTTTAAAACAAACTTTCATGAAATTTTATTAAAATTATTCAATTAATTTTTGTTAAAAAATTTGATTTTTGCTCAAAAAATTCAATTTTATTCATTTAGTTTCAACTTTTGAAAATCCAGTTTTCAGTTGAAAAAAAAAATTCATTTTTTAAGCTTTAATTGATAAAAAATTTTTTTTTGTGCAAGTTTATTGAAAAAAAACATTGAGGGTGTGAGACAGAAGGAACAATAAACCATAGATCAATATAATTAATTTACGATTTGTTACAAATCAGATACTTTATCACTTAAGTTCAAAAGTCGCAAAAAAATAAAAATAGCAAAATGTCATAAATAAAAATTCTGATTTCAACAAAATCATTAATCTACTATCTATGTGTAAATCAAATTTAAAAAAAAATAACAGAAGCCACCCTCGTAGTCATTGACCCATGTTTAAAAGATGGACATACGATAGTTTGGTGAATTTTTATTTATATTTTTTTTTGAAGTTTATCTAAATTGTCAAATCATATTCTTATTGATCAAATTTTGAATTATCTTCTTTTTTTTTTCGTTTCATTAATTCAAGATTTTTTTAAATAATTAAGTTAATTAGGTTTTTTTGATTTTAGTGAATTTTTGTTTTCTATGTAAAAATCTCGTTTTAATTAATCAAAATTAAGTTCTCAAGCATTTTAAATTTTTGTTAAAAACTAATTAACTTAAACAAATTTATTTTTTTTGTTTAAAGTAGATTTTACTTAATACTTTTCATTTTGTGAATTTGTCCATGAAACGCATGCGCTTGTAAATTAAATGAACAATCAATGTTTGATTAGTAGTTATAACAAAAAAAATATTTAAGGCACGTTTCTTTTTTTTTCTTTTTTACATCTTTACTTTTTGTTGCATCATTTAAAAAAAAAAGATGTGGTATCCTAAATAAATTTTTTTTTTTTCTTCTATAGTTTGACCAAACGCAAAAATGGTCTACAGTTGTATTAAAAAGACGCGTGTCTTGAGATAAATCCGCACAAAGTATTTAAATTTGTTCAATGTTTACAGTGTTCTACACGTGTTTCATATGCTTTTGCTTCAACAAATTTTTCATATCAATGTTAAATGAAGTTGTTTAAAAGATGTTCAAATATTAAAATTCTTTTAAAGCTAATTCAAAATAATCAAAAGGGCGTCTATGATTTCTAATAAATGGAAATTTTAAAAAGTTAATTGAGTCAAAAATTTTCTCAATAAATAAATTTGTATTACAAATTTCTTACATAATATTTTTGGAGTATTTTTTATACTAGGTGTTAATAATAGAAATTTCATCTTAAATATATATGTGTGAAAACAAATGAATTCGCTTATTTAACTTAAACTCTTGCGCAACTTTTTCTAAAAATATGTTCGCGTGCTCTTTTTTTAAATCTTTATAATAAATAAAATTGGATCTTGAATAACTCAAGTTAGTAGGTGTGTATGAAAAAAACTATACCTTTAAGGTTATTATTTTTTTTCATTTTTATTGTTTATTATAAACAATTTTTAAAATTGAATCCATTAAAAGCTTCTTCAATTTTTTTATAAGTTGTCAAACTGCTAAACGATGAAGCGTGTCTAGGATTATCCACATCTGAAATTGAAATACACACTTTGAGACTAAGCTTTTTAATGCTCATAAAAACTCAATCAAAAATCAATGAATTTGTTAAGTTAAATAGTAACAAACAAGTGTCTTTTAATTTTAAAGAAAAAAATAAACTTAGTTTGATATGAAAAGATTAGGAATATAAAGATTTTATACGCCTTTTTATTAAAAATTGTTAAAAGAGAAATAGAGTCTTTGAAAAAAACTTTTGAAAAAAGGAAGGAAATAAGAGAAAAATGGACAAAAAAGTATTGTACAACTAGGAACCAAAAATAGTATATAATATAAACTCCGCCTGTTTCTAGGTTCAAAATTGTTTTTAAATAAGCTGAGGAAAAAAAAAATATATTTTCATAAAACTTTACTTGTCTAGGGCCTCGGTACAAAGAATCTAGAAAAAAATCAAGTTTTTTTTTTGATCACATTTTTGCTGTAACTTTGCCCAAGATAGCATCGAATTGTGCGATTGCTAGTTCGATATCCGGTACGAAAAACTGCTTTTCCTGGATATCCTGTGTGTGGCGTGAAGTAAAAGTTTTGGTTACAACAAACAGTTTCCTGTTGACCGGAACCGGATTGTGCCGCTCAACAAGCTACTTTCTTAATTTCAATATCTTAGTTTAATTTTTAATTTTTTGTGTCTTTAAAATTATAAGTATTAAAATGGGCGTAATTTTTAAAATGTTTTTATCATTATTTTTAAATAGTGTTTAAATTTAAACTATTTTTTGGTTTAGTTTTCTTAATTAAAATAAAATTTGATAAAAATTTTATTGATAACTTTTGTGTTTATTACTTAAACTTTAAAATAAATTTTCAATAATGAAATTATCTACTATTTGGGCAGGTGATACTACCAGAAGAACTGCTCAGCCATCAATACCTCGTTACTCTGGAACAAACTGTGATTGGTTTTCAGTTAATTATGGTCAAATGACCGATTTTGCTGTAAATTCAACGAATTCTTCCTCAATAAATTCTACACCAATTTGTATAACATCAGTAAATACTACTAATAGTTTAACAAACACAAATAATCAACACAGTGTATCACCTTTAATGAACTTGAGTAATTCTGCAGTTAACTTATTAAATTCTAGTAATGCGTTTCAAAATAGTTCTAATTCAAACAATAATTCTTTTAATGGTCTAATTTTAAATTCAATATCTAATCAAGAAGCTGAAGCTGTTGCTGCTGCAGTATCTTCTAGTATTATAAATAATTCAAATACAAATAATTTAAATAATCAAAATGGTAATACAAATGAAGAATCATCTTCTCCTGATGTTTCTAATAATAATACTGCAGATAATTCACCTAGTAATTATAGCTTGAAAACAAGTTCTAAACTTTCTTTAAGTTATAATCCTCGTAAAATGATTAAAACTGAACATTTTAATTCAAGTTTTAATTCTTCATCACCTTCATTACTTTCATTTACTAAAATGCCTTCTAATAATAATAATCAAAATAATAATTTGATTAATAATGGAAGGCCTAATCCATCAATAAGTTCAACATCACCACCTTCATCATCTGGTTCTCCATCTTGTAATTCATTAAGTGTTAATAATATTTCAAATCAACAAAACAATAGTCATAATGGTAATTTAAATAATAATATATCTAATAATACAATTCAACATAACTTATTACAAACTACTCAAAACAATGGTACTGGAATTGATTCAGAAAATCTTATTCCAACTTCATCTTTATTAAGTGTTTTAACCGCTGATGCTAATTCACCTATTCATTCTAATCATTTAAGTAACAGTAATAATACACCTTCGAACTCATCTTCTAGTCAAACATTAATTAATTTAAACAAAAATTCTTCTTCACCTGTTCATCAATATCATAATCATCATCATTGCAATTTTAATAATAATAGCGCTGCCACTTTGTTGAGTTTACATTCAGTCACTCGTAATAATAGTACATCATCAAGTCCAATATCAAACAATAATACTTTAAATACATTAAATAATATAAGTAATAATTTGATTATAAATCCAAAAAACCCATCAATGATGTGTGGATCAGCATCAGCAGATTTAATGTCAGTGTCAACAGCAATGCTTTTTAATGGTATAAAAAATTTTTATTCTTCATATTTCTATTATAAGAAGTTATTTAATTTTTGTTTTTAAATTTAGAATCTTCTTATAAATCAGCTTGGAATACAAATCACAATTCAGCTTCTCAAAGTAAGTCAAATTTTACTTTTTTTTCGAATTATAATTTAGTTTACGTGACTGATATAAACCTATAAAACTTCTTAGCTTATAGGCTGTTGTTTAGTTAACATTTTTTGAAAGTATGTAAGAGATTTTATGTATTAAAATGCGCATGTATAGGAATTTAAGCTTGTATGATTTTGGTACATAGTTTTTTGTGCTTTTTTATTAATAACATGAAATGTTTATATGTTAAACAAGTATATTTTGTTTTATTAATACAATTTTTTTTACGTAACATATAATACACAAAATAGTTTTTTAAACAAGCCGCAAGTCACACATTTTAAATTTACTTTTTTAACTCCCTCTTATCGGTTGTTTGATTGAGCGTGCGCTTTTCAAGTGCTTATAAATTTATTTGTGTTGCTATTTTATTGGAAATAAGTTTTCTCAAACAATCCCGTTTGCCCCTACACGTTTAATTGAATTTCTCCCTTTACAATTATTCTGGATACTTGGTTCCCATAATTTACTAACATCTTCATTCAAAGAAAAAATTGTTAATGTGTGTACAAAAAAATTACAATGAATAAGTTGTTTTTAGTTATTGGTCAACTAATAAAGAATAAGTTTGCGTGATCATCTATTTTTTTTTGGGTTAAAAATCATTTTAATTTGATTTTTTTACATTAAACCAAAAAAAAAATCTTATTTTTAGGTAACATTTAAAAATCATCAAAACATTTTAAAAAACTTAGTACATCTTACAATATTTTTTTTGTATTATTTACAAAAAAAAACTAAAATAGTATGTTTTGACAGTAGCCTTATGCTAATGCACTAATGACGACTGACAGTCGGTCAAACTAAAAAAAAAGTAGACCATCCCAACGGCGCGCGTCTGAATTATGTATTTTTCGACGCCAGCCAACTTATAAAAAGAATGAAATAGAATAAAATAAAATTAAAAAAAAAAGTCTAACACGCTGGCCACCCAAACATCTCAATTACTCGCCTGATTTTGCCACTTATTGCTTTGACCTTTCCCACAGGGCACCCGTATCTTTAACAAAATTGTGTCTAGTAAATATTTATTCCGAAAATTCATTATAACTAATTTTATAGATAACTTTTCATAGAATATAAATAAACTTGAATTTTAACATAGAACACCCTAAAATCATAAATGCCACCCCATCAATCTGTTTGACTTAATTTTGACTTTTTTTTTAACCAAAAAGAAACTTGATATTAAACGCCTGTTCCCACAAGTTTCACTTTCTTCTTTTTTTTTATAAATGACAAAAAGATAGTATTCTCATAAATTAAACACTTTCTATTTTCATAAATTGTTTTAACTTTCTTCAAAATTTTGATTAAAGTTGCGACACATAAGCTTAAATTAAAAACTTCATCATGCTTTTTCTCTAAAATTGCTTTAAGCTAAAATTTTTTTTTAAACAAAATAATCAATTTATAACTGAATATAAAATTTAATTAACTATCCATCATATGTTTATTAATATCAAAATGCCCTATGGTCTTTTAAAAAAAAGATTTTTTTATTCAAACTTTAATTAAATAAAAGTCGTGCATATGAACACTTATATTATTTAATATATTAGAACACGTGGCAAAATAATTAAACTTAGATAATATTCATTAGTTTTAAATACAATTTTTTTAACCTGTTTCGCCTACTAAATTTATTAGCTGAAAATATTAAATTAGCATTTAAAATATAAGTTTCAAAATTCATTAAGTTACGCCTTTTAAATATTTTTAATTTTTGCAGGCTATCATAATGGAATCAGTGCAATGACAAAAACAAATCCATTGGACACTAATGCTCATCTTACAACATTGAGAAACATTCAAGGTACGTGTCTATTTTATTCAAAATTATAATCTTTCACAATTCAAAATTTTTTTTATTGTTTTTTTTTGAACCTAAATTGATCTTAGTCTCTAAATTATAATTAAACTATTAAAAACTATTTTAATGTTTTTTTTTAAAAGATACTTATTACTATTGAAAACTATTAAAAAATTTTTATAAATAGTATTCAGCTAAGTTTTAAATTGGTTTAAATATATTTTAATATACTTAATTTCTTAAGCTTTTTTTTACCTGATTTTTTAATGAAAATTATTCTGTCAATATATATAGGACAATTTTTAGCATCTTTTATAGGCTAGATTAAATGTGTAATTAATTTTAAAGCTTAATTTATAATTTTTTTTCTTGCTTTTGAAGACCCTTTGATACCAAATGTATGTTTTTTTTTTAACAAGTTTAATGTTTTTTTTTGTTGGTCTGTAGTCAAAAAGCCATAAATCAGTTTAAATGTCAAAGATTAATAAATTTGTTTTGGAAATTTTTTATTTCTTTTTTGACTTTTCTATATTTGTAATACAATACTTGTGGGACCTTTAATTTTTTACACATTTTTAAATTTAATTAAACTTTGATTAATCTTATGTTTTTTTTTTAGATCCTTATCACGTTTTTGCCTCTTCTAATCGTTTTTCTTCTCAAGGTAAATAATGAACTTTTTTATTTGAAATTATCTTTTTATTCAAAAACAAATTAATTTTTCAATCAATAATTTTTATTACATGTTATAGTTGAATTAGCACTTTTTTAAATACATTTTTGATAATACATTATTTTAAATCAACTTCAGCCGTCATTCAGCTAATCAACTAGTCATAAAGTTTTTTGTTAAAATCTGTTTGACAAATATTAAACAAATGTATTTATAAATGCGTGCAAAGTTAATTAGAATTTAAAAAAAAAAAGTTTGATGATTGGCACTTAGACAGAAAAAACAAAAAGTTTTTAAAAAAAAAAAACTTTTGAATTTTTATTTTATGTTTAATGTTAAAACAAAAACAATTTTTATTAGTGGACAGTACCTTTAAATTAGATCAAAACACGCAAAAATTGTTCGTTTCGCTCTATTTGCTTATATTGTAATTTGTTTGCAGTTTAGTACTATACAAAGTGTCAACAAACAAAATTTATAGCTTTTTATTTAATCTTATTTTATCTTTTTTACTTAGGCTCAGGTCAAATTCAACTTTGGCAATTTCTTTTAGAATTATTAGCTGACCAAAATAATAATTCATTTATTACTTGGGAAGGACAAAATGGTGAATTTAAATTAAGTGATCCTGATGAAGTAGCAAGACGTTGGGGTGAACGTAAATCTAAACCAAATATGAATTATGATAAATTAAGTAGAGCTTTGCGTTATTATTATGATAAAAATATAATGACAAAAGTTCACGGTAAAAGGTATGCCTATAAGTTCGATTTTCAAGGTTTAGCAGCAGCTACGCAACCTACAACAGCAGATAATTATAAAACTGCAGGTTATGGCTCAGAACTATTTATGCATACACCAGCAGCAGCTGCTGCAGCTTATCATCATCATCACCATCATCATAATGCTGCTGCAGCGGCAGCAGCAGCACATCATCATCAAAAATTAAATTTTAGTAATAATAGTAGCTCAACAATTCAAGGAATGACTGCTTTATGTAGTAATGGAAATAATAACAATTCTAATTCTAGTTTATCAAACTCAAATACTTTACCAATATCTAGTAATTTGAATAATGTTAATACAGCTCATAATACTAATAGCGCATCTTCATTGTTGCAAGTAACCAGTAATCTCAATTCTAACTTAGTGAATAATTCTTCATCAAATCTTAATAATAACTCAGGTTCAAGTTCTTCATCTTCTAATTCAAATAGTTTAATTAATGGTACAAATAATTCACCAGCTACTTCATCTTTAAATCAAAACTTTTTCGCACCTACAGCTTCTTATTGGCCAAATAGTTCAAATTTATATTCAAGTATAACAGCTCATGCACATCCTTCCTCAATGATGAATCCTCATCAAGCTCATCATCATATGTCTCAACATATAAATTATTATTAATAAAAAAACAAGAACAAATTAGTAAATAGTTTTTGAAAAAAATAAAACAAAAATATCTAATTCGGTGAAAAAACTTTTATCTATAGTTATTTGCCTTAAATAATATTAAAAAAATTGAATAAAAAGCGAGTTTAGCGCCATCAGGAATTATCTTTGAAGTTTTAATATTATTTTAGTGATAAGCTAATGCACTTTTGTGCAGTGAGGTGTGCACCCTGGGCTAAAAAAATAACGTTAAGCGTAAAAAGTTGAATTTCCGGTTAGTATGAAATTTCAGCCGCAAGAACATTGTGCTTAAATAAAGAATAGAAATAGACACAAATTTCTGTCTTTTTTTTCATTTTTGTATAAGTTATATACACAAAACGGAAATGCGTGGTCTAGATTTGATCAATAAAAATGGCTGTTTTTAAGGTTTTTTTTTCTAACAACGATTTTCAAAAACCTTAAAGTTACTTTTTTGTTACTTTTTTGTACTACTTGATTAACAAAATAATTAGATACATAAACATAAATAATTTTAACTAAAAGTTAGATAATTGTTGCTAACTTTTTAAATGAAAATGCTTTTTTCTTTTCAAGTTTTTTTTTGTAATTAGCCCTTGACTTAATAAATAAAAAAAAAGTTTTCAATAATTTTTGGAATAGTTTTTTTGAAGAAATTTTTTATTTTTTTAAGCTTAAATCAGTTTAGATAAATACGGTCATCTGAAGCGCAAAATATCTTCGTGAGAATAATTTCAAGATAATTCTTTTTTTTAGCTTAAAAAAGATGAACGGTAAAAAAAGCTAATGATAAACTTTAGTTAATTAAATTAATCGAATTTTACGATTGAATTCACTGTCAATTTTAAAAAAAAAAAATTTTGATAAGTTTTATTTGAATTTTAAATTTTATTGAAATTATTTTATTGGATTTTGAAAGAAAAGTTTTAAATAAAAATGTTCTATTCCTATATTTATGTCAAAACTTCAAAAACAAAATGCTTTTTAACACAGCTTATTTAAACAAAATGCTGCATTTTATAAAAAAAAACTCAATTAATTAAGTTTTTTTTTATTTGGTGAGACAACCAAGTAAAATACCAGTCAGGCAAATTGATGATAGAACATCGTGACGATTCATTTAAGATTTATGTTTCTTTTTTTTACAAATATAGAAAACTGATGAAGTGATGATCAGTCTATTTATCAAAAAAAAAAAAAAAGAAAGTTTACTTAATGAGGCCATATTTCATTAAGAAAAAAAACAAGTTGAATTGTTTAAACATATTTGAAACTTAAAATAATTCTATTCAATCACAGATTACAATGATAAAAAATTTAGTTATTAAATAAAAGCGTTTTAGAAATTAAAAGGCTGTTAAGTTTATAGAAAATTTTTAAATATCTTTATTGTTATTTGAGTAAAATATTCTATAATCAGAAAAATTTTCAAACTTCATAAACTTTATTTCAAAAAATCTATAAGTCTGTAACTCAAGATATTTTAAAGTTTAAAAAAGTAGAAAAAAATGCAAATAAAACTTATCGTCAAAGAATTGAAATAAATAAAAAAATAAAGTGACAAAGAAAATGAGAATCTGTAAAGAATAAAAAAAATAATAAGCTAAGAGAGTCAATAGTAAAATGTATTGATAGTGATGTACACTTCCGGTGTATTCAAGTCAGTATTGGCGGTGGTCGTTTTACAAATGATTTACAATAAAGTATAGATAGATATTTAAAGTTGTTAAATTAATAAGACTAAAGTAAAAAAAACTTTTGTGTATAAAATATGCTTACATTAAAAAACTTATTTAACACGCGTCTAAACAGAATTAAGACTATAAAATAAGAAGGGGCTATTAAAAATAAAATAGCCAGTGAAAGTTAGATGTTTTTTTTGAAACATAAAATTAGTTTTGCTTTTATATATCAAAAAAATAATGAAAATTAGCTAAAATTAAATTTTTTAAAGCTTTTTTTTCAGTTGATTTGATAAATTTAATAATTTTGAAGAAAAAAAAGTAAAAAAAAGCTTCAACAAATTTTAAATTAACAAGATAATTAAATGAAAACATTTTCAAAAAAAAAGTTTTTTAAACTATCAAAATGAAAACTTTAAGCAGTTTTAAAGCTCAATAATCAGGAAAAAGATCATTTTTTAAAAAAATTTAACAATAAAACAACCCTTACATAAAAGGGCGCAATCAATTTGTTTTGCAGTTTTATTAAATCAGTTTCGTAGTGGATTATGATTGTTTTGTAGTAAAAGAAATGATCATTAAAAAAAAACAGATAATAAGTTATAAAGTGGTAAAGTTACATAAATAATTAGAGAATATAATAAAATTAAAGTATGAAGAAGGCTAAAAGTATTGAATGCTTAAAATAGTTTATAAAATGAAAGGGTGTTATGAATAAATTTGTGATACTTTTACAACGAGTTTTTTGAATTTTAAAATAAGAATTTTCTTTTCAGTTTAAACTAGAATGTAATTTGAAAAGTTTTTGTTTTTAAAAAGATGTATTTTGTGAACCTATAAGTTAAAAAAGAATTTTTATTATAGGAATTAGTGTTAATTTAAAAAAAAAATGATGATTATTTCTTTATGTGTTAACTGTAGGAGGTGCAATTAACAATCAATTTCTATTCAACAAGATAAAATTTTAGGCGTTGAAACACTAATTGCATTGATAAATGTAAAAATCAATGTTTGAAATTTTAGGAAGCATAGATTTTTGAATGAATTTATATTAGCCACTTGGGATTTTAGACTAAATTTAGAAGAACTAAATAAAAAAATTTTATTTAAAAATTGGGTAGACGTAGTAATTTTACAAAAATCATACACCAAAAATAAACAAAAGCTCTGATTAATTGACCTGTTAAAAAGTTCATGCTGAGCACGTATTTTGTTAAAATTATAAAAATGATAGAGAAATATAAAGTGCAAACATTTTTTTGTGTTATAAAAAAACGATACAAATATTGTGAAATTAAGCTTTCAATAGAAATTATTAAGGTGTAATCATGTAAATCAGATTGAAAAAAAAATTTGAATTATGACCACTGAACTTTATTTAAAGTTTTTATTTTTTAATAAAATAATATTAACAAGTGGATAAATAAAGTAGAGGATTTTAAAAAAAAAAAATTCTACAAATAATTCGTTTACATCACTTGATCTCTTGTTTTTTGGTTTCACTTTAGTCTTAATTTTTTTTTACTAAAACTAAGTATTAGGGAATAAAAAATCTTTTGTCTAATTTTTGTATTGTTTACAAACTGCCCACTCAAGCAGCAAACCAAATCAAATTTTATAAAAAGATTTCGAAACTTTTTTTGTATGTTTTCGAACGTAAAAAAGTACTTAATAATCAAATAGGATTGACCAATACAATTGTGTAAATGACAGAAGAATTAAGTTCAAAAAAAAAATGTATCAAAATGTGTATGCATGTTAAAAAAGAATTGCAAATAAAAAAGCACTTAATACTAATTGTTTAACTAAAATTAAATAGAATAATGTCTAAGAAAACGCCACCTATTTTATCAAAGAAATAAATGTGAACAATTCACACTAAGCTCTAATTTTTCCGGTACCATTAACTTCCTGCTGATTTATATTTTTGTCCTTCAAAAATATCTTTTAAAAAAAATGTAAAAGTAAATTTCAAAAAGATTAATTTTTCTTAAAAAAGAATAAAACTTTTTTAATATAAATTTTGATTGAATTTGCTTTTTTTATTTCAAATTTAAAGTTTATTTATTCATTACATTAGCTTAAAATCATAATTATTCTTTTTTAGAAAAACAAAAAATATAATTTACTTATAATTAACTAAAAGTTCAAAAACAAACTTTAAAATAATTTTCAGATTTTTTAATTGAAAAACATGGAATATAAAAACTTAAAAAAACATGTTGTTGATTAAAATTGAAAAAAAACCCTTTAAAAGTAAAAGTTTATTTTTAACCTATAAGTTTAAAATTCAAGCTAAAATTTATAAACTAGATGACGCTGGTGTGTAAAAGCGCTTAATATAAAAATTCGTTAAAAAAAAATTAGTCAATTCAACAACTTAAATTAAATTAAGCTGTTAAATTTAAACGTTCATTTGTAATGAAATCATTATCAGACTAAGTATAAAAAAATTTATTTTCCTTTCGTTTAAATTTTATTTATTTTTTAAAGAATTTTTATTAATTTGAATGAATAGTTTGAATAGTAAAAAAATAAAAATTAAAGAAAAAAGGTAAAAAAATTGTTTTTTCCATTAAAATGTTTCAATAATTTTATTCTGAATTTATAAATTAATAAAAAAAACTGTGTTACTACTAAAGATGAAAATCTTTTGAAAAAGTTTTTGTTACATTCAAACTCATTAATTTAAAAAATTTAATTACGTTTATGTGTGTATACGTTCAAAATAGTTGCATATTAAGGTGTAATCAAATTTTGTTTATTTTAAAACAGCTAAAAATTATAGCTAACTTTTATTAAGCATAACTTTCATTAAAGAAGAATATTTTTTATTTAAAAATAGAAGTTTTTTTAAATCAATTTAAGACTTCTCGTTTTTAAATTTTTTTTCATCAAAATAATATTTATCAAAATAAAAACTTTTATGAATATTGTTAAGTAAGTTTGAAATTGGTAAAAAAAAATTGAGAAAAAAAAAACTTAAATTACAAGATTAATTGCAATCTGATATTCAAATTATCTTAAACTAGAACAACATTGTTAGATGATTTAAAAAAAAAAAAATTGTTACCTCCTTATTAGCTAATATTTAAATTTATTTCAAAGTATTTTTTTTTCATTAAAATCATTTACATTAAGATGAGCATCGGAAGTTAAAATTTCACTATTTTATTGTTTTATGACTATTAAGAATTAATGAATCAGTTAATTAGATGCTAAATGAAAAATTTTTTTTTCCTAAAATAATTTTACAAAATTTTATTTTTAAGTTGTAATAAAATGATCTGATTGATGTAAAAAAAATTTTTTGTCTGGAAAAAACTTCTTATCTTAATGCCTACGTAATTTTTGTTTATAAGTACCAAACAAGTTTATAAAAAGAGGCAGTACTTAATTTTTTTACATAATTTCAAGATGCTTATAAACTTTAGTCAAATAAAAAAAAATTTTAAGTTAACAAACTTTTATTTATTTTTAATTTTTATCTTTTTTTATTTTTACAACTTTACATCTTTTCTAATCTTTATTAACAATTGTTCAAACAATTTGAAAGTTTTAAATTTTTACCTACTTTGTTGAAAAAATTTTCTTTTTTTTTTTTTTAGTTTAATATCCTGACAAACATTGCCCTAAAGTAATAAATAAACCGATTATCATCTTTAACCATCATATTCAAAATAACTAAATAGTAAAGAAAATGCCTACTATTGCTATACAACTAAATTAAATATTGAGCGTTATTATATATAAAGAAGAACCCTTTGTAGCTTATTCTTTTAGCTTGTGTTACTACATTAAAAAAACATTTAAAAGATGTTTTCATTCATAATTTTTAGCACATTATCAATCTGTTTTAAGTGAATTCAAGACTTTTATTTTAAAAAAAAATAGTTTTTTTTTGATGTCAAGATTATTAAAAAGTTTAATACCTGTTGAATTAATAAGTTTTTTTTTTTTATAATTAAAAATGTATTTTTCTGATTTCGATTATACTAAAAATTCAAATCAAAATTTTTTTTTTGATTCATATGATAATCAAATATGTGATGATTTAGATAAAAAATCAAATAACTTTGGTAATTTAATTAATCAATCAAAAAGTTCATTAACTTTTAATTCATCGATTGAAGAAAATTATTTAAGTGACTCAACACATTTAAGTGAAAAAAATTGTAAAAATAAAGTAGATAAAAAAGAAGTTGTACAAAATTATGGTTTTAAAGATAGTGACGAATATCGTGATAAACGTAATAGAAATAATGAAGCAGTACGTAAAGCAAGAAAAAAGTTTCAAGCTAAACAATTAGAAGTATCAAAAAGAGTTGAAAAATTAAGATTAGAAAATGAAGAATTGAATCATAGAAAAGATAATGTTTTAAGTGCTTATAAACACATAAAAGATTTACATGACAAAATTTTTCAAATTTAATATCTTTATTAGTTTTGTATAAAAAAATGAAATGATTTGTTAAACTTTTATTATAAAGTTATGATGAATAAGTATTACTATGCTTAATGAAAACATATATTGTATCAAGTCTTTATTAAGTTAGTAAATAATTAATTATAGTCTATTGAGGAAATTAAATGACCAATTAAAAAATTGAGTCAAAAGGATGAAGTTTTTCTGTAAATTGTTCAGTTGCAAAAATATGTTAAAATTTTCATTTAGGTTATTTATAAGTAAATATATTCATTAAATGTAGATTAATTCCAAGCTCTAAAAAAAAAAAAATCAAGTTAACAAAAAATTTGTAAAAAAAAAAAAGAAAATTTTCAACTTTATTCAATAAAAATTACATAACAAACTCAAAAAACTATAACTAAAAAATTTTCTCAAAATAAATTAATTTATGAATAACTTTATCAAAAGTTTCAAAATTTAACATGGCTTTAAAAATAATTTACAAAATAAAAACAAAATGCAAAAACTAGGTTGATTTTAAAAATTTATCAACAATTTAATTAACATGCATGTGTAAAAAATAAAATTTTCACATTTTTTTATCAACTTACGAGTTAGATACTTTCTCAAGATTTATTTTTCTAGAAGTTGCTTGTCGTTGTTTAGTTAAAAATGATTGAGAATTAACTGTTACATTCAAACTTGAATTATTTGAATTATTATTTGTTAAACTTTGATTTGAATTATTTTTTGAACCAAAAGTTCGTTCACTTGCTGCTTTTCTCATCATATCAAATGCTAAATTATGAATTGAAGTTGTCATTAAACGTGTTTCCAAATCATTTGAAATTTTATATTTTTCAAACTCTTTTTGCAGTAAAGCTAATTTCTGGTTACTTAAAATTAATAATTGTTTAAGCTTATCATTATTTAAATTTGAAAGACAATTTAAATCTTCTGTTTTAACAAAATTAATTAATGAATCATTAATTGAAAATTGAGAAAAACTATTTTGTAAACTAGAATTAGCACTTAAGTTTTGACTTAAAGGTTCTAAAACAGTTATAATTTGTTTTGCTTTATGTACATATTTTCTGTATTTTTCTTCAACTTCAACAATTTCTTCATCTTTTTTTATTAATTTCTCATCTTGTTCTTTTAATTTTTGTTTTAAAAAGTTTAATTCTTTCAAAAGATTTTCAAAATCAACTGAATTTTTATTATTTAAAACTTTCTTTTCCTCTAAATTTTTGTTAATTAATATCTTCTTTTCATCATCTACATTAGAATTTAATAAATCATTTAGCTTGGAATCTTTTTCAATTAATTTTTTATTTAAATTACGATTATCATTTTCTAATTCTTCAATCCTTTGTTTTGCATCTTCATAATTAGCTTTTGTTAACATAAGATCTTCTTGATTAATTTCATTTAATTTTTGTTTTAATAATTTGTTTTCTATTTCTAATCTTAAAACTTTTTCTTTGTTTTCTAAATCTTCACTTTTAATTTCATAATTCAAATTATGTATTTTGTTGTTACTATTTTCCGTTTCTTCTAAGAAACTAAAATTTGATTCTAAATTATTTGTGTTCAAACGGGTTTTTAATTCAAAATTTTCTTCTTCAAATAAATTTCTTTCTTGTAAAACAGTTTCATATTTTTTATTTAATTTTGTTAACTCAAAATCTTTTTTATCAATATCATGTGTTTTCTCAACTACTTGTTGAATTAATTCTTGAACTCTTTTTTTATATTCATTTAATTGGTTTTTTAAAAGATTCATTTTCTTCAATTCTTCTTCTAATTCTACACTATTTTGAACAAGTAATTTGTTTTTGTCTTCTAGTAATTTGATCTGTTTTTTAACATCCGACAATTCTTCTAATTTTTTTTTATAACTTTCTAACTTTTCTTCATATTTTACAACTTTATCAACATTATGTCGATGTACATCTAATTCATCTTTTAATAATTTAGCTTCTTTAACTTTTGTTTTTAATTCTTCATTATTTGAATTTAATTCAAAAATATCTTTATTTAACAAATTAATTTTTAATTGTAAATCTTCTTTCTGATTTTCACTTTTCAATAATTCTTTCTCTAAATTATCTATTTTACTTTTTAATTTTTGTACAACAATATTTTTCTCATTATACTCATCATTCAAATTATCTGTATTATCTTGGCTTAATTTCAATAATTTAAAATTTAAATTTTCAATTTGTTTCTGTAAATCAAAATTTTCTTTCTCTTTTTTTTCATAACTATTTTCTAATTCATATATTTTTTCAGATAATTCTTCGTTTTTGTCAGTTAAGTTTTTTAATGTTGTTTGAGATTTAATTAATTCTTCATTAAATTCTTTTAAATTATCTTCAGGTAAAATTGAATTCAAATTTGAATTTTCAATTTTTGATCGTTCATTTGTTAATAATAATTGAATTGCTTGCATTAAATTTTGTTGTAAACTTATATCAAGTTTAGTTATATCTTGAATAAACAATTGTTTAGTTTCACAATTAACAGCTATACCTAAAACTAATTGAATTAATTTACTTAATTCATTAATATTAGTATTTTTGGCAATTAAATTGGCATCTGGATAACATTTTTCATCTAAATTTAGATACAAAACATTTTCAAAAAAATCCATAATTTTCTCAATTATTTTTTTTAAATTTGAAACTTTTAACCTCCATTGATCATTTTCTATTTCTTTTACTTTAATAAACCATTCATCATCAAAATAATCAGGTACTCTAGAAAAAAATTTTTTAGTTCAAAACTTTTTAAGTTTTCTTTAAACTTACATTTTATTTAAAACTTTAGCAATTTTAAAACCATCAGTCAAACAATTTAAATCTTTTATTTCAATGTCAAATGTTTCAAGCTAACAAAAAAGTTTATTAAAATCAATTGAAAGATTCAAATAAAATATTTCACATACCCATTTAACTAAACTTTCAATATGTAAATCCATTTTTAATTAAATTTTCAAGTTAAATATTATAAATGGTTTCTTAATATTCAAAACTTATTTATATTAATTAAAACATGTGAAAATTTTTTAAAAATTTAAATTACATTTTTTGTTTTTTGAATTAAATTCTCAAGTCTAAATAGGTTTTTTCTAATTTATGGAAACAACTCTTTAATATTCATTTGATGAAAACAAATTTTTAATCATTTGAGTAAAATCAGTTTAAACACTGGTAAAAAGGATACTTAATTTAAAAAATTAATCTGATCTGATTTCAATTTACGTTTCTTCTTTTTTTTTTAAAATTTAAAACTTCATATTTTATTTTACTATTTTCTGCGCATGTTAAATCAACCTAATTATTATTAAAAAAAAGAACTGATCATTTTATTCTTGCATGATGTCAGTTTAGTAAGATAATTTAAATCAAGTGGCTTCTTTTTTAAAAAACAGGCTTTAAAACTTTTAGTTTACTTGATGGTAACTTGTAAATTTTTTTAACCGGAATGTTTTCAAAAAAAAAAACAAAACAATTTTTTACGCAGCCTCAGATGCAGTCAGCGCTCTTTTTGAAAACAATTTTAAAAAATTTTGTTTTACTTTTTGACTAATTTTTTTTGTAAAGAAAGCTAATCAGTTTTAAACTAAAAATTTCAATTTTAATTTAAATTATACAGAAAATAAAGTTTAGAAAATAAAAATTGAAATATGGTTTTTATATTTTGAAGGTTCAATATTATAATTAGATGTAAGCTATATATTTATCGGTTCAATTAAAGTTAAAGAAAATTTTTGATAAACTATATTTTTAATAGAAGACTTATAGTTTAGAAATGAATAGAAATTCATTTATAAAATAAGCGTTATAATTCATTTTTAATGTTTTCAAAGAAAAAAGATTAAATTGTTTAATTATATAGAAAATTAGAAATTCTATTTTCAAAATTTTCTAATTTTACCTCAATTTATTTTCAGAAAAAATTATTCTTAAATTTAAATTAAAAAGAAGAACTATTTTTTTTATTCAAAAAAATAATTAATAACAATTTTAATATGTGCTCAATATTAACTTTGAAGGAAAAAAATTTTGAAATTGAGAAAAACTTTACAGTTAAAGTTATTCAAAAAATGCAAAAAGAAATTAAAAAAATTTAAGTTTTTTATAAAATATCTTTAGACAATTAAATCTAATTAACTTAATTTATTGAAAAATAAATTTTTATGTTGAAATAAATTAAAAAGTTAAATTCAAATCGTTGGTTTCAAAATCAAATCTTTGGTTTCAAAATTGTTGGTTTCAAATCAAGTAGTATATACTTGAAATGGGTAGTTAATTTTTGAGATGAAAAAAAAATTAAATCGTTCATATCAAAGTAAATTTTAAAAAAATTGATGTTAAAGTAAATGAAAATATTAATCATAAAAATGTTGATGATCAAATTAAAAAGTTTAGTCAGCATATAATGTAGAATAATTTTTAATAGACTTTTATATACTGCAATTTATTTACAGTAGTACGCAATTTTATCAAGTTTAAACTAATTCACTAAAAAAGAGTTAGTTTAGTAGATAAATTATGTTTCTTAAATCAAAACTAAAATTATTATTTTAAAAGCTAAATAACTTTTTAGAAATTCAAGTTATTAATAACAAATTAAAAATTTACTAGGTCTGAAACTATAATTTATCAGTATAAAAGAGTTAAAATTTATGTTTAATGACACTTTTATGTTTTGACTTTAAAGAAAAATTTTGTGAAACTCAAACAAAAATATTTGTTATGTTAAAGCTTGTCAGTTGATTTAATTTGGCTATTTTTTTTTAAATTAAAAATTAATTGTAATTTTATATTTCGCGACCTCGTCAGAAACGATTAAGTAATCTTTGAAAGTTTTAAGAAATTTTTTTCTGTTTTATGCAATAAATTTAAATTGTAAGTAAAAAAGTGAAAATTTTTTACCTAATTTACTTTTTCAAGATATTTAATCCTAGTATAATAGAAATAGTTTTTTGAAAAGAAATCATAGAATGCCTTAAGAAATTAAATTTTAATAGTGTTTGAATTAAATACTACAAAAATATTCAATTTATTAAAAATAGTTTCAAGCTTATAAAAATGAAGCTTAAAAATGGTTTAAAACTATTTCTGTTAAATATAAAAGTAGCTCTCTTTTTAAAAACTGTTTTAAACTAGTCAAGATGAATTCAGTATAAATATTGGCTAAAAATTATTCATTTGAAACAAAGTTTTCAATAATACAAGACTTAAACTTTGAATAATAACTTTGACAACTTTTTTATACTAATTTTGAAAGCATATTGTCAATCGGATTAATTAAAAACAAATTAATCATTTATTTCTTAATTAAAAATTCATTTCTTTATTTAATCCACTTTCTTTTTTTTTTTGAAGAAGCAAAAAATTATTTCTCAATGAAAATACATAAAATATTTAATTGAAGTTTTTACAAATTTTTAGTTTTTCTGTCAATGATTATCAAAGATCTTTTATGCATCAATTTATTAGAATTATAAAATAAGCTATTATTCAAATTTGAAACTTTTATACCAAGAATTCTCTTCACAATAAATTAAGATATTAAATTATCTTTTAATATGTTGCATAAAGTAATTTGAGTTTTATGATTGAAATTTAAAAAGTTTTATTCTTCAAAAACTTAAAATTTCTGAAAACAAGAATAACTAATATTATAATTCTATTGTGTTTAAGTCTTTTATTAAAAAACAAAATAATTTATACAAATAGAATTATGATAATTTTATTTTAGTGAAAAGAAATCTTATTAATTACCTAGTAAATAAAAAAAGATGTTTAAGAGCTTTATAAAAAATTATCAAATAATTCTTATAAAAACAGAAATAATTTTCGAATGAAAAATGTTCTTAAGATAAATAGTGTTTAAATTTTGAATAAATTATTAGTATTTAAAAGTTAAATTAATCTTATTAGAAATTTTCTTCTTCTTTGAAACATTTAGAGTTTTAAATATTTAAATTGTTATTAATAGTTATAAACGAAACTTTGTTTTAATTAAAATTTTGGCTAAAAAAAAATAATTGCGAATTAAATTTTAGAAAAAAAAAGTTGAAAATTAAAAGAAGATAAATTTGCATCTCTAGAGAAATGATTTTTAGTTTTATGAGATAATTTTTAACAAAAAAAAAATTCATAGATTTTAATTAAATTGAAGATTAATTAAATGAATTTAAAAAGTCGATCTTGTACGAACATAAATTTTATTAATTAAATAAGTAAGTTATTAAGTTATTTTAATAGCTATTTACAAAGCTTTTGAATTAAAAAAAAAAACAAAATTAATATTATTCATTAAGATAATTAATTTGAATCACAAACTTTAGTTAACTATTTATATTAATATTTATTTACATTTTGGTCATTTTTTAATACTTTGAAAAAAAAAACTTACAAAAGATAAATTCAGTCAAATTTTCAAAAGATTAAATTTAAAAGATTTAAAAAATAAAAATTTTGAAATTTTAATTTGTTCTAAAATTAGCTCAAATTTGTATAAAATTTTACTATAGATGAAACATGATCTCTTTCAAAAAAAAAAATTGTTTTATGCTTAAGCTCGTTGAATTAAGTTCTTTTTTTTTACTAATAAATTAATACAAAAGTAATCTTTTTGTATAAATTCAAATAACATTAGATTATTTCAAATTAATTAATCAAGCTAATACAGAAATTTAATAAAAATTTAAAATAAAATCTTAACATTTTTTTTAATTAGAAATATTATAATCAAATTTTAGAATATAAATTTTAAGTTAAAATGACCACTTTGGTAAATTAAAATTTTAAGTCTCATAAATTTAAAGTTTACTATTTAATAGTTATTCAATTTTTTAAATTATTTTCCTTCAAATAAAGTCATAGCTCGTCTAAATGGTCTACTACCTCTTCTTTTACCTACTTTATTTTGTTTATCTTTTTCTTTATTTTTAGATTTTTGATTTTTTTTATCTTGATCATCTAAATTATCTTCTTCTTGTTGTTCACCTTTTTTACGCTTAAAAGATTTTTTTAAAACTAAATTACCACTACTTGTATTATTTGTACTAAACATAGAACATTCAGTATTATAACCAGATGTAGATGTTGATGCTGATCTTTCTGATTTAAAAGGTACCAAAGATTGTCTATGTAAATTTAATAAATCACTACCTGAAATATTTAAAGCATGTGGCAAGGTCATTCTTCTAAAACGATTTGGTGATTCCACTTTACAGATGTCAATTGACTTTGGATCCGCCTTTTTTATATTATGAGTATGTGCAAAAATTAAAAAAAAAAAAAGTTAAATTTAATAATCAAAGAAACCATCTGGGAATATAGATGATGAAAACTTATTAAATAAACAAAATTTAATAGAAAAGAAAAGTTAAATAAAAGCAAGAAATAATTTAAACAACTAACAGAATTAATCAAGACAATTAAGGTTTTAAAAAATTTTAAATAACAAACAGAATATAAATAAAAAAAGGAAAAAATTGACAAGTAAGTAAATTTTTTATTTATGCTTTATCAATTTTGAAACGCTTAAAATAAAAAATTTAAGTAAACACATTCAATAAAAATAAGGAAAAGCTTTATCATTTGGATTTTTATAAACTAAACCTTGTAAAATATGTTTTTTAGGTTCTTACCTGGTAAGCAAGCGCATTCATTATAATATGGTCCGGAACTATGTTTAGTGGATGTACTTCACGCATGAGTACAGTTGCTGGTATTTTATAAAACTCAATGCACTCAAAAAAACCTTTAACAACCTTTAATAATGAAAAAAAAGGTAATTTTATGTACTAATAAAAAATTTAAAAAAATATTATAATACTTCTCTAAGATCAACAGCGCCAGGCGACCCATCACAGTATCTTTGACTCCATTGTAATACAGCTTGAAATTTTATTAATTCTTCAGCTTTTAATTCTTCTCTACTCAAAATAAGTCTAACAACATGTTCAGGTAATAATGTAAATGAACCTAAACTAAGAACTTCATTACCATGATTGTCAACAAACTCTAAAACTCTCTGTACTAGTGATTTTGTACATTTATATTGTATATAACGTTCTGCACCGGCTAAAAGAGCGCATACAGTATCAACTGAAATACAAGCAGATACGAATCCCATACATGCTTTTCTTAATTCTTCTAGACCATAATAATCTGCAGCATTCATTAAACCTGGAAAAAAAATAAAAAATTATTCTTTTTGATAAATTTTCAGTTAAATTTGGTTTAAATTTATTTTTTTAAAAAAAATGAAAAATTTTTTAAAATTTATTCTCTAAGGATAAGTACGATTGCATCTTTTAAAAGTATTTTCTTTTTTTTTTTTGATTTTTTTTATTGATCGATTCTTAATTTGACATCTGGATTATAATTTCTACGTTTAAAAATTTTTTGTTGTTGACTTTGTAACAATTTTAGTAAATCAATTTGCTAAAGTGAAAATTTTAATTTAAGCTTTTGTTTTTATTTTTTTCCTTTTTTTTTCAAAAAAAAATAACTTCTATTGATTGTTTAAAGTCAAAATAGAAAAAAAAATTAATTAAACTCATAATTACCTAGTAATGTTCTTGCCTGTAAAACAACAATTCCAGTGTGAATATATTCAATAAGTTGTCTAAAAACATCCGGTTCAAATTCTTCAATTATCATTGTTTGATGAACTAATGGTTGAATCTAAAAAAAAAAAGATGTTAAAATAAATGTTTATCTATATAAGTATAATTCACAAATTAAATAACTACCTGCTGATTTAAAGGAAGACCATTCAACATTGGTTCAGAACCACGTTTCAAAAATAATTTTAATTTAGCTTCTTTATTTTCTTTAAGTTTTTTAGATTTACTATATCGTAATAAACTTCGTCTATTTGAATCTTCTCTTGATCTTTTTGAATCATTAATTGCATTTATTTCATTATCAAAAATACTTTCTTTACGACTAAAAATAGAACGTCTTGTTGATTTTGTTAAAGTTGATTTTTCATTTTGTAAATCATTTTCATTATAATATTGTTGGTTTGAATATGCTTTTTGTCCATAAAGTAATTTGTAAAATACTCTAATTTGAAGAAAAAAAAATTATTTTTAAATCAAAATTTAATTAGTTTTTTTTATTTTATAGAGAATTAAATTTTTAATTGATGAAGAAAATCTTTTTTGAAAATTATTTTTAAATTGAAAATAATTAAAAAAGAAAATCATGAATATTTGCCTTTGAGTTATTTGAAAATATCTAATTTCAAATCCTATTTAAAAAAAATTTGTTTTTTTAGATGAAAAAAACTTTATATAAAAATGGCTTCTGGGCTAAACATTTGTTTCAAAAAGAAAAATTTTGATCCAAAAAAAAAATTTTTTTTTCTAATAGAAGAATATTTTACATATTAAGCTTAAAAACTTTAAACTTGATAGTTTTATTTATAATCATAGTTAATAGTTTAATTCAATGAAAATATTAAAGCAAATAATATTTAAGCTTTAAATGTTAGATATAACTATTTACTCAAAATTTATCTAAAAAAAAAATTTCAATTAAAAACATTTCATAACTGCCAATCTAAAAACTTGTTACAATTTCAATAATTTTTACTATCTTAGAACCGGAAGTAATAAATTAAACGATTAATAACTTGTACAACACACTATAAATTTTAAGAAGAAAAAAATTTGGAAAATCAATTATTTTTAAGATTGATAACATCAATCTATTTATGTTTTATTAAAAAACAATATTAAACCTTTTTTTATATTAGTTTATAGAAAAAAATCTCATCTTTTCATGGAAAAATTTTTTTATATAAAGAAATCTTTTTAAAAAGATTAAAATAAAAAAAGCTTAAACTGTTTAAAAAATAAACAGAGGTTTTAAATTTTGGCTCAAAGTAACTAAATTTTAAACAAAATTAAAAAAAATTTTTTTCTTGCAAAAAACAGTTAGAGATAATTTGAATTTTTTTTAGATGTTTTTTTTAAGCAAATTTTTGAATCAGTTTTTTTTTAAAAAAAAAAGAAGATTTTTAACAAAATATTGATATTTGATTAAAAATTTTTACTAAAAACTTTTCAGCAAACAATAAATTGATGTTTTGAATTTGAGATGCTTAAAATCCTTAAAAATTTTTTGATAATAACTTTGAATTGTAAAGAAGATTACAGCTTATTTAAAAAGATTTTTTTTTTCAAAAACTTCAGACTTAATAACTTAGAAGTTTAATAAAATTATTAACAACAGTTTATAGTGTTAAGTGAATAAAATACATCAAATTTTATATAAAAATCTAATTCTACTATTGGACTATTTACTAAAAATGATTAGAAACTTTTTTTCTTTAAAACTCATAAGCTTAAATTTGAAAAAGAAGTTTAAATATGATGCTTTTATTATTTGATTTTTGACACTAACTCAATCAACTAAAATGACAATTTACTTTTTTCAAAAATTTTAACTAATTTGAAATTTTTCTATAAAAGCAACAGCTAAACACCTGTAAAAGTTTTAAATTTTAATCATATTAATAAATTTAAAAAAAAATTAAACTTGTTTTGTATGTTTATAATAAAACTCAAAAATGATGAAAGCTTAAATTTATCAGAATTCAAAAGTGAAAAAAAAAAAATTTTTTTATAAAAAATAAAGATGATAAAAACTTAATATATAACTTACTTTGATCTAGAACCTAATACAGCTCCAACTGCACATACAGGTTCTCTTGTTTCTCCAACAAGAAATGTTATATCACATAATTCTGGCATAAAAGCTAAAAACTTCAAATCTTCTCCAAGACCTTTTTTATTATCATAAAAAGCATAATCTTCTCCATTATAATTCAATTCACTTAAATTATCTAAATCACTAGTAGTTTCTAAAAAAGCTTGATTATTTTTGTTATCATCTTGACTATCTAATTTATTTACTTTTGAATCTTGAATAATTAAGCTCATTTCAATTTTATCTAAATTTTTTTTAAATGTTTCATCAAATGAATTCTCAGTATTTTCATCACTCTTTTTTTTGTAAGTATCATATTCTTTCAAATTTTTTATATCATTTTTAAATAAATTTAAATTATTATTTTTATCTTGTAAATAGTTTTCTTGTTCAATATTCATATCATCATTTGAAAACTTTGTATTAACACAACTTTTAGTTACTTTATCATGTTTTTGACTACCTTTCTCATTAAAATTCATTTCTTTCAATAATAGTACTTTTTCATCTAATGAATCTTGTTTTTCATTTTTAGAAAAAACTTCAACAATTTCTGCATCTGTAGAATCTTGAATAGATTCTATAAAAGATTCATTTATAGTTGTAATTAATCCACTACTACTAATAACGCTAACATTTTTTGAATGTGCAGTTACTATTTCTTTTTCATTTAATGATGGTTTTTGTTGATTAAAACTTTGATTAGATATATGAGTTGATTTATTTAAAAAACGTTGCTGTTGAAATTGCAATTGTTTTTGTTGCTGGCTAGTATTTTTATTTGAGTTGAATAGATGTTTAGAATCAATAGAATTTTTATTCATACTATCAACTCTACTGAAAGCTGAATTATTTTGTTCATTTTTAACTAAACTAAAGGTAGCTTGTTTAATTACAGAATTCTTATTTAATTCTTCATCAGTTTTAATTTGATTATTTGAGTTTTTAAGAGATTTAGGAATAGGGGTTGTTAAATTGCCAGAAGAAATATTTTTTGGAGATGAATTTATAGAACGAGAATTTTTACCTGGATTAAATCGTTGTGCTAATTGTTGTAAAATATTCATTGAAGTATTAATACCTGTTTTTTGTGTATTAGAATTAATTAATAACTTTTTTTTCTTTTTTTTTGAAGAATTTTCTGTATTAGAACTTTTTGAATCAATTAAAGAGCTTATACTTTTTTGACTTTGATTATCATTTTGATGACTAGAATCATCTCCATTAAACTTATTATTTCCTGTTGAAATTATAGATAATTTACTACTATTATTTGATGAACTTAAATTAAACTGTATACCAAATAAGCTTGTTTTTCTTTTAGGTGATGCAGATGATTGATTTTCATTATTAGATAATCTAGATATTAATGGACTTTGTTTAATTGAACTCTCATCATTAGATTTTTTTTCTTTTTGTTTAGCTTTAAACCAGCTTTTAAATATGTTACTGTTTTTAGGCATAATTTTTAATTTAATGTTTTATCATTTTGTAAAAAAAAATTCAAACTTTGATAAAACTTTCATAGAAAAAGTTTAATTAATTTGATTTTTATAAAAACAGTTGAAATTGGTTAAAATATTATAAACAGTGAAGTCTTTAAAGATAAATTTAAAAAAAATTTCAAACGTTTAGTAGTTAAAAAAATAGTTAAAAAATAAAGTTATATAGTTTATAAATATTTTCATTTTTAAAAGCTCATTTGATTAAAAAAATTTTGAACAAAAATCACAAAAATTTGAACATGAAATTAATTAAAAAAATAAAATTTGACTTTGTAAATTTTTGATGAAAACTGTTGATCATAAAATGTGGACATTACTTGTGGTTTTGAAAAAAGTTATACACAAATTTAAAATGTTTAAAAAGCAAAAAAAATTAATGAGTATATTTTATATTGGTTTAACCCAATTCACTAAAATAAAAAAAAAAAAGGTTTATTTTTAGGAAGTAATTTTTTGTTGTCTCGGTTTAAAAAGCGTGATCATCATTGAATAAAATATTTCATTGTATCATCAGATGTTTCAGTTTTTTAAAAATTTTTTATTGAATGCTATTTCCTAAACTTAAAAATCCACCTTTTTTTTATTATTAAAGACTATGAATAAAAGTTTTCTTTTTATTTGACAAAAAAACACCTTATTTCTTTGAGTAATTTTAGTAGTTTAGTGTTTTTCTATTTAAATTTTAATTGAATACCTGTTTATTATTATTTGAAGCAAAGAAAAAAAACTTTAAATAATTACTAAGGTTTCAACTTAGCAATCAAGCAAAAAGCATTTTATAGAAAAAAAAAATTACATAACAACACTAAATAATGATGAAATTTATAATGACATAGAATCTCTTTTTTTTCAAATTAAAACTTGAATTTGAACTCATCTAACTTTAATTAAAGAAAATGATCATTCATTAGGTCTTAGAAACTTGTTTTTTAATATAAAATGATAAAAAAAACTATTAAAAAGTTTCAAAAACTTGGAAAAAGTTTTATAGCTTTAGAAAGTTTTTGTAATTTTCAACTTAATACTTTTTATGGTCAAAGTTTATTTTAGATTTTAAGTTTTCAATAACTTAATTTAACTTTGGCTAATTGAATTTAATAAAAAAATATTTAAGCTCTTTAACAACTTTGTGAATTTTTTATTAATTAACTAATTTTTAATTAAGCTTTAAAATAGTTAATTTTTTTAATATAAATTTAATTAAGTTTCATAAAAGTTTATTTGAAATTTTTTTTTTTTGATTCGAAAAAAAAACTTATTTCCGGTTTGTTAATAAATTGAAAAAATTTCTTTAAAACTATTAATTAACTTTGTTATTTAATAAATTCTAATTAAAAATTTAGTTTAAAATCAAAAGCTTAGTTTTTTTTAAAAATGTTACTGACAGTTTTAATCTTTTTTTAAAAATAAATTTTTTTCTTTTAAAAACTCACAAGCTTTTCTTTTCTGAATTAAAAACTTTTTAATAAAACTAATAAATTAATTTATAGAAAATAAGAAAAATTGGCAAACTTTTTTTAATAAAAACACCTGTAAAATTAAGACTCACAAAAATATTGAACAGATCAGGCACTAAAAGCTTTTTAGAAAATAAATTTTTTTCTTTTTACAAAAACACACAGATAAAATTTTATTTTATGTTAAAAACAAGAAAATACATTGCGCGCTTTTTGATCAAATAATAAGACTAAAACTATTTAAGCTCTGCGTCTAGTCAAAGATCAGTTTTTTTTTTTTAAACTAGATGCTTTAGATTAAAGCGCGTGTCAATTTTAATGAATAAACAAACTGTATCTTTAATGTGTATCAATGCAAAATTTTCACCATTTTTTTCTTTTTAACTTTTTTTGTATATTAGAAAAAAAAATGATCTAAATCACTTTTGTGTAGACAATTTTTTTTTATTGAATTTTGGTATAACCAAAAAAATCTATTCAAACTATAATTAATTTTTTTTTCAATTTAGAATTGTCAATAGAAAATTTTGTTATTTTTTTTTATAATCAATTTAATTTTTAACTTGAAACTACCTGTTTTATTGAAAAGAAAAAGTTTATCAAATAAGTTGTAAAGAGTTGTTTAAACTCTAGGTATTCAATTAGAAAGTCTCAAAAAGTTTTCAATTGATAAAAGTTTAATGAAATTTTAGTTTTTTTTCTTTTGGAATTTTCATATCATTATTTAAATTTTGTTTCATTGATTTTTATGAAAAGATAAAATATATTTGAGAAAAAATTCTGTAAAAAAATAATTAAAAATCTGAAAAAACTAATTTTCTAAAAGAAATAAACCGAATCGCTAAAAAAACAAAAAAATTAATTTACCAAAGAAAAAATTAGATAAAAAAGAATTAAAAATCAATTGAAAAATTAAAATTAAAAAAAAAACTAAACAATTAATTAAAAAAGACTATAAGCAAAAGTATTCAAAAAAAAAACAAAAAAAGTATTTAAAAACAACAAAAGTCTTTAAAAACAACAAAAGTCTTTAAAAAAAACAACAAAAGTGTTCAAAAAAAAAAAAAAAACAAAAAAAAAGTTTTGAAAATAAATAACAAAGCCATTAAGTAGAAAAAAAAGAAGCAATTGTAAATTATAAAACAAAAGGTTCTAAAAAAAAGTAATCAAACAGAAACGTTCAATCATGTAAAACTAAGTTTTTGGTGTATCTCATTAACTTTTAACAGTTAAGTGTTAATTAATTTTAAAAAAATAGTTCAAATAAAGAAATGTTTTATAATTCATTAATCACAATGAATTATTTATAATAATGAAAAAAAAAAGAAGAAAAAAATTTCCTAAGTCTCTTATAAAAGAATTTATTATTCATAATTTCTTTTTAATTTTCTAAATAAATAAAATTTCCAATAAAATTTTAATAAACAAAAACATTTATTTGCTTAAATTTGCCCTTGAAGTTTTAAAATATTTTAAATGCTTTGAATGATTTAAGTCTCTTGTGAATTTATATTTATAAGATAAAATTGATACTTTAAAAAAGAATTTATTTGTAAAAGATTATTTAAGGTTATAAATAAAGCAATTTATTTGTTAAAATTTTATAAAAATTTAATAAAATTAAAAGTTTAAAACTTTTTTTAAAAAAAAAGCTAAAATATTAATTAAAAAGAGATTTTATTGAATAAGGCATTAGAAATTAATTTAATTAAAAAACTTTTCAAAAATAATCTTTCTAAATATTCATTTTAAGTATTCTCTACGTAACTTATTTTTAAATTTCACTTGATTTAAATAAATTTTTTTCTAAAAAATTCTTTACACTAAAAGTTTATTGAGTTTTTTTTTTTATAGAAAAAGCTTTCTAAAAATGCTTTCAAATAACTGTCGCAAAAATTTTTTAATTCATTTTAGATTTTTATTTAATTTTTTTTTTCAAATTTTGTGTTTAATTCATTTTAAATTTTCTATTTAATTCATTTTAAAGTTTTTTTTGTAAATTTTATACTTTTTTTTTTGTTCAATTTATTTCATTAGTTTTTTCTATCCATAGGCTCTCTGAATTTTTTCCATAGATTCTTTAAATTCATTCATAAGTTATCTCAATTTTATACATAAGTTCTTTAAATTTTATACATAAGTTCTCTAAATTCTATAGCATTTCTTATTTTTATCCAAAAGTTATCTAAATTTTATCCAAAGGTTCTCTAAATTCATCCAAAAATTTTCAAAATTTTATCCAAAAGTTCTTTAAATTTTAATCATAGATTTTTTATCTAATTAGTTTTATAGAATATTTTCTTTAACTTGTAAAAATTTTTTTTGTTAATTCATTTCCTTAAATTTTATAAATTCTATCCATAGGTCTTATTAAATTAAATTCTTAATTTTAGGTTAATTTATTTTTAAATTTAATTTGTCGCAAAATTAAGTTTAATTTATTTTTTAATAAAAAAGAATTTAAATAAATTTGACAAAAATTTCAAATGTTTTCTCTAAGTTGATAAACGTTGAAAATTTATTAATTTTAACTGAAAAATTTTCAAATAATCAAATTAATCTTTCAATTTAAAAAAAAGTAAATAAAAAATGTTCTAAGCATTAAATTTAAAATCAAATTATTCTCTAGAAATTAATAAAAAAAAAGTTTGTTATAAAAGTTTTTTAAAAAAATTTCTTTTATAAAACTTCTAAAAGCTTTGTTTTTGATGTATTTTTATATTAATTTACTATGTATTTAAGTATCTATGTATTTAAGTTTTTATTCTTTCTATGTATTCTATTTTGTGTAATTCTAATTTGTGTTTTTTTAATTCTTTTTTTTTTAAGTATTTTTCTAATTTTAATTCTCTACTCCTGTTTTAATAATTTTCAGGAATTTTCTATTTATTTTTCTATTTTTATTCTTTCAAATTTGCAAATTTAACCTTTTTTAATATTTTACTATTTAATGAAACTAAACTTTTAATCTTTTATTAATTTGTCTTTAAGATTTTTCAATTTAAAAAAACAAAAACATCTTAACAAGATTGAAACAAATTTTATGGTAAATGTTTTTTGTATAATTTAATGTTATTTAGGTTTATAGCTGGATGCGTTTGAATATTTCCGCTCTAGTTTCTTTTATTAACATGTTCATATATTTACTTTTTTAGACCCAAGCTTATATTGATGTAAAGAATAAATTAAAAAATAATTTTCTCACGTAAAATTGTTTTCACCTGATTTGTTTGCTTTTAATTTGAATTATTTCAAATTAAAAAAAATGAAACAAACTTTCAAATGAAAATTTTCTTGATTTTCTAAAAAAAAAACAAGTAAACCACTTAAAATTTTTTTAATAAACTTTAGAAAAAAGTTTTAATATAAAGACAGTTTCAATTAAAAAAAAAATTAATTTTGCAAGTAAACAGTTTTTTCATCAATTTTTTTTTTGCTTAACATCTTATTTTTAATAATTTAAAAAATTATTTGTTAGTTTAATAGGGATTTTTTTTAATTATTTACACTTTTTCAGCAATTTAATAATTTTTTTTTTTGGCAAAATTACTTATCGTTGAATAAACAAAACTTAAAAAGAAAATAAATTTAAAAAGAATTCTCCAAAAATTAACATTTAGAATATTGAAAGAATTTCAAAATTTTAAAGAATAATTAATTAAGTTTTTAATTTAATTTATTTAATTATTTCTATTTTAAATAACTAATTTATCTTCAAATTTAATTAGCATTGTAAGGTTAATAAATTTTTATAAAGTTTTAGAAATTTAAGTTTTTGGTTGAATAGAATTTTTTTATTAACTTTAAATCTAATTTTTATTTAAATAATGTCTATTTAAACTTAATTAAGTAAAAATTCAATTAAATCAAAAATTCTTTTAGATATTTTTTCAATTTGATTAAAAACTTTTGAATTTTCTAACATTTTTATTGAAATAAATTTTGGTAAAATGAATTTGATTTTTAAACAAAATTAAGCAAATTTTAAACAAAATGACCTAGAAAATTTTAATCTTAAAAAAACTTTGAAATATCTTCATAAAACTTTTTTTAGTTAAGAAATAATTGATTATAGAAGATATTTATTTTTAAAAAAAAAAAAAGTTCATTCTCATAAAGTTTTAAAATTAAAAATTTTTTTTAAACTTCCATATAGAAAAAGTAGATTTAAAAAATTTTTGATTTTAAGTAGATTTAATAAAATGTTCTGATCTTAAAAAATATTTATCTTTAATTTAAAAGTTAAATTTAAAAAAAAAATTTTTAATTAAACTTAAACATAAGAAAATCTTTAATAAAAGAAAACTATAATTTAGTTAAAGTAGATTTAGAAATAAAAATTTCAGAAGCATTTAGAAAAAGTAAATTTTAATTGAGAAAAACTTTAAAAAATTCTTAATTAATTTTTAATTAATAAGTTTTAGTAGAAAGAAAATTTTTGGTTGAAATTAAAAATCTAATTCAAAAAGAAAACTTTGAAATTTAAGGTTAATTATAATTAAGGTTTCTATTTAAAATAATATTTAAAAACATATTTAAAAAAGAGTTTTAAGATTTATAAAAAAAAATAGTTTAAGGCTGAAAACATTTAGTTTTAATAATGATGATAAATTAGAATGTAAAAATTAATAAAAAAAAATTATGTTAATACATATAAAATCAAATTTTAAACAAAATTGAAACTGACTTATGAAAAAATTAACATTTTGTAGAATTTATAAGACAAAAGGTAACCTTGAGTATTGAACTTTAAAAAAAAAAAAAAGTAAATTTCTATAAAAACTATTTGAAGATCTTAAGATTAAATTGGTAACAAATTTTATATTTTAATTAAAAAAATAAAATTTAATTAAACATTTGAAAAAGAATAAAAAGATTTTACAGTAAAGTTATAAAAACTAAACTATCTAACCTTTAAGTTTTGCTTTTGTTAAAAGTTATAGTTGATGATTTTTTTGGTCGATTTTATTGTATACCAAAAAGAAAAACTTTTTTATTTATTTTTTTTTTATTTAATAACTTTATTCATCACTTTGTTTTTTAAGTTTTTTTTTCTCTTTTTTTTTAAATAAAGTTATCAAGTTCAAATAAATAAATTTTAATGAGTTTCAAAGTCAAACAAATTGATCTTGAGTAATTCGAGTTTAGTCTAATAAAATTTTTTTTTAATTTGTTTTTAAATTTTTTCTGAATTAAAAATCTAAAAAATGTTTCCTTTTTTAATTTCCTAATTCAAAAAAAACAATAAGCTATAAACAAAAAGTTTTAATAAATTTTTTTTGTTTAAATGTCAAACAAAAGAGGTGAATAACTGTAAAAAAAAACTGTAAATTTATTTTGATTGAAAAAAAGATTGAAAAAAAAAACATGAATCTAAATGACCAAAAAACAATTGGTCAATTTTGAAAAAAAAAATTTAACATCTTTTTTTAATAAAACAATTTAAAAACTGTATCAATCTAAATTTAGATAATAAAGTTAGTAAGTTCGACCCAATTCACAAACAATGTGCGTGTCGCCCAGCCAGGACATCAGTTAATTTAAATAGTTTTTTTTTTCAAATTAATTATTATCAAATGGACATCAAAAAAAAAAAGTCAGCAAAAATTAACATTTCAAAACTTTAAAAGAACTTTTTTTTTTGAATTTTAGCTAAACAAAAAAAATGTTTATTTAGTTTTTGTTAAATTATTTACCTGAATTTGTTTACTAAACTTCAGTTTTTTTAGTGAATTTAATAATCAATTAAATATTTTGTTTTTTAAATAAAAAAAATGAACTTGAACTTTAAATTAAAAATTGATAAGTACACTTGAGAGACTTTGATAAAATTTTTTTTAACAAAAAGTGCCTTAATATGACTGAAAAAGTATCAAATTTATTAGATATCAAATTTTAAGATAATTTTGTGAATATTATTTTTTTATCCAGAAAATTGATAAAAAACGAAATATTAGATTAAATTTCAAAAAATAATAGTGTATGAAGAAAAATAAGGTTAGCAGGTGATAATTTTGATTAAATTGAATAGGATGTTAAGAAACCAAAAAAAATTAGAACTCTTTTAGTGATAATCTTTTATATTTATTCAGTAAAGCAAAAGTAAGGTGGAGGTGTAAATAACAAATGATGGCCTAATCAAAAATAAAAAAAAAAAAGAAAAATTTGTTCAGTTGCTTAATAAAATTAAACAAGTTTATTGCAAACTTTTTTTTTTCTTCAAAAATCAATGTTTATTTTTAAAAACTCTTATTTCATAATAATTGGTTGAAACTTTTATTTCAAAAATGTCAACTAAATTAATTAGCTGTGTTCAAATAATTTTATTTTTAAGTTTAATTATTCAAGTGAAAGCAAATAGTACTTTATGGCCTTTAATTAGTGAAGAGTATTCAACAACATTACCAGTACCAATATCAAGTACAAAACCAACAATTGTAAAATATAATGAAATAACTAAAGAAAACAATTTGACAGAATTCAATAATTCAAATTTGAAAAATTTCAATAAACTAAATGATAAGAAAAATATTTCAAGTTTAGAAAATTCAGAAATTTTGTCAAAAGATCTTCAAGAATACTTAAACAAAAATAATTTAAATAATTCAACGCGTTTTAGAGAAGGAAAACTTTTATCAACATCAAATAAACAATTTGGTTATAAAATAAAACAAAATGAAATACCAAAAAATGAGACAACACATAGCGTAGATTTACATACTAATATGACTGTAATAAGTGGTAGATCAGTATTTGATGACCAATTAAAATCAAATTCTTTAGATTCAGATAGTTTTCGTCAATCAGCTTACGATAAAATAAAATTAAATAACGAAAAATTTCAATATCAAAATTTTTTTCAATTATACGACCAAATGCATGATGTAGGAAATGATGATGAAGATACATTTGAAAACAATTTACAAAAATGTAAGTTAATTAAAAAAATTTTTTCTTTTTTTAATTAAATTTATTTTTAAAAGATCCAACTAATGAAAATAATAATCACCGATATAATTTAAATGAACAAATAAGACCAATTAATTTTTTACCAGGTGATTCTACTTATGATCAAAAAGTTCCTAGTTTTAATAAAAATTACTTTCAAGACAATTTTAATAATGATTTCTTCATTAACCAACATTCTTATGCGAATCCTTTGAATTCAAATTTTCAAACAAATCAAAAAAAAAGAATTAAAAATTTATTACATAAACCAGTTTCTGAAGCATTTGCAGGTAAACCAAAACCATTTTATGTACCTAAATATATGCTAGAAGCACCTCAACGTTCTCATCAACAGACTGGTCTAGGAGAATTATTTATTGTTTTAGGACCATTAGTGATTCTTCCACTATTATCTAGTTTTGCTTTAAGTACTTTTACAACACTGTATGTTACTAAATCTTTAGTAGCTAAACCTGCATCAACAACATTAGCTCGTCATAAACAATTAAATGGTAAATTATTAAAAGGAGATGATGAAAAAAATAAATATTTTCCATTTAATTTAATGTCAGATGATTCATTAATTTATCATCCTTTTAATGCAAGTTTATACGAAAAACAAACAACAGAATCTAAAAATATTTCATTGACAAAAGACTTAAAAAACTTTAAAGATGATTTAAAAAATACTTTAAAAAGATCTAAACGTAACATTGATCATTCTATAGTTTTGAAAGAACTAAATGTCGAACAAAAAAATTCAAAAAAAGTTTTAAAAAAATTTTTAAAAAAAAAAACAAAAAGATGGATAGAAAAATGGCCTAAAAATAATGAAATACTTTTAGAAAGCTTTTGGAAGCCTGTGAATAAAAAATTTTTAAAAAATCGTAGTCCAAGAAACAGCCAAATTTTTAGTAATAAACTTTACGTTTATCGTCCACCAAAAAAAGTATATAAAGATCGATTTGATAAATTTTTGAGTAAAGATTCTGTAAAAAAATCAAATGAAAGTTATTTGAACGAAAAGAAGCTTAATTATAATAAATTAAATTTGAATGAAATTCAATCAAGTAAAAATTTTCATCAGCCTTCAAATTTGATACAATTTGCAATGAAAGATGCGATAGATTTAAAAAGAAAATTTGACAGTCAACATTTTGGTCATTTTGCTGCTTCTTCACCAAGTTTAACATTTTTAACTTTAAACTCAACTTTAGATGAAAATATAAAAGTTTCAAATAATCAAAAAGACATACCTAAAAGATATAGTTTGAAAATAAACAAGCAAAACCCGAAAGAAAATGCTAATAATTTGTTAATAAAAAGAAATTTAATTAGTAATCAATTTTCAGAGCAAAATTTTAATTTTACAACTTTACCTTCAATTGATTATACTAATTTTCAAACACCTATAGTCTCAAAATTTTCTTTAAAACCAAAGTTTCAACAACCTACAACTGAAATTCCAATTGATCAAAACTCATTTAATAGAGTTTTATTAATGAATCCTTTTCATAAACCAATTTTTTTAAAAGAAAATAATTCTTCAAACATAAATAAAGATGAATTAATATCTAAAAATCAACAAAGTAGAGCACGTAAAATTGACATAATAAAAAATGATACTGAAAACGATTCTTTTAGTTTTGTACTAGACAATACTAAAATAAACAAAGAGGTAAATTGATTATTAAAATGATTTTTATTTTTAAAATTTTTTTTTTAAGGAAAATGATTTAACACCAAATTTAGATGTAGTTCAAAAATACTTACAACAAACTAGACCAGATGGAGAGTATAATGATGAAATAATTGCAACTTATTTAACTTGTAATGGTTTGTTAAATATTAATAACCAATGTATACAAAAATTAGTTTGTCAATATGTAGATAAAACAATAGAAATGCCAGATCTTGAAAAAGAAGTTGCATCTTTGTAAGTATTATTAATAAGATTTTTGATTGATTATTTTTTCTTTGAAATTCATCTTTGTTTTTCTTTAAAACATTAGTTTGAATAAAATTAATTTTAATGACAGGTTATTAAAATGAATTTTTTTTTTTTTTAATAAAAACTTTTCAATCTAACTGAAAAATTTTTTTTTGACATCTGTCTTCAAATTAATCAAAAAACTAACAATTTTTTAACTATTTTTTTATGTAAATTTAATACAAAAATGCTTTTTCTCAAACTTAAATTTAAAACATAAATTAATTTAAACCTTTTTTCTTTTTTTTTGATTTATCATCAAAATCAATTTTATAAAAAGAATAATCTATGCAATTCTTAAAAACAAATACATAGATGATGAATTTAAAATGAGTATGCGCCAAGCAGCACAATTCGCTAATAAAAATTTTGGTCAATGTTCAATTCAATACCAATGTTTAAGAAGTAAACCTCGTAAATAAAACAAAAAGATTAAAAAAAAATTTTTGTAAACAAAACATATATTTTATAAGAACAGTAATTTAATTTGAACTAAAATTATTTAGAAAAAAATTAATTAAGAAATTATAATAGAAAAAAATTTTAGAAAAATTATTTTCTAAATTAAAACTAAACTGATGTTTAAATTTTTTAGAAAAAAATATTAAAATTTATAGAAAAAGATTTTGATTTTAGTTTATTAAAAAATTTTGCTTACTTTTCTAATTTAATTTACCATTCTATAATTGGTTATATTTTTTTTTTTAATAATTGATTACATGTAATTTTTTTTTTTTACTATTTTAATAATTCTTTAAATCCTTTTTACTGTTTTTGTAGTTTTTTAATAATTCAATAATTAGTTTTATAATTTTAGTGTTTTGATAATTGATTATATACTGTTTTAATAATTGGTTATATATTATTCTAACAATCAGTTATATACTATTCTAACAATTAGTTATATAATATTTTGATAATTTGTTATATATTATTTTAATAACTTGTTATATATTTTTCTAATTTTTTTTTTAATTGTTTACATCTTTATAATTGAATGAATACATTTTTACAACTTTAAAAAGTTTTTTTATTTTTAATGAAAATTTCGTATGTTTTTTTCTCTAAATAAAATAGTTTATATGGCTTTTACTATTTTGATATTTTTTTATTTAAAAATATTTATTGTGAACCTTTTTTCCAAAATTATATTTTAAAATTGTATTACGATTGCGTAGAATTAAAATCAACTAGTCGCTTTTTTTCTATTTAATTTTGTAGCAGTTTCTTATATAAAAATTTACTTTTAAAAATATTCGACTATATTAAACTCACAATATGATGATCTAATTTTACTTTATTGACTATATCATTTCAAATTCAAAAATTTCTTTATTTTTAGTGATTTTTTTTAACTCTTATAAAATACGCAAATAAATTATGAAAAGAATTTTAAGATTTTATAGTAAAGAAGAATGAAATAATCAAGAATTTTTTTATTTAAATTTTATTCAAAATAAATTTGAATTCAATCTTGAAGCTATAAAATTTTTTATAAAATTAAAAGTTTAAAACATTTTTCCTGAAGTGTATTTTTTGGTAAATTGAAATAAATTTTTATTAAAATCTATAGTAAACCATTTGTTGAATTTTTCTTCAAATTATCTAAAAAGCCAAGTTATTTAAAACTGAACTTTTTAGAACAAAAAATAATTTCGATCATTTCACCTAGATGTATCTTTAAAAAATAATAAATCTAAAATAGGTCACATTTTTAATAATTTTAAAGCCTATTTTTAGAGATGTAATTTTTTATAAATAAATATTTTTCTCTTTTGAAGATAAACATTTTAATTTAGTGATAAAACTTTGTACCAAAAAGAAACATTTTTTTCTAGTAGTTTTTTATAATTAGTTTCGATATATACAAATCTTTAACTGTATCTGTTGATTAATTTTGTTTATTAGATGAAAAAAAAATTAAACCATTACTTTTACATTCTATAGCTTAACTGATAGTTGATTAATTTAGTTTTTTGAGAACTATCAAAAAAACTTTTTCTTGCCATAGACTTGATTGTATTTTTTAAAGAGTTGTAATTTTAAAAATGTATGTAAACTCTAAAACATTTTCGACAACATATAAGTTATCTACTGATATTCTTTTATCAAAATTACCTATATTTAATGTTTCGATTTCATAAAAGTTCTCTTTTTAGCATTGATAATCTCCATTTTCAAAATTTGATTGTTGTTTTTTTTAAAATCCTTTTCATTTATTTCTCAGACAATGTTTATATATAATCTTTTGTCAAAAACTTAGATTTTGTCTTAAAAAATTAATTGACTAAGTTTAAAAATTATTTTTTTATTTTTTTCTACAAAAAAATTCTTAAAACAAAAGCTAATTTTTTTAAACAAATTTAAATTTACATAAACTAGCTATGATTTTTATACTTTTTTTCAAAATCATCCTTGTTAAAGTAAAAAACATTTTATTTGTTGAACAGGAATTTCCGAAAGAACTTTGAAAACTTGAAACAGTTTTGACTTATTGATCGGTTTAAGGTTTTAGCTCAGATTTATTAGCTAAAAAAATTGATTGTTACTTGTATTTTTTTTCGTTTTTATAAAATAACTGATTTTTATTAAAATTTTCAACAACTTTATATAAAATAGTCAAGATGGTAACAATTCATGGTATTAATTGGTAACTTGATATATAATTTGACATATTTTTAATCTTTATTTATCATTTGAATTTTCATTAATCAAACTTTTAACTCATTATTCAATTATCTAATTTAAGACACAACGCTAAGTTTTTTATCTAAAAATCTTTAATGTTCATATTATATCTTCAGCTTTTGATCCACAAAATTTAAATCTATCTTTTTTGATTAATTGAAGCTTTTTCAATATTTTTAAAAAGAACCTAGTTGACCAGAAGATAGATGTTTCATCTATGTTTCTACCACTTAATACTTTTAGACTTCTTTCTATTTTCTCAATCTTTTTACATAAATTTTTTTTCATTTTGATTTTTATTGAAATCTAATGTTCATAGTTTTACAATCTCTTTAAAAGGAACCAAAAAGTTTTATCGTTTCACTAAAAAATTTAATTAAACCTTTAGATCCATTTTTATTTAAGAAGTTTACAATGGACTTGGGTTACAAAAAATTGATATTAATGGTTGATAAAAGTTTGATTTACTAACCGGGGTTACTAACTTGACAAGATGTTAAGCCTTATTAATTAGTTTATAAAGAATTATTAATAACAAAAAAAAACCAAAGATAGTTGTTCCATGCTTTAGTTTTTATTCAATAAAATTATTAATCTTATTAACCACAGTTAATGTGTAATAATGTGTCATTTAAACTAAGTTAAGTATATTTAAATAAAAAAATTACGTGCTAAATAATTAAATAAAATGCTCGTTTTAGTTTTTCAGCATAAAACTCAATCAAAAAAACAACTTAAAATTAATTTTTGATTAATAATGATATTTATTTTACAACTGCACTTATGTAAAGACAAAAGACTTAATAAAATTTTTTTACAAATAGTTAATAAGCTGATTAATTTTAAAGTTATAAGAGTTAAGTTAGCTTTTTTAATATAATAAAATTTGAAAAAATTCTTGAAAGACTAAAGATTCAAATTTAAAGTTATAAATTGAAAAATCAAAACCAAAATTTATTTCTTCGGTTATTGCCAATCACTAAAAATAAAATTTTAAATTCATGATCAGTTGGTAATAATAAGTCTAAAAATTTTTTTTTTTGAAATAGATAAATAATTATTTATCAAAAATTAATTTAGGTTTATAAAAATTCTTTTTGAATTAGATGCTTTGAAAAGAAACTTGATACAAATGTAAATCAATAGCTACAATGAAACAAGAATATTTGAATAACGGAAAAGATGGTCATAAAAGTTTTCAAATGATCTTTCTGAATAAATTTGAAATTCATAATAAATTATAAAATTAGGTTTTTTTAGTTTAAGATTTAAAAATTAAATTAAATTTTTGAATTTGATCTAGATGCATTTTCAAAAAAAAAAGACATAAACTCAATCCAATTCTTGATAATTTCAAAGTCTATTTTTAAGACTGTTCATTCTTTTAAATTAACCGTTTACTCTTTATGAAGATAAACATTTTAATGCAGTAAAATAACTAAAAAAAAAATTTTCTAGTAACTTTTTATAAAAACTTAAGCTATACCTGTTGATTAATTTGGCAAATTAGATGAAACAGATGCTTTAATGCTGAATCACTAACAATTTCATAAATTAACAGTATTCTCGTATTGTATGTTAAATTTTGGTAATTAAGCTCCAACTTCTTTAAGAAAGTTTGATTAGGAAAATTTTTTTACAAATTCTATTCAAGTTTGAGTAAAAACTTAGAATTATTCTTGAAACTTGCTCTAATAATCAATCATCTTAATTTCGTCTACATAATCAAATTATATTAAGCAGATGCATATAAAAACAAAATTTTTTAAATCATTAAATTCATTATTTTTTCAATTAAAATATCTAAATGGTTTTCTAAATACAAATTAATTTTTTTAGAAAAATCTTTAGCCGAATCATTTTTTAACATAGAAAACCAAAGATAACTGTTGCATATTCATATTCTAACTATCTACTTTTGATTTTTTTTCAATAGCAATATTAATCCCTTTTATTATGACTATTTTTACTTAAAATCCATTCAATTCATAGTCCATTATGATTGATTTCAAAAAATTGATTCTAAAGTCTTTATCTAATATTTTCAAAGGTTCATTTAAATTATAGTTTTAAGAAAAACAAAAAAATCTATTGTATTGAGGATCTTCTAATATAATAACTACTTGAAAGACGAAAACTTGAAAAATAAAATTAAATAAAAAATTTAAAATCTTTATGAATTTTCAGATCAGCTACCTGACACCATATAATCAAACATAATTAAAATATCAATCAAAAATAAAAAAATAACTTTCAGTTTTTGTATTTTTATTTTGATAATATTGAAGATAAACATTTTAATGTAGCAATAAAACTTTATACTAAACAAAAATCCTTTTTTTACTTGCTTTTTATAATTAATTTTAATATATACAAACTATGTATAACTATAAACAGCATAACATTGAATATCAAAAAATGAACTCTTTCTCTTTCTTAATAAATCCAATATGAAATAAATTACACAATAAGAATTTAATAATAAAACTAAATCAAATAAAAAAATTACATTTCTAATAATTCTGTTAACTTTTTAACTTTCATTTGGGTTGTTTTCGTTTGATTTTTTTGGTAAATTTAATATCTTATTCTTTACTTGATCAGCGGAACCTTGTTTATTTGTATTAATTGTTGGCCTTTTTAAACTTCTTGCTTTCTTCAAAGATTGATTACTTCTTAAACTTATTGTATTTTGAACTGTATCTGTCAATTGATTTTGTAAATTAGATGAAACAGAAGGGAAATTAATATTTTCAGTTTCTAAATTAGAGTTTATAGTTGATTCAATTACATTTTTTTGATTTGTAAACAAGTTTTCTACAATCTGTGGGTTTTGATTTGACATTAAACTTGTTTCTTGGTCACAATTGAATTGTAGTTGGCTTTGAGAGTTATCAGAAAAAACTTTTTCTTGTTCTTGAATTAATTGTTGTTTATCATCAATTGTTTTCTTAAAAATGTCTTCAGAGAAAGGTTTATTTACATCTGATGAGGTTTCATTTTCTTGTTTATAAGAAGTAGTATCAGAGTAATTTTCTGTAGGCTCTAAAATATTTTTAACAGCATTTAAGTTTTCTTCTGATTGTTCTTTACCTGAATTATTTTCATTTAATGCTTCATCTTCGCTTTCGATAACTATTATATCAGAGTTATCTGGAAAATTACCCTGTAAGCTATTATTATCGTCTTCTTCTTCTTCTTCAACTTCTTCATCAGCTTCTTCTTCTTCATCTTCATCATAATTTTCTTCTTCACTTCGATAAACTTCATTTTCTAAATCTTCATTATTTTCTTCTTCAACATCTTCTTCTTCTATTTCTTCATCTTCTTCTTCATCGTCTTCTTCATATCCTTCATTTTCATATTGTTCTTCATCATTCATCACAGAATCTTCAATATTACAAGCTTTTTCATCATTAGTGTTATTATCTATATTTTCTGTAATAGAAATTTCAATTTCTCTTGTTACTTCGTCTCTAGTTTTGTTTTCAAGAAAATTGTTACCATCAATTAAATTTTCATTTTCTACTTTATTTTCGACTTGGCTTAAACTTATAGGTTCTTGAGTAAGCATCGTTTCTTGATCACCCATTGAGCTACTTGGGTATGCTAATTGATCATTAGAATTATTACTACTCTCATTAATATTTTTAATAATTTTTAAACTATCTTCTGATTGATTTAACGGTGTAGTACTTGACAATGTACTAACTAAACTTGTTTTAGTTTTTTTAGGATTATTTTCATCATTTAAAGAAATTCTTTGTCTTTTATTACTATTTATACTATTAATTATACTATCTTGGCTAGATTGAACAAGTGGTGTTTGTGATGTAGAAGTAGAAGGTTGTGAAAAAATAACTGATGTTGAAGAAGTAGCAACATTTTCAGTATTTGACCCTTCAGTTGTCGGTGGTACTGAAAAAACTGTAGGATTACTTGATTGAACAGGTCTAGTAGCTTGTTTTATAGCTGTTGTAGAAACTGGTCTACTAGCAAAGTTAGATCTAATAGCTAAAGGTTTATTCAAAGATAATTCTTGTTTAAAATTGTTTTCTTTCATTTGATTAAATGATATTGGTACTTTTTCAGTAACAAAATCATTTTTTAATTTTGGTTCTTTTAATTTCTCATTTAAATTAGATAACTCTTGCTTATGAACCTTTGTTTGACTTTCAAGTTTATTTTTCAATATTTTTTCTTTTAAACTACTCTCTGTTAGTTGGTTCAATAATAAGTTAAGCTTTTCTTTCAATTCACTTAATTCTTTATCTGCTAAACTATTTTTTTTTTCACATGAAGAAAACTTTTCTATTAAAGAACTTTTTTCTGAATTTAGTTGTTTTAATTGTTTACGAGCTTCTTCTAATTGATTTTTAAGATCAAGATTTATTTTAACTAATTTATTTTTATTAGCATTATCATCAGTAGGTTGTTCAAGCTCTTGTATACGTTCTTGGGATTTTTTTAAAACAGTTTTCAAACTTTCAAGCTCTGATTTATATTGATTATTTTCATTATTAAGATGAGTAAGTTTTTGTTTTAATTGTAAAATACTTGTACGCATTCTGTTTTCTACATCAATTAATTTATCATTTAATTCTTTCTTTTCATTTGTAATTGTATTTAACATATTTTGAGTGCTTGCTAATTTAGATTTTAAAGCTTGAATTTGATTTTGTAAATCCATTTCAGATTTAACGTTACCTATATAAGAATCAGTTTTTATTTTATTAAAATCTTTTCTACATTCTGATATCTCATTTGTCATTTCTTGATTTCTTTTTTTAATCATTTCATTCTCAATTTTTAAATGATCTTTTTCTTTTTCTAATAAATTACTTAATTCTTTTATAGATTTCAATTCATTATTAGTTTGATTCAATTTATTTATAATTTCATTCTTTTTATTTTCAAATGTACCTATTTTTTCTTTTAAAATCTTACGTTGTTCTTCTAATTTTGAATTACGCTCTTTTAATAAAATAATATCTTTATTATAACGAGCTAAAGTATTATCTAAGTTTTTATTATTTTCATTTATTAATTCTAATTTCACACTAAGTTTTGAAATTTCATTTTGACTCACAGATATTTGATTTAAATGTTTTTTGATTTCATTATTCAAATTATCTTCATTTTCTTTTGCTTTTAATTTATTTTGTTCTAATTCTTCAATTTTACTCTCCAACTTATTTGATAATTCTGCAATTTTTTCTTCTAAATAAGCTCTTGATGTTATTTTAAATAATGGACTATTCTGTTTATCTTTTTTACTTATATCATGCTTAGAGTAATTTGATTCTCTTTCAGCCATTAATTCACTTAAAATTTCTTGTTTATGTCTACTTTCTTCTTTTAAATTTTCAATTTGAATTAAAAGATCGTCTACAGTCTTTTTTAAACTATTATCTTCTTGTTCATTAGATTTTTTCTCTAAATCTGTAAACTGTTCACTCAATTCTCTAATTGAAGACAAAAGTTTTACATTGTTATTATGTAATTCTTCAATATTTTTAAAAGTAACTAAATTTAATGATATTGTTCTATCGAAAATTGATTCTCTATCTAAATTCATATCATCATCTAAAAATTCACTTGAAACAAAGTTTCCTTTTATTTGATGTATTGTTTGTGTAAGACATTTCACTTGTCTAGATAAATCAACATTAGTTTTTTCATATCTTTTAATTTCTCGTTTTAAATAACTATTAATCTTATTATAATTCTCGATTTCAGATAAGGCATTTTCTAAATCAGATGATACTTTACTTAATTGTAATTTATACTCTTCTATTTCAGCAAACGCTTTTTTAGTTTCTTGTGTTTTATAATAAATCAAAGGAGCACTGTTTTTTGACTCTGAAATCATTTCTTGAATTTTATATTTCAATTCACTGTTTTCATTGCATAATTCTTCAAATTTAGATTGTAATTCTTCATACTTTGAGTAAACAGTGTTTAAAGGTAAATTTTTTTCGAATAATTTTGACATAGTATTAGCAGCTGGATAAAATTGTTTCATGACATTATCTACTTCTTTTTGATTTGACTTTAATAATTGATGTTCTAATTCTTCAATTTTGTTATTCAAATCAAATATTTCATCGGCTTTTAACTTTAATTCTTGTGAATGTTTAGCTGCTAATTCATTTAATTTTTCATTTAATACTTTATTTTGATCATTACTTTGTGTGAATAATGAATGCAATTCTTTAATTTTTTCTAACAAATCATTTTTGGAAACTTTTGATTCTTCAATTGCTTTCTTATAACATTCAATTAAACTATTATGTTCTTTCTTTTCTAAACTATACTGTTCTTTAAATATATCTTGATGTTGGTAAGATTCATTTAATTTGATAGCTAAGTCATTAATTTGGGTATCTTTTTTTTCTATTAAATTATTTAAAAAAGTATTTTGATTTTTGAGCGTACTATTCTCTTTTTTCAACTCATTAATTTTAATTTCATTTTGATTTTTTAAAGTAGTTAATTCAGATGACAAATTATTAATTTCTGAAGATTGCTCATGATAATTTTTCAAAGTCTTATTCAATTCATTCTTTAAATAATTACGTTCAACTTCAAATATTTTTTCTTTATCATTTAATAAACTACTAAAACAATTAGCATTTATTGTAGAATTATTAGAATCTTTTTTAATTTGTTCTAATTCTAAAGTTAAATCATGATTCTTTTGAATTAATTTTAATATTTCTTCGTTATTTGATTTAACAATTTGATTAAGCTTAATATTTTCTTCAGTTTTGGTATCAGATTCTAATTTTAAGCTTTTTTTTTCAACTTCTAAACAATCTTTTTCATGTTGATTATCACACAATTGTCTTCTTGATTTATGTAAATCTTCTTCTAATTGAATAATATGATTTTTATATCTATCTACTAAATCTGTATTATAATTAACTTTGATTTTTAAGTCATTATAATCTTTTTCTAATAAACTAAATTTTTGTTTCTCAAAATCCAAACTTTTACATTTTGATTCCAAAACACAATTTAAAGTATTTTGAATATTAGAAGGTAAAGATAATAAATCCTTTTCATTAAGAATAGTTTTTAATGAAAGGATCATTTTTTAATAAATGTAACAATTAAATCTATGAAAGAGAAATTAAAAAAAAATTTTAAAAAAACTTTAGCTAAGTAAAAAAAAAAATAAAATTAAAGATAAAAATAAAGAAAAACAAAAAATTCAAGTAAAAAAAGTAAATTTAAAAATCTAACTCACTAAATTTTATAGATAAAATTTTAATAATCAAACTTTACTAAGAGAATAACATTAAAAAATTTTATGAAAAAAAACTTAAGAATAAAACTATGTATAATTTAAAATCTAAATAATTAACTGTTGGATTATAAACAAACGTTTACTCTAAAAATGAAAAAAAAAGAGTTTACATGCGCGCATTTCTTACAAAAAGCGCCTATTTTAATTTCTTAACAGAAAAATTATTTTTTTAACGCTAGAGAGCATTAAAAATATTAATTCAAAAATTTTAGCGGCAAAAAGTTTTTTAGCTAATAAAATAATTTATCTTAAAAAAATCAAATTTTTCAAATTTAATAAAAAACTTTATTTGTTTTTAAATTTATTTCAAACGCATTTTATAAAAATTTCAATTTATTTTGAACTTTTTTTTTGAGATTTTCTTTTTTTTATTGTTGAAATTTATATCAGCGACTTCTAGCTTACAAAAAATTAATTTATCAAAAAATAATTTTTTAAATAATAGGTTTTTGTATTTTCATTCTCAATAAACCTTTTACTTAATTAAGTCAAAATTTAATCATTCCGAGTTTTTTAAAATAAAAAAAAAGTTTTACTTTTACTTTATAGAAAAATGTCAGAAAATAATGAATCTTTAAATGAAAATAAAAAACGCAAAAGAGAAGAAGAAGAAAATGAGTTAAAAGATAGTTTGAATAAAGAAAAAAATCAAAGTTTAGATGAAAGTTATATAACTATGCTAGATGTATTAGAGGAAGAAGAAAAATTAGAAGAAGATGCTTATGCAGTTTTAGCTGGTTCTGATGATAAAAATTGTACTTATGATAATGGGTATATAACTAGGCAAGCTATTTATGCTTGTAAAACATGTATGGGTGAAAATGTAAAACCTGAGGATTATTTTGGAATTTGTTTAGCTTGTAGTTATGCATGTCATGAAAAACATGATTTGTTTGAATTATATACTAAAAGAAATTTTCGTTGTGATTGTGGAACAGATAAAATGAAAGGAAAGAAAGAATGTAGTTTAAATACTAAGATTGGATTAAACGAAAATAATAAATATAATCATAATTTTATTGGTAATTACTGTATTTGTGATAAACCATATCCGAATGTTGATGGAAAAGATGAACAAATGGTACAATGTGTAGTATGTGAAGATTGGTTTCATGAAAACTGTTTAAATTGTACATTTCCAGATGATGAAAATTATAGTGAATTAATATGTAATCATTGTATGTCAAAAAATCAATTTTTATGGTATTATCAAACTGATAAAGTTAAAATAATTTCTGAAGAAGCTTTAGAAATTGATGTAGAAAGTATTACAGAAAATAAAAAAAACAATGATAATACAGAGAAAAATGTTAAAGATGAAATTATTTCAAAAACAGATACTGATTCAATTCTTAAAACAGAAGTTGATTTAACTTCAAAAACAGAAATTAATTTAACTTTAAATGAGTGTAAATTAAAATCTTTAAAACAAAAAATGAACATTGATAATAAAAAAGGAGCAACATTTTGGGAAGAAGATTGGAGAAAAAATTTATGTAAATGTTTAGATTGTTTAAAAATTTATTCTGAAAACAAAGTCGAATTTTTAATAGATGAAAAAGATACTGTTCATTATTATGAAACAAAAGCAAAAGAATCTGTTGAAAAAATAAGTCAATATGAAAGAGGTTTAAATGAAATTTCAAAGATTGATCGTGTTGTAGGAATAAATGCCATAACAGGTAAAAAAAATTTTTAAAAAAAAACTGTTTAAATTATAATTTTTTTCTTTTTTAGAATATAACGAAATGACAACAGAGTTTAAAGAGCATTTTAAAAAGTTTGCTGAAAATAAAAAAATAATTGAACAAAAAGATATTGAAGAGTTTTTTGAAAGCCTAAAACATAAAAAAAGAATGAAATTTGACAATTCTATTTAAAAATAATTCAAAAAATCATATTATTAAAACATTTAAAAAAGTAATTATGTTAAGAAGACTTGTTTATTAATAAAATATATTTTAGTGAAAAAAAATTTTTTTTTTATTAAAACTTAAGTCGGCTTGGCTAGTTTTGGTGTATTTATGCGCATTCTCATTCTTAGAAAAAAAAAAATCTTTTTACAGGGATCTTTTTATAAAATATAAAAACAAATTTTTGTTTTCACTTAAAAAAGTTTTGAAAGTTTGTTTTGGAAAAGTTTTTTTTTATATTTTTTAACATTTCAATCTCTCAATAAATCAATTATGAATCAATAGTGTCTTTTTTTTATAACATTGAAATTAAAACTTATTAATTATAGATGAATAAAAATACGCAAAATGATTTTAATAAACCAATTAAAGAAATAAAAACAAAAAAGAATGTACAGAATAATTATTTAGATAAAAATTTTGTTAAATGCATTGGTAAACGTAAACAAAAATGGATTTGTTTGAAATGTAATTTTATTAATTTGAATACTTGTTCAGAATGTGCAAAATGTTCAACATTGAAAAATAATGAAGAAGAATTAAATGAAATTGATTTGAAAAATGAAGAATATAATTTTGATAATTTGTCTTGTAATTTAGATCAAAAACGTATTAGAGAAGTTAAATTTAAAGAAAGATTAAGAAATTCATTTAATGAGTCATTTAATTTAATTAAAAATGATAATTTATTAACTAATGATAATTTATTTAACAATAGTGATAAAATAGATAATCATTCTTTTGATAGTCCAAGTTTAATTAAAAATTATAAATCATTTGATAATTATAACTCAACTGATTATGAAGAAAGTGATACAACTGATGAAAATATTGAATCAAATGATGAATATTTATCAAACTCAATTGTAGAAATAAAAAAGAATAAAGCTTATTTTTATAAAAAGAAGAAAAAATTAAAAAAAAAAATTGAATTGAGAACGAATATAAATAACCAAACTTATATTAAAAAATCAAATAAATCAAAAGAGGATAATTTTGTAAAAAATGATAATTTAGAAGAAGAAGATTTTAAAAATTTTGATATAAAATCAAAACCTTTACCTAATCCACCAAACGAATCAAACATATATAATATGAATGAAAATTCATCAGATGAAATTGAATTTGTAAATAATAATTTACAAGATGCTGTTTGGAGTTGTATAAAATGTACTTTAATTAACTCAATAAATGATAATTTTTGTAAAATATGTAATGGATCGAAAAAAAATTCGATAACAAGTGCACAATTTATGACTTTGAAATCAGAAGAAAGTTGGATTTGTGAAATATGTACATTAAGAAATCCGAATAATTTTCAAATTTGTTCAGCATGTGAAGTAGAGAGAATAGATTTAGAAATTAAAACTTCAAATAATTTAATGAAGAATTTAAATTTAGATTGTAATGAAGAAATTAAAAAATGGCATTGTTATAACTGTTCAACAAAAAATGATTATTCAATATCTAAATGTAAAATATGTCAACAAAACCGTAATTTATTAACATTGAGACAGAAAAAAAAAGTAGAACCTGCAAAAAGTTTAGAAGACTATGTTATTAATTTTGATGAAAATTATTATAATAATTATACACTATGTAAAGGTGAAAGTGAATTAATGGAAAAATTACGTGTTTTAGAAGAAAATGAGGCTAAATCATGTTGGTTAAATATTGTTAAATATTGTATTTTAAATAAAACTTTTTATATTGATGATTCTTTTCCACCTAATGATAAATCTTTATACTATAATCAAAAAGATAAAAATATTAATTTTGATTCACTTCAACGCTTAAAAAAAACAAGTGTTACCCAATGGTTGAGGTTAGAAAATATAAATTGCGATTGTAAAATAGATGATTGGCAAGTATTTAGAAAGCCAACTTTTTCAGATATTTCTCAAGGTATTTTAGGCAACTGTTGGTTATTAAGTGCACTTGCAGTATTAGCTGAAAGACCAGAATTAATCAAAAAAATTTTAATTACAAAAGAACTTTGCAAACAAGGAGCTTATCAAATAAGATTGTGTAAAGATGGTAAATGGAGTACAGTTTTAATTGATGATTTATTACCTTGTGACAGTAGTGGTCAATTAGTATACTCACAAGCTAAACGTAAACAGTTATGGGTACCTTTGATTGAAAAAGCTGTTGCCAAACTCTATGGTTGTTATGAGTCTTTAGTAAGTGGTAGAGCAATTGAAGGTTTATCTATTTTAACAGGAGCCCCTTGTGAATCTATTTCTCTTCAACAACATCAAACAACTGGAACTTTATTAAGTAAAAACCAAGAAGAAGAAGAAGAATTAGATTTTGATTTAATTTGGGTAAAACTATTAAGCTCAAGATCAGCTGGGTTTTTGATGGGTGCTTCTTGTGGTGGAGGTAATATGAATGTAAACGATACTGAATATCAAAATGTTGGATTACGACCTCGTCATGCTTATTCTGTGTTAGATGTTAAAAATATAAGTTGTTTCAAATGTATAAGTTGTGATAAAATTCTGGATTTGAATGACCAACTTGTTATTACGTTAAAAGCATTAAAAGAAAATCTTAATTATTTCAATTCAAATTTAGATGAAAATAATAATAACCCGGTCCTCAAAAAACTTGTAAAAGATGAACACGTTTGTGAAAATTGTAATTCTTATTTAGGTTTATCAACAATTATTTCAGAAGATTTAAGGTTAATTCGTTTAAGAAACCCTTGGGGACATTTTTCTTGGATTGGTGATTGGTCTGATGAAAGTAATTTATGGACAAAAAGTTTAAAATCTAATTTACAACCAAATCAAGCTAATGATGGTTTGTTTTGGATATCTTTTGATTCAGTACTTAAATATTTTGATTCAATAGATGTTTGTAAAGTTTCTAGAAATTGGAATGAAATAAGAATTGAAGGAACTTTACCTCCATTCTCAGATATAGAAAATATGAATTTAATTAAATTGAAAATTGAAGAGCCAACTGAAATAGAATTTAGTTTTTTCCAAGAAAGTAATCGAAATAAATCTAAAAAAAATCCACGTTTAATTAAAAATCAGCTTGATTTGTGTATCTTAATTTTTAGAGCTAATAATTGTCTTTTGAATTTTATACAAAAAGATAGCTTAGTTAAGACAAGTCGAAGAGCTGTAAGAGGCTTTGTAAATTGCAATGCAATGTTAGAACCAGGTCATTACATTGTTTTGTGTACAGCTTTCAATCACTGGCATAACGGTGAGATTAAAAGTTTAAAAACTAAATTTTAAAATAATTTTTTTTCAATAGATATTCCAATAGAACATTACCCTAAATATTTACTTGCAATACATAGTTCAAAAAAAGTTTTAGTTGAAACTACACCCTCATATTCATTTTTATTATCAGATTCAATCATTAATTTAACATTGACTAAAGGTTCAAGACATGAAGTATGTATTAAAAACAAAATAAATTTTTTTTTAATTATTTTTATTTAAGGGAAGACAAGGAATGACTGCCTATTATTTAACAAAAGGCTGGGCAGGATTAGTTGTTGTAGTTGAAAATCGCTTATATGATCGTAGGATTCAAGTTATTTGCGATTGTAGAGAAAGTATTAATGTAGTATCTACTAGAAATACTTTAAAAACAGTTGATAGTATTCCACCAAGGCATAGGTAAGTTTTGATTCTTTTGATTAAAAATTTTAAAAAAATAATTCTTTATTTTTTTGTAGACAAGTTTTAACAATTTTAACACAATTAGAAGGCATAGGAGGTTTTACTATTGCTCACAAATTAACACATAGATTGTCAGTTAAGTCTGGTCTTCATGATTGGGGGCCTATTGGTACAAATCATGTTCCTCCATTAACATCAAATGTATTTGGATTACACGCTCCTAGACCTATTTAATAGAATTTTTGTATTTACAAATAATTTTTACAAATTTATAACTTGAGTATTTTTAACTTATTTACATGTAAATTTAACTTTTTTAAAAAAGCTAAGTTTCATGAATAAAAAAGTTTACAACAAACTTAATATTAACTTTTCAAAAACTAGTAATCAATTTTTAAATCAACAAATATTTTTTTCTTTGATTCTTTTAGTCAACAATTTATATTACGTTTTTTTAAGCTTATTGCACTAACAAAATCTTGAATTTTGATTTTTCTTAAATCATTGCAAAGTTCTTTATCTTCTTTTTTTGTTTTGTTTAAATTATTTCTTTTAAAATATTCTCTAACACTAATCATTGAAGCTTCTCTACAAACGTCATTAATATCTCTACCAGAAAAACTATTTGTTAATTTACTTAATTCATTAACATCTAACTCATCTGTTTTCATATCTTCAAGCATTTTTGAAAAAATTTTTATTCTTTGATCATAATTTGGTAATTTAATTTCAAATTGAATGTCCATTCTACTTAGTATTGCTTGATCAATATCAAATTTACGGTTTGTTGCTCCAATGATCATAACAATATTTGAGCTATCTACAGCAAATCCATCCCAAAGTTGTAAAAATTGAGCTTTCATCATTACAGTTGCTTCATGATCGTTCATTGATCTTGATCTTAAAAATGTATCTATTTCATCAATAAAGATTATACATGGGCTGATTTTTTTTGCTAAACTAAATACAGCTCCAGCTAATTTTATTGATTCTCCATACCATTTATTGGTCAAGCTGCTTATATTTAAATTAATAAATCTTGCACCAGATTCTTTAGCAATAGCTTGAGCTAACATTGTTTTACCACAACCTGGAGGCCCATAAAAAAGTATACCTAAAACAAGAAAATGAAAATTAATTTAAAAAACAATAATTTAAAATTGTTATTAACCTTTTGGCGGCCTGAAGAAGTTGGAAGACTTCATTAATTGAGGTTTCTTAATTAGATAAATAATATCTGTTTTCAAATTTTCAATAATATCTTCTAAGCCTCCAATATCATCCCAAGATATTTTCATATTTTTTGGATCAACAATTTGAGTTGCAATTTCAAACTCATGTTGATCTAATTCTATGTCACTTTTTATTCCAACAGAGTTTAAAATTTTTTTAGCCTTTTAAAGTGAAAAGAAAAAGTTTATTAAAAGTTTTAAAAAAACAAATTTCTTGATTTTTAAAATATAAATTAGGCCAATAACTTACATTTTCTTTAGTTTTTTTATCTGTTGGACTTACTAATTCAACCATATAATTTGATACTATTACAGTCATGATAGTAGCTACTGTAACTTTTATTCCTAAAGCCAACCATTCTTGTGGAGAAACACCTAAGAACATAATTTTTCTATTAATTTTTAAACTATTACAAAAAAATGTTTTTTGTGCCAAAGTTTATCAATTAAAATAAATTAGTTCCTGAAAAATGAGTTCTGATCAAGTTTTAATAAAAATACACGCTTTAAAATTTCTTGTTTTATAAATGTTGACTTTGCTATATAATTGTGTTTAGTACTCAATGATTATGTCAAGCGCTAGTTTTAAAACTTGTAAAATTTGGAATTAGATAATTTCAACTTATTCAAACTATGAGTATTTCAATCTTAATTTGGTTGAAAATTTTTTCAACAAAGACTTTATAATTCTATTTAGGTCAAAAACTAGTTGATTTGTTATTTAAACAAATGAATCTTGTGAGAAACTTTTTAGATTTAGTTTTTTAATCTTAAAATTAATAATATAATTAAACATAATTAATTAAATTAGTATTTTTTATTTTTACATTTTTTAAACAGTCTTTCTTCTTTCAACGAGCTCATAAACTTTCAAATATTTTGGCCTTATAAAAATTTTCATATTAAATAATTAAATAATTTTACTAGTTATGTATCTACTTGTGAATATGTTTTTTTGACAAAAAATTTTTTTTTTTAAAAATAAAATGAAATAAAATTTTGATCAAAGCTTAAAAACTTAGAAACTAAAAAATTTTTAGATGTGTAAGTTGAGAAAAACTTTGCTATGAAATCGTAAACATCATTTGATAAATTATCTTTAACTTTCAATAAAAAAATTTCTTTATAATTAGTGATTATACGAATTACTTTTTTTACACGGTTTTTGATTTGTTCTATTAGCGAAACTAGTAAATCTAATAAACTTTCAGAAAGTTCATTGAGAAAACTTTTGTAATATTCTAAATCATTTAAATAATCATCAATTTTTTCTTTAAAATATTGGTTAAACTTAGTTATTATTTTTTTAATTTTTTGATCCAACCGGTTTATTAAATTAAAAACACTTAAATCATTTACTCCAAAAATACTCCAGTTTTTAAGAATAGGACTCAAAGTAAAATCTATCTCTTTGATTAAATTATTGCTTAATATTTTTACACTACCAATATATTTTTCTAAAGCTAAATTAGTAAAAATTTTTTCTTGAAAAAGTTGATTGAAATTAAATAATTTTTTTGGGAACAAAGAATTTTTTTGCCATACAGATTTCTAAAAAAATAATGAACAGTTGAAAAATTATTAAATAAAGTTAAATTAAATAAAGTTAAATCAAAAACTTACAATAAAAGGATATAAATTATTTTGTTTATAAGTTAATTTTCGTTTTTGATCATTTTCGGATGTTATTTGAAATAAAAATATTTCATTCAAATTATTTTCTTTAGTATTATTTATAGATATGTATGGATAAAATAATGGAATTAGTTTAACATAAAGACGATTAATTTCTGTTTTGTTCATTTTTATAAGTTTTGTTTCATAACCGATTGCAAAGTTTTTGAAATCTAAATGAGATATGAAAATTTGTTTAAAACTTTCAAAACCTTTTATCAATTGTGTTTGCATAAACTGATGTTTATTAATTTTAATATAAAATAAACCGTCATTTATATTCAACAAAAATTTTTCAGTTTCATCTTCATATTTAATACTTGAATTTAAAAAACTAAAATAAATTTTTGTCAAGTCGTATTCATTAAAAACTTTTTCTAAACTCAAACGAGAAACTTCTTTGTCATTAAAAAATAATAATAAGTTTATAAGTCTAAAATATTCTGAATTCTGAATTTGATTATAATTTAATGTAAGATTATTAGTTTGTAATTTATCTGAAAAACACCAATTGACATTATAATTCTTTTCGTTTTTTTTCAATTCAATAAATAGTGGTTTTTCAATAAATGAACTATCAATCAAAAATTTCTTGGAAACAATATTTTCGTTCTTTATTTTTTCTAAAACAAAATTGAAATAATTTGGTTTATTTTTAATTGTATTCAAATTTTCAAAAACCAATTTAGTTGCTAAAATAAGTTTATCTAAATCTTGTTTTTTAATTAAATTTATAATAGTTTTACGTTCCATGTTTTGCAACCCCAAAGTTAAATCAAAGTTTTTTGTCTTGTTCAAATTACTAAATAATGACAAAGTTTTGCCATCTACAACTTTCTTAAAATTTGATTCAAAATTATTATTAAAATGACCAAAATTAATTAAATAATTACTATTAGGTTTTTCGAAAGCAACTTTTAAAAACTTTTTGTTAATATATTTTTGTGTTATATGAAATTGATTAACTTTGATATCAGAACTTAAAGTATAATTTTTATTTTTAAAACCATGAAAACTAAAACTTGAATCACTTTTATGTATAATATATTTTGATTCACTTTTTGAACTCAAAGAAAAACCGTCTTCATTAATTACAGATAAAAGTTGTAAATCAGTTTCAAAAGTTTTTTCTAATAACTTCAAGACATAGAATATTTCTCTAAAATTTTGATTATCAATTTTTGTATCTTGAGAAACTAGAGAAGAATTTATTAAAAATATAGGATGCAGTTTGTTTAAATTTAAAAAAAGTATAAATTTTCCTGAATTTTCTGTTTTGTAACCTGAAAATTTAATTTTTTGAGTTGAATCTTCATTATTTTTAAAAATTAATTCTGCTGTTTTGTTTGTCGGATTGAAGTAATTCAAAACAAAGCTTAATTTAAATTTATTATTTTGATGTAAAGTTAAATAACTAGTTTTATTACGACTCAAAAATAATTCAGCTTCAAAAGTTTTATCCAAATTGAAAGTTTTATTTAAACTCAACATAAATTTCTTTCTAGGCTCATAACTTATTTCTGCTAAAATTTTATGATTTATGTCTTTCTTGTTCAATTCTGAGCTTAATATGAATTTGTCTCCTAGCCATAAAATTTTTGAACTAATTTTTTTAATATCATCTTTATAATTCATATTAAATACTTCAGGAGAACTCATTGTAATAATCAAATTTCCTTCTCCTAATATTTTTTTATAATCATTCATAAGCTTGTAAGTTGCAATTAAAAAAGTATTCCTGTTAGCTTCTAAAGTTATATTTCCATAGTAATTTTTCTTTTTGTTTTCTATCAAAATGACACCTGTTTTTTTATTAATTTTAAAAAAATTAAATTCTCCATAAAATTTCCAATCATCTTTAATTAAATTAAAAATTGTTGCTGTTTTACGACTACTAATTATTGATAACTTAAAAGGAATTTCCTTTTCATCTACTGTTATGTTAGAAAACAATTGATAAGTTTGATGGCCTAAATACAAGAATTCAGTTGATGATTTAAATGTTTTATTTGTAACGAAAAACATTGTTAAAATTAGTTTTTTAGTTATGAAAGGATCAATTGATAATGAAAAATTATTTTTTTTGTAATTCAAAAATAGTTTTGATTCATGAATTTTACTTATCCCAGCGTCAAAATCATATAGTTTTAAAAAACTTTCATTTTCAATTCTGTAATGTTGGCTCAAAATATCTAAAACTTTTGTACTATTAGGATTCATATATATTACTTTTATTTTATTTTTAAAAAATTTAGATTCAAATGTTGCAATCAATTGTTTTTGACCATTATCATTATTAATAAAGTTCAACTTATTAAAAGAATTATTTTTTTTCAGCTCAAAAACGAATGATTTGTTTCTCAAAAATTTTAGCAATGCATAAGTGTCATTTTTTTGATAATCAAAATCAATTTTATTCCAAAGTTCAAAATTAAAATTAGTTGAATATATGTTTTTAGTATAAATTTTTCCATTAAACAAATATAAACTAGCAAAATATAATTTAGTTTCATGTAAATACTCATTTTTTTTATACAAGAGCTTCAAAAATTTTCCTTCTTCTTTTTTTAAATTTAAAGCTAAATCAAAGATTTTATTAATTTCTTGATTTTCATATGATAATAATAGTTCCTCAGGTTTAAATCCAAAATAATAGTTTTTCTTAATTAAATCACCTTTCATCAAATTAAATAAAAATAATTTTTCTTTTATGTTTAACTTAGTAGTAAAATTCATTGAATTAATTTTAAAAAACTTTAACTCAAATTTACTTTTTGCTGAATAATTTAAAAAAGATTGAAAATTAAGATTTTTTGTCTTCGAATCAAATTTTTCAAAATTATTTATAAAATAATTAGGTTCAACTTTTAAATTATAATTACATTTACCTAAATATTTCAAATTATCAAAAAAAGCTTTTATTGAAATATCTTTTTCTGTTTTTGAAATCATAAATTTTTTATTAAGTATATTAGTTTCAAGCTGAAATAATTTAGGACTATGTTCATATTTAGTTTTGAAAACCCAGAAGTCATCTACTTTTGGAACTTGATTAATTCTTAAGTTAACAAATTTGTTTTTAACAAAAGGATTAAACGTTAATGATGTCTCAAAGTTATCGTTTAAAAATAAATTAACTTCTGATGTATCAACTCCTAAAATTTTCCCATTTAAATACATTTCTTTTACTGTTTTATTGTATGTTGAACTATTTAAAAATAAATTTGTTACAGCTAAGCTTAAATTGGTTTTATGATAATAATCAACATTCCCATTTTCATTAACACGTTTTATATCAAAATTAATTAATTTTCTTCCTTCATTTTTAAATTTAGCATTGCCAACTAAATTCCATCTATAATAATTTGCTTTTAAATCATAATCTGTGAAATCATTTTGAGAGAAAAATATTAAATTTCCGTAAGTTATGTTTTTTTCAAAAAGTTTTGTTTTTAAATGAAACATTAAACCATGAAAATAAGTCCATTTACTTTTTTGTTTAAAATAAACATTTTTCATTTCTAAATCCCCAGAAATAGACTGATTATTATTTTCACATATCGATTCAATACTACCAATTGAATATCCATTTAAATTAAATTTATGTTGAAAACCATTTTGAATTAAAGTTAAATTAAGTAAGGTTTTTTCTTTTGGTTCTAATTCTATTGTTGAGGAAGTTAAGTGAAAGTCTTTTAAATTGTTATAGACGAAATAAGTATTATGTCCTATAAATATAAATTTAGAGGTAGTTATAGCTAAATATCCTTTTATATCATCTGTTGAAAATTTTATATTGTTTTTTATTGTTAAATATTGACTAATCATAGAAAAATTAAAAAATTTTTTTAATTCGAATTTCATATTTAAATCCCAATGTTTTAAATCTTTACTTTTTAAAATTGAAGTTAAATTAACTTTAGATTTTTGGTAGCTTAAAAAAGCTTTATGGTTTAATGGATACTTTAACATATGTGTTTCAATATCAAAATCAAGCTTATAGTTTTTTCCTGAATTAAAAATATCATTGTTAATTACATAAAAATAATTTAGACGTATAAATTTTGTTTTGAACCAACTTAAAGCAATCAATCCTTTGAATTCATTTTTATTTAAAACTTCTAGTTGATCTGTATAACTAAAATTAATTTTATCTTTTATTTTTAAGCTTGCTGATAAAGATTTTTTCAATGGTTCTATAGAAGTTTGATCATAATTAAAACCAAATTCACATAAATCAATTGCTAAGTTTTGATAAATTTTATCAAAATTAAAATAAACTTTATAAATGAATAATTCTTTGGTAGGTTGGTGAATCAAATTAAACTGATTTTGATATGTTAATTCTTGAGGCAAAAGATTTATTTTCATAAAATTATTTAAACTAAATGAATCGTTTAGTTTATTTGATTTACTGAAAGAATATTGTTGAAATAAATAAATTTCCTTTATATTCAAATAATTAAATCTCAACTGATTTTCTAAAAATGAATTAGGTCTATAAGTAAAATTATATCCAAAATCAAAATTATATTTTGCATTTCTTGATAATTTTAAACTAACAAAAGTATTAAACCCTTTGATAGAATGTAAAGATGTATTAGTAAACTTTGAACTCAATTTTGCTGTCCGTGGTTTTTGATTTAAATAACTATAAGTAATTTGTGTTTCGGAAGAAAAAAATTTTTCTTTTTTCAAATGCAAATAATTAACAAAATTTAAATTCAAAACATCAGTCATATTAAATGAAAGATCTGTCAATAATTTTTCAGGGGAAATTTTTTTGACTAATCCTTTTAAATGTCTTTGATTATTTTTTTTATTATAAAAAGTGAACCTCAAGCTTTCTTTATTTTTTATATCATAAACAATAGAACCAGTAAAATGAAGATAAGGTTCTTTAAGACTAGGAACTATTATTCTAAAATTTGGCACATATTCTAATTTAGTTTTTGAAGAATGTTTTCTTTGAACATAATTTATAATTAAATTGATTTTATTTTCTTCAAGAAATATAAAACTTCCTTCTATATCATTAAAATTGTTTCTTTGAGATAAATTTAAATTCAAATTATAATTTACCATTGAATTATTGAAAACACCTGCAATATTAAAAATGTTTTCATTTCTTTTAAGATCTAAAATAGTATTAAAATTTCTATTAATTTTTGAACCAGGTGTGTCAAAATGTATTACTAATTGATCTTTTTGAAACTTATTGAAAGTTTTTTTATAAGATAAAATAAATTGCCAGTTTTTAATTGATACATCAGTTTTGTCAATCAAAAGTTCAAAAATAAATAGTTTTTCTGCCATTTTTATATTTTTATAAAATTGAGAACAAAATTCAATTCCTAAAAATTTATCAAATTTTTCTGTACATTTTGAATAAACAATTGATTGCTTTATCAGATTTTCAAAGTTTCTTTGATATCCAATGTGAAATGTAGTTTTCATTAAAGAAAATTTTTTTTCATCTATAAACAATTTAAACAAATAGTTATTTTCAATTGGTTCAATTTCATATTTAAAAACAGGATTCAAATAAAAATTTGAATAAACTTGATATTTATCATTTGAATTAAGTATTAAAGAAGTTGATAAATCATTTATTAAAGTTGGTTCTAATGTTGTATTATTATATTTTAAACCAACAACTAAAATACCTGTTAATTCTAGTTTAATGACTGAAACAGTATTAGATAATTCATAACCTTTTTTTAAATATACAATAGGTAATATTTTTTCAAAACTAAAATCCAAATTACTTTCAAGGACTTTTCTTTTCATTCTTTTTAAAAATAAATTTGCATTATCTATATTTTGATGGTCAATTAAAAAAACTGTTTTCTTATGTATTTTAATAGACAAAACTAGTTTATGTTTACTTACTAAATTTTCTTTTAAAAAATCAAAATTCTCTAATACATTTAGTCTTAAATTTTTGAAAGTGTTCATAAAATTGAAAAAACTATCAATTTTATTTTGAAGATTAAGAGAATTTTCCTTAAGATTATTAATAAAACTTTCTAAAATTATATCTAAACCGATTTGTTGTAAATCTATTTCTATATCTAATTTAATTTTATCAATCACCTTAAATTTACTTTTTAAATTTAAGCTTGTTAACTTATTATTATGATTACGAATCATACTTATACCAATATTCCCATCAAGAAAATTATCATTAATTAAATTAGATGTAAATTGAAGATAATTAGATAATGAAATATTTCCTTCATTTTTAATTGGAAAATTGAACACATTTTTTTTGTTTCTAAATTCTTTGTCAACACTTAAATAAGAATTTAAAAATGATAAAACTAAAAGAAAAAAAATTAAACTGTTTTCTATTTCATAAGACAATAAGACTTACTTTGTACATTGTTTTCTATTTTTTCTAGATTAGTAAAAAAATTTTCTAAAAATTCCTCTTCATAGTTTTTAATGAAAAATAGAAAAATTTTTATTCTCACTTCATTTGATTCATTTTGATCATTTAAAATTTCTTTTAATTGGCTTATAACAATTGAATTTGAGGATTTCAATAAAATTTCTATCACTGTTAAACGTTCGGATATTGAATTATTTGTTTTAAGACAATCAATTAAATGATTTTCTAAATTTTTAGAAAAACCTAAATTTTGAAGAGATTTTAATAAAAGTAATTTGTGCTTTTTGGTTGAACAATTAAATCCTAGTTTTTGAATTAATAAATTTTGTAATTTAATAAAGTTATTATCGTTTAAACAATCAGGATTATCATCACAATAATTCCCTAAATAAGCTGATAAACCTAATATAGATTGATACGAAAAGTCTTGTTTAGATAATTGATTTTCTAATTTTTCTAAAATTAAATCAAAAACTTCTTTAGATGTTTTTTTATAGAATGGTAAAAAACTATGTAAGTAATCATTTGATTCTTTATTTAATAAATATTTCAAAGATGCATGATTACTTTGTTGAAAAACAAGGCTGTGAAAAATATCTTTAACTTGTTGAGTACAATCTTGAGTCTTATCTAAGAAATTTTCTATGACTATAAACTGTTTATCATTCATATTTTTTAATTCATTATCTAAATCTATCAATAATTCAGTCAACTTTGGACTAACTCTTGATAAACAAATTTTTTTCAAAATCTTTTTAACTTTTATAATATTACTATCAAAATGCTCATTAGAATAATTAAATTTAGAAGTCAAATCATAATTAACAGTAGATGATTCTTTAATAAAACTTAAATTTGATATAACCTTTTGCTTAAAATTTAAAAACTTAATTAAATTACTATCAATACATTTAGCATTAACTAATTTAGAACTTGAAACTAAATAATCACAATTAGATTTTTTATTTAATAAAGAATTAAACATAAATGAACTTTGGCTATTTAAACATTGTGAGTAACTATTTATTTTAACAAATTCATTCTCAACTTTTAGATTAAAAATACTTGGACATTCATTCAAACTATCATTATATTTAAAATTAATTAAATTATTAGAAGTAAAGATTTTTTGAATTGGTAATTGAAATTTTCCTAATAAGTTTATATAAAGATTTTCTACAATCTTATTCAAAGTTTTATTATACTTAAAATTAAAAACTGGCTTTTGAATTTCATTATCCAAAACTCTGAAATGAAAAGGTTTCTTCAAATAATATGAAATCTCTTCAAAAGAATTTGTTTTAATATTTGTAAAACTTATTATAAAATCGTTTTCATTTAATTTTTTTAGCTTAAAAACTGAATCAACCTCTAAAATAGTTTCTTTTGATTTTTGAATATTGACTTCATTTAAGTTATAAGAATAAAAATAATCTAAACTTTCATTTAAATTGCTTAAACTTGAATAATGTAAATGTTTTACATTATGAGCTAACACATTAGCTAAAATAGATATTGAAAAAACAAAACATAAAATTTTCATTTTTAAATTTAAATTTATATTAACACAAAGAAAAATTAAAAAAGAGCATATCTTTCAAAGATGCTTTTTTTAAAAAAATGGAAACACAAGTATCACTAAAAAGCTTTATTTAAAAAACTGATCAAAATTATTGTTAACTATTTCAACGGATTGATAATTTATTCTTAATTAGATATTAATTTGTTGAAGAAGAAATTAATTTTAAACAATTGAGAGGAAAAAATTTTTTAAGAAACTTGAAAACAAGATTTTTATTAAAGAATATTAATTGAAAGCTATTGATCTTCATGTTTTTATCTCTATTACTTTGTTAATTTATTAAAGTAACCTCCTTCTTATCATTTTAATAAGCATTTAAATATAAAAAGAATAAATAAAAATTTAAAATAAAAAAAACGATTAGATCAAACTACTTAAACTTTATAAAAAATAATTTATCAAGTTCAATTAATCTTAAATTTGAATGATGTAAAAAAAATTTTAATAAAGTTTAACTATAATGAATTACAAAATTTTTAAAATTCTTTTTATTTACTCACAAAAAATAAATTTTTATAAAATCAATTTATTATTTAGGTTTATTATCTTTTTTTTCATCTTCTTTATGCTCATCTGTTTCCATTGGTTGCTCTTCTTCTTGTGTTTGAGCTAAAGACATTTGCATTGCATATTGTACTTGTTCTTCTTCTGTCATTTGAGAAAAATCTGGTACATTTGACATTTTAGAAGTTGTTTCACTTTTATTTAATGAAATTGCTAAAGCTTTTTCTAAAAGAGCTTCTTCATTTGTTTCACTAGTAGAAATACTTGGAATTGTTTCAGATGTAGATGGACCACCATTTTCTTCAGAAGCTTTTCTTGCATCTTCTTCTTGACGTTGTCGTTGTTCTTCCATTGAAACTCTTAAAGCAAGTGCTAATTCTGGATCTTCATTTGGATCAATACCGAATTCAAAGCCTGGTCCAGTTAAACCAACTGCACCTTGACCATCTTCCCCACGTATTATTGGAGAACTAATTAAAGCTTCAGTTAATAAAGGTCCTGGGAGTATTGTTACTAAATGAGATCCTTGACCATCTTTACCATTTAAAATGCTAATAAAGTTTGCTAATTTTTGTGTATTTTCTGTTTCTTCTCCAAAATTAATTATATCTACATTTACTTTTTCTTTTTTTAATCTTTTTGCTTGTTTTTCTAATTCTTTTTCATTTAATTCTAATGGTGATCCAACGAATAAAACAATACGCATTCTATGATTTTTACCTTGTCTATGCTTTAAGGCAAGATGAGCAATTTTAATACCAGTCATAAAATTTAATAAACCTTTTGGCTCTACTTGATGTAATTTAGCTAAAATTTTTCCAGTATCCATTGTCATCGTTGCTAAAACTTCAGGATTATTAGATAAAGTTAATAAACCAATATTATTTTCTATGTTAGATTTTATTTTTGAATGACAAATTAATGATACTGCATCTTGTTGAGCTTGTAATCTAGAAGGAATAAAATCACCATTTCTCATATATTCGCTGGTGTCCACGCTAAATAAATTAAATTAATTATTGAAAGTCTAAAATTTTAATTTAAAATTTACTAACCATATCATCGTAGATTCAAGAACCATTTTTAAAAACTTATTATTTTTATTAATCTGAATAAGATTTTATAAATTAAGTTTGTAAAATGGTTTAACAATTTAATCTATTATTTCTTTATTTGTAAACAAAAAAGTGCTTAATCAGACTGCCTTCAATACAGCTGTTTATAAAAAAAAATATTCGTATAAATAGACTATTAAAATAAAATTTAAATGCGCAAGTCAAAAATCACAATATTTAAAAAAAATAAAGTTCTAAACTGTTTAGAATCTCAGTAAGATTTTTTAGAAAACTTTGATTTAAAATCTTAAAAAATAATTTTTTACACTTTTTAAAAACTATTTTTCGTAAACTTTTATATCAGTTTTTTAGTTATCAAATTAAATTTTTTTGTCTTCTTCTTTAGTTTTTTTCTCTAAAACTTTTATAATAACTTTCTTTAGAAAATATATCTCGAATGATACTTTAAAATTATGTAAAATTAAAGTTTGAAATTATAAAATTTGAAATTTTTTCTAAAAATGATAAATGAAATTAAAGTTACTAAAAACAAGCCTTCAGGTAAATTGTTAAATTAAGTCAATTTTTTTTTTAATATTTAAATTTAATTAGCAAGTGCTTTCAAACAACAAAAATTACCTGCCTGGCAGCCAATATTAACAGCAGATACTGTTTTACCTACACTTCTTTTAATTGGAATAGCATTTATTCCAATCGGTGTTGGTCTTCTACTTTCATCAAATCAAGTAAAAATTAAAATTTTTTTAAAAATAAAAGCTTATTCAAAATTTTTTTAGGTTCAAGAAAAAGAAATTGATTATACTTATTGTAAATCAATTAATTCTAATTTAACTTGTGCTGATATTTTAACAAAAAATATTTCAGGTTCTTGTGCTTGTGAAATTAAGTTTACATTAGCTGACGATTTCATAAGAGATGTTTTTATTTATTATAGTTTAAGTAATTTCTATCAAAATCATAGAAGATATGTTAAATCTAGAGATGATTCTCAATTATACGGTTCTAAATCGATTTCACAAGATTGTGAGCCATTTGCCTATAAAAAAATAAATGATCGTAAAATACCTATTGCACCTTGTGGCGCGATTGCAAATAGTATTTTTAATGATACATTCCGAATTTATGAAATTAATGAACCAGAAGTTTATAAAAATAATGTTTTAAATTCTGGAGAACGTTTAATTGATTTGCTTAAAACAGGTATAGCTTGGGCTACAGATAAAAGTTCTAAATTTCGTAACCCGATTGCTTCAAGTTTAAGAGAAGCTTTTAAAGATTATACAAATCCTATAAATTGGCAAAATAAACAAATATATCAATTAGATGAAAACAATATAAATAATAATGGTTATTTAAATGAAGCTTTAATTGTGTGGATGAGAACAGCAGCTTTACCTTCATTTAGAAAACTTTATGCTAGAATAAATCATTCCAGTTCTAAAAATTATTATCTTTCTTTACCTAAAGGTACATATAAACTAAAAGTTGAATATAGTAAGTAAAAGTCTAGAAGTTTTTAAATTTTTCATAAAACTAATCAAAATATTTAGATTATCCTGTAATATCATTTGGCGGAAGGAAGAGATTAATTATTTCTAATACGTCATGGATAGGAGGTAAAAATGTTTTTTTAGGAATAACCTATATTGTAGTTGGAATGTGCTGTCTTGTTTTATCTGCAATATTTTTGTTTATTCACAAAAAGTTTGCTAAAAGGTAAATTTTGATTTCATTAAAACAAATAAAATTATTGATTTTTTTAAATTTAGCACAACAGATATGATCACAGTTACTAATAAAACACCATTTTTAAGCTCATAAATTTTTTTTTTGGTTACTCCCTCTGGTCAAATTAATAATTCATTAGTTTTAAGAAATTTTAGTCTTGTTTTATATCTTAACAAATAATAAATTAGATTTTCTCATGAAATTAAAAGTTTTGCTAAAAACCTAAATATCTTCCCAAAATGCTCTAATTTAATTTTAGTAAATATAGTTGCATTAGTTGTTATGTATTTAGTTTAAACTTGTTGAGTAAAAAAATAGTCAAAATTAAAATATAAAAGTTTTTTATTGACTTTAATCAATTGTTTCTTTAAAATTCTATTTGTATAAATAATAATTAACTTCTATTATAATTGACTTGAATAAAATTAAAAGCTTTTTTATAAAAAAATTTTGTCAGTTTTTTGGCTTTTTTTACATTTTAGTTTTATATTTAAACTTAACTTGTTTTTTTATAAATTAAAGTTTTAACTTTACCAAACTTTCCACATTCTTCTTCACTATAATTTTCATTCAAATTTTCTATTAAATTTTTGATTTGTGCTTCAGTAGCCCAATCATTTTCATCAAATATTCTTCTCTGTTCATTTCTTGATACATAAATATGTTTTAAATTATTTTTTTTAATATCTTCTTCTGTTCTTAAAACTTTTATATTTCTAGTTGGATGACAATAGATATAATAAAGAATCATTATAAAAACACCTACAATAAAAAATACATAATATAAAGTAATAAGTTCGGTTTTGAAATCACATGGTAAATTATAATGATAAGTACAATCATTGTACCAAAAATAAAGTAAAACAGTGTTTTCTATTAACATAAAGATAAAAAAAAATGCATAACGATTTCTTGTGTCATTGTCAATTGGATTAAAATAACAAAATATAAACATAATGGCAATTAAAGCGTCATAAATATATTCTTCAAAATTGTTTTCACAAAAGTTAGTTTTCATTGATAAAATCCAAATAAACATTATTGCCCAATGTATAAAAAAAACAAATACTGCATTATAACTAAAGGATGTGATAAATAAAGTTAAAGCTAATATTCTTGAACCAATTAAAAATATTCTCCATATAACTTGTATACACATTTCAAACATTGACAAATTAACTTTATTTGGTAAGGACATTCTTAAAGACTTATAATAAGATGCTAAAGCTAAAGCTATTGAAAAAAGAGATATGCAGCAGGAAAAGTATGGGAATAAAACTAATTAAAAAAAGAATTTTAGAACTTAATCATCATAATTGAAATTGATAGAAAAAACTTACCCTGAGTTATAATATTAGTTTTCGACAAGTTTTTAAAATCAATAGGTATCATAACTATTAAGTAAAGTTGTATTAAAAGTTGGGGTGCAGATTCTAAAAAACATTCAAAAAGCCTTAACATTGTTGCATCTGTATCTTCATGAACCATAAATTGATAGTACTTAACATTAGGATTATTCATATATTTTAGACCAAATGCTAAAGAATCAATATAACGCATAATTTGACCCATTTGCAATGATAAAAATATGAATCTAATTGTCCATCTTGTTTTTGATACTTTAGGTGTTCCTTTATTATTAGAATCAATAATATACCTAAATAGTTTTTAAAATAATTAAATTTTTGAATACTCTTTTAGTTTAAATTATCTTACCATCTTAAAGAAATAAAAGTTGTAATCATTGTTGGCACAATGATGAAAACTAGCGTTAAATAAAAAAAAATAATTTTTTTTGTTTGATAGTGTAGAAAACATGTTATTATATCGCTAACAACATCAATAAGATAACAAAAAATTGAAACTAAATTAAGAAGTATATCAAATCTAGTGAATGACATAACCTTAGGCATAACATCTACAGTATCAATAGTAGAATTTGATCCATCATTCAAACCTTGATTTAAATTTTCTGCAGGTATTATAGATGTTTCATTTTTTTTCAAATTTTCAGCTAAATCACTAATAGTTGAAATAACTTTTATTTTATTTTGTACGATTGCATCTTTGAAATTTTCAACTGATTTGTGATGCTCACAAATATTTTTATCCATTTAAATAACTAATATAAAACCAAATTATCAACAAAAAGCTTATTTTTTCAACATTTTAGTTAAAAAATTATTAATAAATTTATCAATAAATTCATTCAACAAATAACTTAAATTGATGAATTTATTTCTTAATTAATTAAATTTATTAAACATTGAATTCATGAAAAAAAATTTCTTTTCCTTAAAACAAAATTAACAATCATATTTTTTTTTGATCTAATAAATTTTTAAGCGCATTTTCACAAGAAATTTTTGACTCATTTTTATGAATTTAAAAAATTTACTAATTTTTTTCTGCCAAAAAAATTCGATTACTCAATTCGAAGAAATAAAAACAAAAAATGAAAACAAATTTCTCAAGCCGATTTCTAGCCGTTTATTCAGCTGTTTAGTATTAACTGTTATGTATAATTTTTTTTTCTAAGATTTTTTATTTTCTAAATAAGCAACTATTTTGATCTATTTGAATTTATTGTGATATTTTGTTTTGATTTAGTTATATAATGCAGTTTAAAATTTGAAACTCAAAACCATAATTAATTATTTCAGAAAAATTTAGTTTCAAGATTAATAAGTATCATAAAATATTAATTAAAATTTTCCATAATAAAAAACATATTAATAACAAAATAAATCAAGAGCCGACTTATAAGATTATTCTAAATTAGAAAAAAATCCCTAAAAAGAACTTTAAATAAAGAAAATTGTTTAAAACAAAATTTAAAAACCAAAACAAATAATTCGATTGTTTACTCATTTAATGCTTTTAATTTAAGCATTAAAAGATTTATTTATTTTTTTTTTTTCTTTATTAATTAATGTCAATTCATTCAATTTTAATTTAAAATGTTTAAGCAATTTATGTTCAGATGTAAAACACCAACAGGTCAAATTCAAATAAGTAGTTTGACAGAAGATAATACATTATCAGAGTTGAAAGCTATTGTTTTTAGTTTAACAAATATACCAGTTGATGATTTAAAAGTTTCTTATGGTTATCCGCCTAAAGAACTAGATTTAACTAAAGATGATTTGAAGCTTGATAAAGTTTTTAAATCTTTAAAAGAAACATTATTTATTACATCATTAAACTCATTAAAAAATGATTCAAGTTCACCAACATCAGGTTTTAAAGATTTAAATACATCAAGTCAAAGCTCTGATAGCAAATATGTTTCTCCGATTCAGGAACTTGAAAAATTAACAAATTCTATTTCAAATGATCAAAGTAAATAAATGAAAATTAAAAAAATAAAACAAAAAATTTTATTTAATAACTTTTTATCAGGTTTTTCCTGCAAACAGTTTGATGCTTCTACTGGAGCTATGAAAAGGAAAATTGTACCAGCAAACAATTCATGTTTATTCACTGCTGTATATTATTGTATATCAAATGGTAAATTTAATCCAAGTATAGGAACAGATTTAAGAAAAGTAATAGTAGATAAAGTTAAAGAAGATCCAATAATGTTTAACGCGGCTATTTTAGGTAAGAATTAAAAAAAGAAAAATAAAATTTAAATTTATTCAATAATTTTAGGTTGCCCAAATGAAGAATATAGATTAAAAATTTCTCAAAACGATACTTGGGGTGGTTCCATTGAATTATCAATTTTAAGTGAATATTATGGTATAGAAATCGTTGCTGTTGATACACAAAATGTACGGTGTAATAGATTTGGAGAAGATAAAAACTATGATCGAAGAGTTTTTTTAATTTATAATGGAATACATTATGATGCTTTATATTTTGAATTATACAGAAATTCAAATGTAAGAATAACAATATTTCCAACAGAAAGTATTGAATTATTTGATATGGCCTTAAGTTTAGCTAGAGAAGCAAAAGACAAAGGTGAATTCACAGATGTTAAAAACTTTAAACTTAAATGTATGAATTGTGAAGAAACTTTTGAAAAACCTGAATTAGCTGATGAACACGCTAAAAAGACTGGTCATATAAATTTTGGAGAGTATTAACTTGAAAATTTGTATTAATTTTTTATAAAGTTTTGATCAAAGTTTAAATAAATTTTATTTAGAAAGTAATAAATTTTCTTCATAAAAAATAGCTAAAATCTTTAAATTAAGCTGAATTTAGAATTGAGTTTTATGTAAATGTGTATTAAAATACACGCAAATAAAAAAAAATGCTGATTTTAATTTTGAAAGTGTTTTAAATTGATTGAATTTTACAAATTATGTTTAATAAAATTTTTACTCTACGTATTAACACTATGTCAAGTATGATAAATCAATTTATATATCTTATTCGGCTTTTTTTAAATTACATGAAACTATATGTAAATATTTATTCTTTAGAAGTTTGATTTATTATTTTGTAATATTGAAACATATGTAGTTTATATTAGAATATCTAAAATATTCAAATAGACGTTCAACATAATGAATATTTGATGAATTTTGAAGTGACTTCCTTTTTTTATTTATGTTTATAAGAAAAAATTTCTCTACAAAAAATAAGGAAGATTATAAATTAAACAAAAATTTAACAATAAATCCAACTTGAAGAGAAATTTTTTTTTTAAATTAAATGACCAAATCATACGTTTATCTTTTTTATAAATTCTTATATAAATACCTATATATATATATAATTGATTCAAAAAATATATAATTTATGGACACATCAGTTTTGAATATAATTTTTCAACTAGTAAATGCAGTGCATGTGGTAATAACTTGTTATAATTATGGTCGAATTAAGAATTGTCTGTGGGAGTGTATTTATAGATTTTTAAAGTGGGTTGTGAATTTGATAATAGTAAATTATGTATGTAGAAATCAAACTAAAAAAATTTAATTTTGATTTTAAAAAGTTGAAAACTTTTTTTTATTTAACTTCAAATTAATTTTTTTTAAACTAAATGGGATTAAATTTTTTGTAATTTTCGAAAATAACCTAAACTAACAACCAGAATAAAGTGATTTAATTTATAAAATGAAACAAAAACAAGATTTAAAAACTAAAACAAAACAAATGATTTCTTATTTAAAAATTCATGAATTAGTTATCACTTGTTCATTTTTTTCATCAATATTATTAGATTCCTCAGTTTTTAATCTTTTTACACCATTTTCGTTTATTTTACTATCTTCTGAATTTATATCTTCTTTGTTTAAAGTTTTTACATCTTCTATTAAATTATTTTCTAAAGTTTGATTTACTTTTTGATCATTACTATTTATATCTTCTGTATTATTATTGTCATTAGTATTGTTTTCAACGGCTGTTGATGAATTGTTATCACTAATTATTTCATTAGCTTTATTCAACTCACTTTTTTTTGACTCTTCAGTTTTATCATTTAAACTATTTTCATTATTAATATTATCTGAAGTTTCGCTGCTCATATTTTCAAATGTTCTTTTTAAATTACTATTTTGATTTGAATTAAAACTTTCATCAACAACTGTTTTATTTTTATGACTTTCTTCAACATTTTTTTGTTCTTCCTGATTAACAGAATTTTTATCTACAACACTTTCAATTACAACAGAGCTATTAGCTGGATAAGTTGTGATAAATGTGTTAACATCTGTCCCATATATTCTTGAAATGACTGAGTTAGCTGAACTATTTGTTTCTACTGCGTTATTTACTATTTCTACTAATTGTTGATTATTGGAACTAGATAATGCAGATGGTGGAGCATGTACAATAACAGTATGTTGCTGAACTGATTGATTTGTTTGTGCTGATGATTGTGGATTAATAATTGTTTTTAAAGTTGTAGACTGTTGATTTGTTTGCGCTATAGGTGGAGGTGTAGATGAAATCACTACGTTAGACTGTTGAGGTGAAGGTGCTAAACTACCAGTTGATTGCAATATAACAGTATTATTATCTACAGCAATAGCTCTTGGTGCTGAATTATTGCGCGAACAGTTAGAAGAAAAGAATATTTCTTTATCGTTTCCATTATTAGAATAAAGTTGAGAAGTTGTTACCATAACTTTACCTTTATTATTGAACTGAGCAGAACTTGAATTTGTATAAATACTTGCTTCATTAGTAATTGTAAAACCGGGTGAATTTGAAGGTTTATTAGTAATTTTGAAATCAGCTGGAACAGATAAGAAAGCTGTAGTTTGAGCGTTTGATTGGTTTATACATTCAGCTTGAACAGCTGATCTATTACCACTTGCATTAACTAATTGTGTTACATCAGAACTGTGGTTATCTCCAATAGTATAAGTCATTGTTCCACTAGGGTGAATACTCAAATGATTTCCGGGTGGTCCCATTAAACTATTTAAAGCGATTGCTTGTTCAGTTAATGCTACATGACCATGTGCATCAATTAAATCAGGTGGTGGACTAGATTCACGTGACAAACTTTCAGGTGTAACTAAGCCACTTACAGTACCTGAACCAAGTTGACTGGGAGATGCTGGTGTTGATCTAGAAGAGTTATCTCTTTTGAAACAGCTCATTGGACGTTGTCTTCTACGTTTAAATGCTTGTTCAATTAATTTGTTTTCTGAGCTAGGATCGATCTTCCAAAAAGATCCTTTACCAGGTTCTTCTTGTGATCTAGGTACTTTCATAAAATACCTATTTAAACTAAGATTATGCCTTATAGAATTCTAAAGAAAAAAAAAAAATTAATTAATAGAATATACATAAAAAAAAATTACATACCTGCCACCCTTTATCGGCTATAGTATAATATGGGTATTTTCTAGTAATGTAAGAATAGATACCACTTAGCGTCAGTTGTTTTTCTGGTGCACTAGATATAGCTTGCACAATTAATTGAGCATATGAATATGGAGGTTTGGCATCATCACCTTCACCAGGACTATTAGCAACACTTTCAGAAGCTCCGACTTGTAAATTACCTAACTGTTGATTAGAACTCACTGCAAAGTAATCATGATTTGTATTTTGTAAGTCAATTTTATGTTGATGAATAGAAGACGGAATTTGGTTAGATTGAATATTAACAATATTAGCAATATTATTATTTTCATTTAAATTTATCATCCCAGGTTGACTAGTGTATACAGTGGTATGATGAAAATTATTTGAAGTATGATTTTGTTCGTCAGCTGCTGCTGCAGCATATGCAACCATTGTTTGAAGTTCATTAGTTCTATATCTAGACCCGCTTCTTGGACTAGCAGGACAAGAATTTGCAGCACTAATTGTACCAGTAGGTGATGGCATTGGACTTATAAAATCTTGATCTGATGTGTCAGGTATTGTTACTTTAAGAGGTGCCATTTTTACAGGTTGATTACGTATAGTATCTTTAATTTGTTGTGAATTATTTTTATTAGTTACGTTATTACTATTATTATTTGAAGTAAAATTTGAATCCTCAATCATTGATTGAAATACAAGTTTGATATTTGTACTAGGAAATCTAATTATACACCTAAAATAAGAAAAAAGTTAAACCATGAGTTTAATGAAAATTACTTAGTAAAAAAACTGTAAACAAATTTAAAAGAAAAAAAAAACTCATTCAAATCTAAATTCCAATTAAAACTATATATGCTAAATTGACTATCGCACATTGTTATATACGTGCAAGATTCTAAAAGTTAGTTTAAATATCTTCAACGTAAATTGAAAACTAATCTTTTAATTATATAACTATAATTTAAAACATAAGATTTGAAAAACCAGAAAAAAACTTATCTCAACTTAGTAAAATAAAACTTGAAAGTTAAATTATTTACAATGTTTATAATAAAAACTTAAAAATAGTAAAAAAAAAACTTACGTTCTAGGTAAAAGAAAAGGTGGTGCTGCTTTACGTTGAAAAGTACCATCAACAAATACACCATTTTTACCGTTACAGGTCATATAAAAACTACCATTTTGATAAAATATCTCGATATGTTTTCTTGAGATAAAAGTTGAATTACCCATATTAACATCTACATCTCCTTTATTTGAATTTCTACCGATTACAATTTTTTTCTGTGTAATCATATATTCAAATTCTCTTGTCTCTAATTTTGCAATCGGATTTTCACCATTTAAATTATTAATTGTTTGATTATTTTGATCTGTTTCATCTCTTAATGCATTTGGTTTGTTACAATTTTTCATTGATGCAGATGTCGACTTCAGTGAAAGTAACGCCCAGGCGTCGTCATTCGACATTATAACTTAATTTATTTAGCCACAATTAAAACTTTAAAAAAAATTTAAAAATCAAACTAATTATTAAAGTAAGTTTAAAGAAAAAGTTTTAGTTAAAAAACTTTTAAAAAAAAAACATAACAAAATTTTCAGATTGTTTACTAACACAACATGGAAAAAAAATCGCGTTTTAAAGTGAAAATTTTTATTAAATTAGTTGTTTTATATTTAAGAAATATGTATTTAAAAATATCAAAAAAAAATTTAATAAATAAATCAACTAGTTTAAAGTTTAAAAAAAAAAAACAAAAAATACGAAATGTGGTTGCCGGCTAAAATCAAAAAAAATCGAAATGCGCCATTTTGCTTTAAAAATAATAAAAACTAGTAAACAAAAACAGCTTTTTTTTATTATTGAACACACTTTGCGTCTTTTCTCAATAAATTCGAAATCTTTTGAACCGGCCGCTAATTTACAATAGCGCACAAGTCTTTTTAAAAAATTAATTTGACTAAAAGAAATTTACTAGATTAAAAAGAAAATTTTAAATAAACTATAAGGAAGCAGTAAATAAACATGCTTCGAGCAAGCGCAAATTTACCGGCAAACAATGCAGCCCGTTGCTTAGGGATGGTATTTTTTAAATTAAAATTAAAATTATGTTAATTGCATGAAAATATTTTTTAAAAGTATAAACAAATTTTATATAAGTTTAAATTAATAATAATAATATTATTTCAACTAAGAGAAAAAAATTTAAAAAAAAATAAATAAACAAACATACAAACTATAAAAATGTTTTTTTTTTTTAAACTAAAAGAGCGGGCAACTTAGAAAAAATTTTGACAACATTTAAAAAATGAATATTAGAAAAACTTACAAATTTAAACATTAAAATTTAAAATATTAAAAAATAGATGATAAGTTGATTTAAATATTTTTTAAAGTAAATAACTTTATTATTAAAAAACAAAACATCACAAAAAATTAAAAGCTATGAAACGAGCAGAAATAAAAAATAGAAAGAGGAAAAGTTATCATGGACGTCCTGCAAAAACAAAAACAACCTACTAACGCCATCTTTTATTCATTGAAAATTTATGTTTGCAAACAAAGTTATAATGAAAAAAATGTGGAAAATCAATTTAAAAAAAAAAAAGCTAAGTTTATACAATTTTTTTTTTTTAAAAACTATATAGATAAAATGTTTATAAACAGCATTTGTAAGAATTATATATAGTTATATAAAAAGTTTTCTTCTAGCTAATCTAATCAACCCATTATATAATAGTGAGTTAAAGATTTGTCTTTGAATAATTGATTGTTATAAATTTATAAAAATAAAAAAAATATTTTTTTTAAATCTTGAATGTTTTCCAAAATTTTAGAAAAACAATTAAAATAAATTGATTTAAAACTAGAATTTTCTGAGAAAATTTTTTTTTTAAATCTCTCGTTAATATAAAACTGAAAAATTGTTTATTAAACATAAACATTCTATTGATTAGCTTTTAGAAAGTTTTAAAAATTAGAACCATTATGTATGCAACAAATTGAATATTAAATTGAATAATAAATTAGTTAAAAAATTAATTGTCACTTTTTAACGTAACTTTAATAATTTTCTTTTTTTATTTCTATATCAATGTTTTATCAGATCTGCATGAAAAATTTCTTTTAAATAAAATAATTTTTTTCTTAGTCATTTATTATAAAACCTTTGATTTTGGAATGACAAAATCGAGTTTTATAAATTTTTCAAAAAAACTTAACTTGGCAATTAAATCAAATCAAAATTATTTTAGCTAAGAATTTATTGTAAATAATCACGTATATAACAAGCGTAATTTTCTATATAAATAAATTACAAGAAAATGATAAAAAAACATTTTCAATATAAAAACAAATTTATAAGATACCTTTTTATTTTTAAGTTTTGATTAATTAATAATTTTTAGATAAAACTACCCTTTGAACAATGTTTGTAAACATTTGTAATTTTCCCTAATCTAATTCAAAAAATTTCAATTTATTTAAAACCAATTTGAAAAGTTAAGCTGAAGATAATTACAAAGTCAAATTACTAATGAAAAACAGCTTTAATTTAACAAAGTTTAAGCTTTCATTTAAAAAAATTAATCTTAGTAAATAAATTAAAAGCATCATCTTAAACTCTTTAATAATTAAGTTCTTTTAATAAAATAAGTTTTATTAAATTTTCTTTTACTTAATTAAGAGACCTAAATTTTAAAATCTTTCACATTCGAATAATTGTTGAAAAATTCATTCAAAAATAAGCAACAAATGTTTACCTATAATAAAGTAGTTACAAAATATTTCTCTATATCACATAAACCTAATTTTTGATAAAAAATAATTCATCTTGGTCTTTTTAAATGAAAAATTTTTAACTTTTATTAAATATATTTAAGCAAACACTTTCTGGAAATTCCAATTCAAAGAAATTTCATTTTCTTCAATAAAAATAAATTTTTCAGTTGAATAATTTTTCTGTATTAATAATCAATCTATCCAAAACAATTAAAATTTTTTAAAATAGAAAATCAAACTTATTGAAAATTTTTTTATAGAAACTTCAATTTAACTGATAAACAAAATCAAAATATTATTAAAAGTTAAAAATATTTACAAACTAATAACAACAAATTTAAAAACAATTCATCAAACATATCAATTTTTCACTTCAATAATTAAATATTTTTAAAGTTAATTTTAAAATTTACTCACCTCTTAAATTTTCGATTTATATTTAATGATTAAAAAACTTAATAACAAGAAAGAAAATTATTTTTAAATTATTAAAAGTTATCATTTAAATTAACTTAATCAATAAAGAAATTTTATTCAATTAAAAAAAATTGATTCTTTGTTTTGTTTATTTTCTGTTAAATTTAATTTTATTCAAACACCAAACATTATAAACACAAATCCAAAATAATGTTTGAGTTTTCTAATGTTTGCAAGCAAAAAAACATGTTAAAAAGTTAAAAAACAACGTTTTTTTCAGCTTCAAAACAATACGTAGAAAAAAATCAAGCCGATATTAAAGCTGAGTTTTATAAGCCGATAAAAGCCGATTCGTTATTTAATTGCGCGCTATTTCAACAATCTTATTTAAATAATACTTTTGTTTATTAAAATTTAGTTTGATTAATGTTTTTTTAAATTTTTCAACAGCTTTTAATTTCAATTGTCAAAACTAATTTTATCGTTACTACGTTTTCAAAAGTTTTATTTAACAATTGTGTAATATATTTAATTCTATTTAAATAAAGTTATATAAATTATTTTTTCACAATTGATTTATTTAAGAAAACTTTATTAAGAAAACTTCATTAAAACTTTATTAAGAAAACTTCAAATTAACAAATTGAAATATAAGTTTTTGTGAAATTTATTCTTAAAACTAATTATATAACAATTTATTTCCTTTTAAAAATTCATAAATTAAAATAAATTTAATTTAAACTAATTTTACTTGAAATACCTATTACATAATAAAATAATTTTTCAATTAAAAACTAATTATTTTCTGAAGCTTTAATTCAAAATTTTTCATCTTTTTAAATAGATGATTTTTTATTTTGAAATAAAAAAAAACTTTTGAAATTCGATACTGTTTATGTTTTTAATAAAATTTTATTGAAAAACCCATAAATGGATGAAAATAATTGAATTACTATCATAAAAGCTTCATAAGATCATCATCTGAAAGTTTTCTAAAAATTGTTTTCTTTTGTTTTTTTTAGTGAAAATCTAGTTGTTAAATTGATAACTTAAAAAGAATAAATTTCTTTTAGTGATTATTTTTTATCTTTTTATATATTTCTTGTATCAATAAAAAATTTATTTTGTTTTCATCAAACTGCTCAACTATGATCTATTTTTGAGACCTAATTAAAAAGTTTATAAAAAAACTAAATTCTTTGAATCTAAAATTTCATTAACCTGAAAAATCATTAATTTTTTTGAAAAATAAATATTTAAAAACTTAGAAAAACCATATGAAATTTTTTATTTTAAAAACCATTATAACTAATTGAAGCTTCATAATACTTGAATGTACAGATCTAAAAAATGTTAATTATTCTAAAAAAAAGTATTTCGTAAACAACTTCAAAGTTTAATTGTTTTACAAAAAATTTATATTTTTTTCAATTCAGATATAACTTAAAAAAATTTTTATTAAGAAAAAACTAAAAAACAATTTTGGACAAATTTTCTAGTTTTGAATATAATTTGTAAATAAAATCTAACATGAAAAAAATAAGTTATTTGATACTAAAAGAACTTCGATATAAAATTTTTTTTATGAATGTTAGTTTGATTTGAATGGAATGATAAATTCTAAAAAATTTAAAATTTTTTCAAATAAAAATGTTAAAAATCCTTAAAACAATTGATGGAATGTAAAAAGTATTTTGATATAGTTAATAATTTTGTATTAAAAAATTTACATGATGAACAAATTTAAACTAGTTAAGATTAAAAATGACTAAATGTTTAGGACTATAAAAATAAAAAAATAATTAAAAAAAATACAAAATAAATTTATAAAAAAGTTTTGCTAAAAAAACCAAATTAATTTAACTGGAATTTTAAAAATTTTCATTCAACAACAGCTGTAAATTTACTATTTTTTGATAATTTATCAATTCTTTTGTGTAAATGATAATTTTCAGTATCAAGTTCTTCAATTTTAGTTTGGCATTCTCGAAACTAAAAAAAAAAAATTTAAGTCAATTATATTTTTATATTTTAATCAAAAAAAAAGTTTTTACCTCACGAAGAATTTTTCGTTTTTCTGTTTTTAATTCATTTTCTGTTTCTTCCATTTTTTCTAAACGTAATTGTAATTCTAAAATATCTTTGTTTAATTGAGATTTGGTTTTTTCTAATTCATTCATTTGAATACTTAAACGTTCTAATTCATTTTTATAAGATTCAATAGTTTTTTTAAAATCTTCACCTAAAAAATTAAAACTTAAATATCAAACAAAACAATAGAATAATACTAACCTTTACTTAAATATGGTTCATTTTGATCTCCTTTAAGACAGTTACCATTTAAAAGAGAAAGACTTTCTAGTTTAATACTTTTAATTCTTTCATCATCTAAATTTAACTTTAATGATTTTATACTTTGAACTTTATTAACTTTGTCAAATAAAAGAAATTTAATTTTATCATTCAAAGTATTACCTTCAATATATTTTAAAAACTGATGAAGTTTATCACTAAAAATTAAACTAGAATTTGAAGTTTTTTTTAATTCAGACTTTTTCGTTGTATCAAAATTATTTAAATTTAAGTGACCATTTGTTTGTTCTTCACAAATTATTTTTTCATGACCATTTAATAAATTATGATCTCCATTAGTATAATTCAAAGTATTATTAACGTTTTTCTTATTTTCAATATCATCAATATAATTCCCATTAACTTTAATCAATTCATCTTGTGAATTTTTTGAATTTAAAATCTTATTTTCTTTAATACCATTTGTCAATACTTTATTACCATTAATAACTGTATTTTCTTTAAAATGTTCTTTTGAATTCAATATTTTAAGTCCATTCTTTTCAATTAATTCCCATTTAGTTTTTACTACTTGCTGTAAATGAAGAAAATCCTTTTTCTTTTTTTCAAAATCTTTTTTTAAAAGCTCACAATCTCTATAATTTCGTTTATATTGTTTTCTCAAATTTAAATATTTATCTTCTAATTCTGTTAAATTATCATTTAAAGTTTCAATTAAATATTCAACAACCATTTTTTCATTTTGCATTATAAACATTTCTCTTTAATTTATTAATTTACATACAAAAAAATAATTCACATCTAAAAAATGCTTAAAATTTTCTTAAAATAAAACCGTTGGAATTTAAAGCAAAAAAAAAAAAAAAGAAAAAATTTTTTTGAATAGACAATGAAACCCTTTAAATCAATTTTTTTTCTAGATCAATGTTCTATGATACTTTCTTTTTTGTTTTACGTTCAAAAACTATTTATTAAAACTATTTACTTATTTAAAATAATAGTTTACATACTAATTTGAAATTAAGATGAATTTTGATAATTTTATGATGATTGTTGATAATTTTATGATTGAAAATGTTTCTAAAATAATAAAATTCTTTTTTAAAACATAACTACTAACAAAAAAATAAACTATTAATTTAAATTAGATATAAAAATTAAATTATATTTTTTTCATCTTTCCACTTAAATTGCTTCCGGTAAAAAAAAATTTAAACAGGTAAAAAGAAAGCAATAGAATTAATTTTTTTTGCGCAAAATCATATTATAAAAGTGACTTAGCAACTGTAAACAAATATTTGTAAACAAATAAGTTAGATTTAAAATAAAAAAAAAAACCCTCAACTGACAGCAACCTATTTAACAATAAACTAACTAAACTAAATTTCTTTTTAAGAAGTTTTCTAAAAGAAATCCTTTTTCAATGTCAGTAAATATTAATTTTCTAATTTTTTGTACACAAATTTAATAAAAAATTTTTCACTTTTTATCAACAAGTAGGTTTTCAAAAAAAAAAAAAATTTAAATTAATTTGAATTAAATTTTTTAAAAAATCCTTATTATTAATTTTTCATAGAAGAAGTATCACAAAATAGAAAATAATTTTAGTTATTAACAAACAGAATATTGAAAATTAATGAGAAAAACTAATTACAAATATCAATTAAAACCTTTTATGTTAAGAAAACTTTATTTTCAAAATGATTTTAATTTAAATTTTTTTTCATAAAATCGATCCTTTTAAAGTACATACTTCGGTTCTTATTTTTCTAAAAAAAAAAAGATGTCCTCTAGTTTTATAAAATTATACCTTTACAAAACAAGTTAGCGCATTTTTTGAAAAAAAAAAAATTTTTTTTCAGATCGTTTAATAATGATTAAGTTGGTTTAATTAAACTTGAAGTTGCTAAAAATATAAATGTAAAACAAAGTTTTACTATTTAAAGATTACATTACAATGTTTTAAATTATTAAATAACTTTACAAAAACTAGAACGTCTAATAGTGTTTAAATTTTAAGGTCATGTTTTTTAAGGTAGCAGTGTTCATTTTTTAATATAAAAACTTAATTATTTAGAATTCTTTTTACTCATTTTATACAATTTTTTTCTCATAAAAGTTTCATGTAAATTTAAAAAAAAATCTAGTAAATTCATAAAATACACTAAATATAAACACCTTTATTGAATAAAACGTTTTTTAATTTACATAATTTAAATTTTTATAAGGCTAGTTCAATAAAAAGTTTTATAAAAATAATTCAAATCTTTAAATTAATATTTTTTTTCAAACTCATTATCCTCAAATCTTAAGTTATCTTAATTATCGTTAAAATACTTCTTTATAAAGCTGTTTGAGAATATTGAATTATTCTATTAAAAAGTTTTTAATAATAAAAACTTATTTTAAGTATTCTGTTGTAAATTTAGTTTAATTGCTTTTTAAACTATCAAAGTCTAATTACTGTTTTCTGAAACTTTTTTCTATAAAAATTCATTAACCTTAAATTGTTAAGTAAAACTAGATGGGGCTTTAACTTTTTGTCAAACATAAAAACCTTAAAATTTGGTTTAATAAAATATAACTGTTTAGATTTGAACTAAACAAATATTATAATAAGTTATTAGTTTAAAATAAAATCTTAAAGCATGAATTTTCATTAGAATTTTATTTAGCAACAACTTAACAAAATTATTGTAACTTTGGAGAAAAAAAGTTTTTTTTTTTGCTTAAGTTTATTTTCCTAAAATTCTATACAAACTTTAGTTTTCTGTTTTAAATTATTTTCTGTAAAATTCTACAAGTTCATTTTTAAAAATTTTTCTCAATTTCTCCAGAATATAGGTTTAATAAATAGTTTTTAAAGGGATTTTCATTCTAAAAATAATCGATTTTTATTTTAACATTAAACTGTTTAATGTATTTAACAGAACATTAAAAAAAATGATATTTCAATTATATCAAAAATGATAAATAAAATAATTTAAATCTAATCTTTTTAAACAAAATAATTATTAATGGTTTGTCTAAATACTTTTAAATGAAATTTTTTCAAATTAAAGTTTAATTAAAATAACGTTCAATTAGTTCTTGGAAAATGATAAATATTTTGATACTTTAAACTAAAGATTAATATTTTGATACTTTAGACTAAAGTTTAAATCTCTCAATTCTAATAAATTTTATTAACTAAAATTTAATTTTATGTAAACAAACTTATTCTGATAAAATAGAGAATGAAAATTAAAAAAATTATCTTTTATTGAAAATCTAAGAATACAAAAAATTATATTTTATTGATTTTGAATGAATAAAACAACCTCTTGTATAAAAGATAATTTTCTTATTAACTGTAATTTGAGTGTATACGAAATAATTTTTCTCTTAAAAAATAGAAAAAAAAATTTTGATTTATTCTAATTGAAAAATGTAAAGTAATTTCTGATTTATTCTACCTGTAACATGTAAACCAATTTATTCGAAACATAAAAAAATTTCTGATTAATTTTACATGAAACATATAAAACAATTTGTGATTAATTTTTATTAAAATAAATGAAAAAATTTCATGTTAATTTCTTTCAAATGTATAATACTATTTGTACCTAATTTTGAATACATTTAAATTCTTATAAGCTCTATTTAAATTCATCAAAATTAAAATTAGTTACATTCAAACTTATAAATTTATTTCTAATTAGCTCTATTTATATTCATAAAAAAAGATCTTATTAACTTTACTTAAAAAACAATTCTTTTTAGCTTCTTAAAATTATCTCTCTTTAAACATTTTTATGGAAACTTTTCATAAATTTTTGTTTTTAAATTTTAGTGAAAATATTTTTTTATTGTTTATAATGTTCCTATTTCAATAAAATTATTCTAGATTCAAACTTTTGGACAAAGCTTATTAAATCTTTTGTTAGAATTTTGAATATTCAACTTTTATAAACAGTAAGAACTTCAAAAAAAAAAAACTTGACTTAAGCATAGAACTAAAAAGATAATTATTTTTTTAACATTAAAAAGAAAAAGGTGTTTCCAACAAAAGTTTAATAAAAAAATTTTCAAGTGCTTTACTATAAAGACAATCATCTTGATTTTTTTTTTAGGTGAATTTTTAAAGAAAACTTAAAATTGTTTAAAGTCTTTTAAAAAGGTAATTATGAAAATATCGGAAATTTAAAAGAAAAATTTCAGTTTATTTGTAAAGTGATAAATTTCAATTCAGACTAAAATTTGATTTAGATTTTTTTTAAAAATCGTGTTTTAATATAATGAACATTAATTATTTTTGAGTTCAACCAGATCTTAGAAATATGTTTTTTTTTTTTAATATTAGCTTTGATAAATCAAATTCGTTGATTTATTTAAACTGGGTAAAAAAAATAGGAATACAAAGTACTAAATTAAACAAGTATAGCTCAGTATGGCATCTTATAAAACTTAAATTTTTTTTTTAAACTTTGCACACCTATTTCTTTTTTTAATAACCAACTCATGTACTATGTAACTTTCTTTGATACAACCTACTGTTTTAAGCTTAAAAAATTTCTTATATAAAATATTAATTACACTGTATTCAACACAATATTGCATCCTTAAAAATTTTAAATTTTTATCGCTATATAACTTCTTGAAATTTTTCTTATGTTTCTTTTTAAAATTTTTTTTTTGTACTTTACTGTACTTTGATTTTCTTTTTTACATTTTTGAATAACTTTAAAATGATTCATATATAATTGTTAATTTTCATGTACAAGTTTTATTTTAAAATTTTCATGTTTTGGCGGTTTACAGTTGATTGTAGTTATAAAATAAAAAAGATGAAATAACAAAGTAGCTGTAGTCTTTGTAAAAAGAATTGATTTTTTTTAGGTACAGGTACAAATAGAGGAAAAAGAATTTCTTTTTTTTTTTTTTAATTTAGTGAAGTTAAAAATAGCGCAATTTTGTATATAAGTTCATGCAGTTGAAGAATGCAGTGGACTGGTCAGTATTTAAAAAGATATATATATATACCTTCCAACAAGTTACCTGTGAAGTGGCAATGAAAATGTATTGATTTTAGGTGCATGTACAAATTTATAGTATTTATTCAACGTTTTCTTTCAAAAAAAAAAAAAACAAAAATCAAAAAAAAAACTTTTCTTCTTGTGAGTAATTTTTTTTTAAAATTATAGTTTATTTAAACTTATGTCTCTTACCTAAAACTGTTTTAATTCAAACTCAATATTTGTAATTATTCAGTAATTTATAAAAATGAGCTTTTATAAAACGATGATGTAGTTTATTAGTTAAAAATTTTTATCTATTCAACTTAAAAATTTTCTAATAATTAAACAAAAGTTAAACAAACTTATTTTTTCTTGTGGTTAAGTTCCTAAATATGTTTTAGCTTTGTTTATCAAAAAAACTTGTTGATTATTAGAAAAAAAATTTTGTTTATTTCTTATTGAAACTAAGTCTGTTTCGAATAAAAATCTGTTTTTAATAATTTAGTTTTAAATGTTTTTTTAGTGAAAAATTTAAAATAAAAAAATTCAAAATGGCTTTAAATATTGGTGGAATGAAAATTCATCAAAATATACCAAATGAATATTTAAATTCAAATAATTTAGATACAATACCACCTAAAATATCTAATAGATCTCATCCGTATTTAAATATTCATTTAACTTTACCACCTAAACCATCACATTTTTATCAACTTTCTAATCCGATAGATTATGAAAATAGTCAAGATTTAATTAAAAATAATCAAGAGTTAATAAGAAATAATCAATCATTTTCAGAAAATTTTTCTAATCAACAAAACTTAATTAAAAATGAATTAGAACAAATTAATGATACTCATAAAGAAAATCCATATTTAAATGATGTTAATTATTCTAATTGTTCCGATAATTATCAAAATCAAATTTATGCTAATCAACCTAATTTTTCTTCAGATAATTCTCAATTAAGTTCATCAAATTCAGGTTATTCAATAAATGAAAATTGTATTGATTCACAAATAATCAATAAAAATTCTTTAAATATAAGCCAAAAAAAAAACTATCATGGTTTACCTGAAAAATTTGTTAAAGCATTGAAAAAGCTTTTTGATGTATTTGATACAACTAAAACTGGACTTGTAAGAATTTTGGATATTGAAGCTAGAATAAATGATGAAGAATTTGATGAAGAATTAGATAGACCAAAAGATTTAATTGATAGTTTACGTAAAGTAACATCACCAAATGGTTTAATAAATTTTTCAAATTTTTGTGCTGGAATTAAAATTTGTTTACTTAAAAATCAATTAGCAAAAAGTAAACAACAAACAGAATATTTAAAACCTGTTAATCATGAAAAATATATTTCTTCACAAAAAAAGAATCTAAGCTTAGAAAATATTGTTAATAATCAAAAAAATGTACAACAACAATTAATTTATAACAATTATCCATTTGATAATAGTAGCTTTACAAGTACTAATAGTGGCAATAGTTTTAATTCATCAAAAATTCATAAAGATTTAAATAAATTATCAATTAAATCAAATCATAATAACTCATTAAACAAATTAAAATATAGACCTGCTTCAGTTCCAGTTGATTTTAATGAAGATGATAACACTAAATATACAAACATTTCTCATAAAGTAAGTATTCAATACTTAATTATGTAAACAAACTTAAAATTTTTCTTTTTAGCAAACGTTTAATAAAAAATTAGATAACAAAGCAAAAAGTATGGGAAATTTAAAAGAGCAAATATATGCTAGTAAATTAAGACAATGCAATTCTGAAAGTAAAATTCAAAATAGTGTTATAAGTGCACAAGAAATAATGGAAAGATTATATGAATGGCGCAATAGTATTTTAGAAAGAAAAATGAAAAATTTAAGTGTCGATAAAGCTAATTGTAATCAAAAAAATTTAGTACCAACAAATAAATCAATTCAAAACCTGTATAGTACAGTTAATAAAAAAATGATTTACCATAAAAAAAGAGAAGCAAGAAGACACACTGTAAATAGTTTACATGATATTAATATTGTAAGTTATTTTTAAGTCTAAATTATCTTCTTGTACAAAATATTCAGACAATATCTAATTGGGATATTTGAAAAGATTCGAAATTATTTTAAGAAATTGATTTAGTTCTTAATTTTTGAATACCTTTAAATACCTTCATATTTTTGTTTCTTAAAATAGTCTAATGAAACTTAATAGTTTCAAGAAAAATAATTTATCATCAAAATCTAATTAATTTTTGTCTTTCATTTACTTAGATAAAACGTTTAAATTATATGCAAAAAGAAAGAGAATTACTTCAACAAGGAATAATTATGGTTGATAGAGCTAAACAATGGTATAGTCGCCATTTATCAATAATTCAAAATCAAATTGATTCTATAAATCATTGTAGTAAAACAGGAAATAACTTTTTTTTTAATCAATTTAATCATGATTACAATTTAGATCATCATGCTGAAAAAATCAATCTTTTGAATAGTAAAATAGGTCAAGTTAATAGAAATTTAGTCATTCTTATGGATGATCTATTACCACAACAAACAATACAAATGACAAATTTTCAACCAGAAATTGAAATACATAAATTAAATTCAATAATTTTTAGATTGAAAGAGCAAAATAGAATTTTGAATGAAGAATTATTAAGAAAATCAAGCATAAGTTTTGAAAATAATTTTAATTTTTAAGAAAAAATTTTTGCAAACTAAATTAAGCATCAATTGATGTTAGCAATAGGATTTTAACAAAAAAAAAAATTTTATTTAGAATAAATTTTTAATTTTTATATATACATAATAAAACTAAGTTAAATATACAAATTTTAAGTAAATTAAATTTACTTTTCAAATGAGATTTTGTAAATTTTAAAAAATTTATGAATTTAAAATAAACTATTATTCCCTATTTATAAATTGATCTTCTTCATTAGATTCTAAAGCAACGTAAGCTATTGAGAAACCTTTATTATGAATTGAATCATCTGAATGAAATCTAATTAATAAAGATGTTCCAGATGAAATCATTTCTTTTGGTAACTAAAAACAAATAAATTTAATTATCTTTTAACATTTTTTTTTGCATTTTTATACTTACTGAGTTACCACAATATTTCCCTTGTAATAAAACTAAATCATCATAATTACCATCAAATATTTGAACATAATCATAAGAGCAGTTTTGTTCATATTCTAATTCAAAAGTTAAAAACTTTATTAAAATTTGCTTATTTGCAGGAACTTCAATGAACCAATCACAATCTTCCATTTTTTCATAATCTGCATCTCCATATTTAGCATGAGAATATATATGCTCTATATTACTTGTAGCAATTAATTTACCACCACAAACTAAAATGAAAAAAGTTAAAAAAAAAGTTAAGAAAAATTTTTTTTAGTTATATTAACCTGTACTATAAGTTCCCATAAAACCTTTTCTTTGAACTGTAGCATCAGATTTAAAATTCAAGTATAAAGAATTAGTAGAAGAAATTAAGGGGTTTGAAATTTTATTTCCACAAAACTTTCCTATTAAATTTGTATTTGAAGTTTCACCATCATAGACATTTAAAAAATCATAAGAACATTCTGGATGAATTTCTAGTTCAAAATGAATAAAATGTATTTTAATACGATGACCTGGTGTAGCAAAAATAGTCCAAGTACATTCTTTACGACTTGGATACATTTCCGGATAATTAGGTGTAAAAATTTCTCCTACATTTGATTCTAATTGGTATATACAAGTACCTTCTTTACAAGAATGACGATCTGTATGCAAAACAAAACCATTTTGACAGGCACAAACATAAGATCCAATGGTGTTTTTACAAATATGCTGACAACCACCGTTGCTTGTTGCACATTCATCTTTATCAATAAAAAAATTTGCAGAAAACCCTGTTTTTTGAACAGAGTTATCAGTTGTAAATTCAATTCTCATCTTATTATTAACAGAAGTTATAGCTTGAGGAATTTTGGATCCACAAAACAAACCGTGATTTCTGAATTCATTTGCATTTAATTTACTTTTTACTTCAACACTATCGTACCCACAGTCAAGCTAAAAATTACAAATATTAAAAAACAATGTAAAGTTATTAAGTAACTTACGTTATTTCCTTCAAGATCAAAACGAGTAAAATTTAAAGTTATACGGTATTGAGGCGGTGCAATAATTTCCCATACACAATTTTTATTAGGTGGATATAAATCAGGAAATGAAGGGCTTAATAAAGTCCCATTAGCTATTTCTATAATACCTCCACAAGCAGCTTCACATTGTTTACCATCAGAATGAAGTTCAAAACCTATTTTACATTCACATCTATATCCACCCAATGTATTTACACAAAGATGAGCACACCCATGACTTTGCTCTGCACATTCATCATATTCTTGATTAATAATTGCACTAAAACCTGCTTTTTGTACAGAGGAATCTGATACAAATTTCAAGTACAGTTCATTTCCTGTTGAATGTAGTTCTAAAGGGAATTTTTGCCCACAATATTTTCCTAATAAATTAGATGATTCTGTACTTCCATCTCTTACTTCAATATAATCATAAACACAATTTTCATGATTTTCTAATTCAAAAGATAAAAACTTTAAGGCAATTTGATAATTTTGTTTAGTTTTAATGATCCAAATACATTCTTTATTTGGTTTATAATCATCTGGATAATTAGGTGAGTGTAAAACTGTTTCTTCAATATTGAATTCTCCTCCACATATAGCTTCATAGTTAGCTTTAAAACCTTTATGCTCTTGATCTCCAGAAGTACGATAAGTAATTAAAAGTCTATAGCTGGTTGTGTAAATTATTTCAGGTATAACATCATTTGCACAATATCTACCAATTAGAGGTGCTTTTAACCAATAACCATCTCTTAATTCTAAATAATTATTCTCACAACTAGAATCTTTGTTTAAATCAAATTCAACTATTTTAAATTGAATTTTTTCTCCATATGTTGCAGTCACTCTCCATTCACAATTTAAAGGCTTATTAAAAGAAACATTTAAAGTTTTCTCAACAGAAACTATTTCTCCTGTAGGATCCTGTAAGGTTTTGCCACATTCTAATTTAAAAAAAAATTAGTTTTATTATACAGTTTAAAATGAGTTTAATTTTTACTTGGACATCTGTATAATAAATTTGTTTGTAAAATGTCCCCTTTACTTAATCGAACTCTCTGTCCTATTTCTGGTCTTGATTTGACAAACGAATTCTCAATCGGTAAAATAGTATCTAAAAATGTGTTTTTTGAAAATGTATTTCTAGCATAATGCATAATAGAATCAAAGTCATAGGCTAATCCTAAAGAATTAATTTCCTCATCTGACAATTTGTTAAAATTGTACTCCTGACCTTACAAAAAAAAAAATTTTAAAAAAAATAAAAGATTATTTTTTCAGTAAATACCATTCATAATATTTTTAGTAATAATTTGAACATTAGTATCTCTATCTGGTCTTGTATGTTCATGCCAAAAACCAACAACATGACCTAATTCATGTACAACAATTCCAAATTTATCACAATTTTTACCTATAGATATTGCTTGAGGACCATTTCCTCTTTTACCTACAAAAGAACAACATCTGAAAAAAAAAATTTAAAAGCTTTTAAAAAAATTAAAAAAAAACCAATTTAAATCAAAACTAACCCACATGGTCTTTCAGTGAAAACAATATAATTAGGATGATCTGATGTTCTCTCTACAAATTTAATACAAGTATAATTTTCCCAATGTCTCATAGCTTGTTTAAATAATGCTCTATGTGTTCCTAGTATAAAATTAAATTTAAAAAAAATTTTAAAAAAAAATAAGAGTTTTGTTTTTACCACTAAAATTAGATTCAATTTCATAAGGTATGACACCATACTCCCATAATCTTTCTAAACGTGCTGTTGCTGCACGTCTACTTTTTTTTTTAATGACTAAATCATTATTTAACTTTTTATCTGGATTACAGCTACAAATTGAGCAGTAATCAAAAGGTTGATTTGAAATTTTACTAAAATGATTTTTACATTTACAATCTTCTTCCTTAGTAACATTAAAATTAAAAAAATAAAAGTTTTTAGTTTTATTTAGATTTTCAAACAATTGTTTAGTTCCAGTTTCATCAAATAAAATAATATCTCCAAATGTGAACAGAGAACTTAGTTCTGGACAGATACAACTGCATTTAATTAAATTTGATGAATGAATAAATTTAATCAATAAACACAACAAAATAAAAAAACTTTTTAACATTTTGGTTATCTACACAAAAAAAAGTTTTTAAAGAAATAAAGAATGGAAGTTTAAATAAAATTTAAATTAAATTAAAATTAAATTGTAAGCCAATATGTAACCATAACTACAGCATTTATAAAGACTTAATTATTTGGATAATTTTGTTCAACAAAGCAAAGTTTTTTTTTTTAAAAATGAAGCTAATCAAATGAAGTTTTTAAATATAAACATTATAATTAGTATAAGATGTTGAAGAAGTACACTGCACTTTATTGACATAAGTTAATAAGACTTTATTAAACTTTAAAGATCAAATGAAACACAATAATAATTCAAGATCAATTTATGAAAACAAAGTACTTTCAAATTATTTTAGCAAAATTTTTTAGTTTCCTTTTTAAAGTCCATAAGTTGATTAAATGTAGAGAAAAAAAAATTTCCTTTTCAAAACTTAAAACTTCAAAAGTTTGATGTTTTTTCATCTAAAATTCAGAGAAAAAAAACTGTTTGTTGGTATAAAGTATTAAACTAAATAAAAATCAACATAAAAAAAATTATGTTCGAAAATTTTTGTTACAAAAAACTTAATGCATAAATCAAACAAAAACACTCTTTTTAGTTAAAAACTCTAACAAAGTTTACAAAAAAAAAATTTGGTTAGCATAATAGGATTAATTTTTTTTACAAAATTAAAATTTTCATACAAAAAATTAGCATTGAGTTCATTTGCTAAAAAAGGTTCAAAAATTAAATATCAAACTGCTAAACATGCTCAGAATGATGTTTATATTAAGATGAACATGTATGCTTATGAAAAAACATTTGCTTATACTGAAAAAACATAAGATTTTTTTTTAAAATATGGTCAAATAACTTAGTTTTTTAAGCAGATTTAAGCAAAAGATAAGAATAATTTATATGTTCAACAGTTTTCAATATTTGCAGAAATATGAAATTTTTTTAGATAAAAGAAAATTTCATTATGAATAATCAATGTTGACAAAACTAAAAATATAATTTTCAAGTTTCATAACATGAAAATTTTTTTATAATAAATAGAAACAAGATTATATTTCATAAAAAAATTTGGTTTTTATTCATTTGTTTTAAGACTTGTCTAATAAATAAAAAAAATTGTTTTTAATTTTTTTAATTTGATTAAAACCTATAAATTTTAATAGAAAAAAAATGTTTTAAAAACTTTTCTTTAGCTTATCAATTTGATTGTGTTATGGCTTCATATTTTTTTTTCTGATTTTAGGTTAATCAAAAATTAAAATGAATTAAAATTGTCATTTTATTTGTCAATCGAAAAAATTTTTCAATAAAAACTTTTTTTAAAAAAAAACTCTTAAAACAAAATTATCAGTTAATAAGTGATAATTAAATTTTTATCAAACTAGAAAAATAAATTCTATTAAAAACAAACTAAAAATAACAGCTTAAAAAATTATAAAAAAAGAAATTATTTTCTATTGTCAAAAATAGCTTTAAGCTAAATTATTACACATGTTATTTTGAAAACAATTAAAATACTAAACTTCTTTATAGTAGTTAAAAACTTAAAATAAATTTTGATTTATTATAGAAAGACTAACTTCAAACTGGTTAAAACAAAAACTATAATCTCTTAAATTAATCATCCCATTCTTCATCTTCTGAATCAGATGTACCTGATGAACTTTCGTCTGTATGCTGTAAAACTCTTGATCTTTCTTGTAATGCTTTAGCTAAAGCATCGGCTAGACCAGTCGTGTTCAAACTCTGAGTTTGCTTTTCTTCATTCTTATTTTTAGCAGTATTGACTGATTTTAACTCTACACCACGTCTTATTTGATCTAATAAAGCATCTCTAGAATCTAATTGGTTTGTAGGTTGAACAGGGGTATTATTTTGAACAGTACGATCAACTTTTTTCAAATTTTTTCCTTGTCTAATTTGATCAAGTAAAGCCGACCTAGTATCCACATTTTGATTAAGAGAAGATTTGTTTACTTTGTTTTGCTGTTTATCATTTATTTGATTTGAAGATAAGGACTGTGATGGTGGTGGAGGAGGAGGCGGTAAAGGAGCATTAACAGAACCTTGTAAATTAGCCTGTGGTGGTGGCGGTGGAGGAGGCGGTGGTGGAGGCCCAGATGTAATTGTTTTAATTGATCCAATTGATTGAGCGTTTTGTGTATGTAAAGGTGGAGGTGGCGGAGGCGCTGATTTATAATTTGGTATTGGTGGAGCTGGATTAATTGGCTTGTTGTTATATGATAGTTGACTATTATTTACAATATCCAAATGACGAGATGCTCCATTATATTGTTGAGATGTATTTGATTGAGAAAAATATGAATAAGTTGGTTGACTTTGTGGCAATGGAGGAGGAACATTATTAGCTTTAGGCTGACTATATCTGTTATAGCTATTATAAGAATTATAATTCCCTTTATCATTTAAATCAACATTACTATTAATTTCTTGATTAGTATATTCTTGAACAAATTTATCAATGAATTGCTTAGTTTCTGGGTTTTTATATTGATGTGTAGAAACACCGGCTTCTTCTAAAACTTTTTTTAGCTGTGAATCAATACCAGCTGAGTTCCATCCAACATGATGTAGATGTTGAAAATTAGTAGGTAAACTAATATCTTCTTTACAATATCTTTTTTTATCTTTTTTATCTTTTTTACTTTGTTTTTTACTTGAACTTTTATTATAGCTATTACTACTTAAAGAATAAGAACTATTACCAAAACCTAAGTTTCCTGTCATTGGAGCTAAAAACAAATTAAAAAAATAAGAGAATTTCGATAAAAATAAAAATTATATTTACCTGACACATCTAATTGAGGTTGACTATTTCCATTTATTCGTTGTTGTTGTGCTTTCTTTTTTTCTAAAAAAATTTTAAAGAATAAAAATTAAAAACTAACTAACAAATAATTCACAAAATAAAAACCAAATTTTACCATGTTCTTCAAAACTTATGATAAATTTTATAAACCATTTTAATATCATTAAACAAAATTTTAATTTAAAGACAAAGTTTGAAACAAAAACTAAAAAACTAAAAAGTTTATTTAAAATCAAAAAGTATATATTCAAAACTAGTAAAATTATTTAAAATTTTTTTTTTTTTTATTTTTAATCATTTTAAAATAAAGTTTTTGAATAAGAAGACTTTTTATTAACTTATTGAAACTTTTCAGAGTTTAAGATCTTTTTATGAATTGAAATTATGGTATAACAAAAAAGTTGATTGTAATCTTAAAAATTAACAAAAACTTTTAATAAAAAACAAACTTTTATTACTGCTTTCTTTAAACTCTTAATTCAAAAACCTAAATTTAATTTTTTTTTCTTAACAAATACATTATTTCTTATCTTCAATTTTTAATTAAGACTTTAAAAATATTATGATTACTTCACAGTCACAGTTTTTTGTAAAAAACATTAAAAAAGTGAAGCATTTTAAAAAATATTCAACAATGAAATAAAAGAATAGATGAACTTGTTAGTTGATTTAAAAAAGTTTCAAACTTTTTTTTCTTATTTCAACTTTAAAAAAAGATGAATACCCTAAATTTTGTTTTTCAATACTACACAAAACTTAAAGATTTTAAAAATGTCTCTTCTATTTAAACAATAATTGTTAAACTTAATTTAGAAAAAAAACTTCTAATTTGAAAAATGTAATTTAAGTTTCTTTTTTATATAATTTAGTGTGAAATAGAACTTAAAAAAACGTATCAAAAATAAATTAAAATTACAATACCTTGTTGTTTTTGATTCATTGAGTTTACTTTTTCCAATATTACTTTACGAAAATTATCAGCTTCTTTATCTGTAGCAAAATTTAAAGCAGCCATACAATTGTCCGCTTCAAAAGTATGGAAATAAGGTCTTGGGCAACGATATTGGAATGTATAATATAATTCTTGTTGCCAAACAAATGTTTGGGCATGATCTAAATCATAAACTCTTATGAAATAATTTCGTCGTCTGTTATCTTTGACAAAACAAGCTACTCCAGTTAATTTTTTCCGCCATCTTGTATGATTTGGTTGTTCACTTAAGAATAGTTGTATTACAGCTGTAGCTAATGTCTAATGAAGAAAAAGTATTAATTAAAATTAACATTTAAGAAAATTTTAAATATTGTTATAAATATTGAAGAAATCGTCTTTTTTTTTTTTCAAAAAAAGTTTTTCTTAATAACTAATTAACGGTTCACTTAATAAAAGAAGATAACTCAAAAAAGCTTACTTCAAGTTTTTTGAATGAAATATTTAGAACATTAAAGTTTTCAAACTTTTGAATGTTAACAAAAAATTTAAATTTCAACAACTTTGGTACAAAGACCAGAAATAAGATAAGTTGAACTTCCTAAAATATCTTTTTTTAGAAGATTTAAAAATAGTTTGAAAGATAATCATAAAAAGGTATTGTTTTTAAAAATCATCGAAAAGCTTTTTAATAAACTTTTGAATTGAATCTTATTAGTAACTAAAATTTTCTCAAAACTAATCATCAAATTTTTTTTAACGAACTTTTTTAATTATCTCTTTATACAGTTAATCAAAATTTTAAAAAATGCTTTGAAGAAAGATTAAAACTTTAATCATTCTAGTTTGATAAATAGTGTTTATTAAAGTTTTTTTTAATTCGAAAAGATTTAATAAAATTCTTATTAAATTTACTTATATTAATTATTGTTGATTTAATTTAATCAAATTAAAAATTTTCTAACTAACTACTGATCTATTTTCATGTTTCATGCTAACAGTCTTTTTTTACTTAAAAAAAATCTAAAAGCACCACTAAAATGCATTTAAAAGTCTCTCCTTTTTTTACAGCTTATATAACTGACTTAAAGATTGAAAAGATTTTTGTCGAAAAAAGTATTTTGAAATATAATTAGAAAATTTAATTAAGACAAGAACATTAAATTGAAAAAAATTAATTTAATTTAAAGTAAAATACTAAAACTAAAAGTAAATTTTAAAAATTAATTTAAAATAGCAATTTAATCAAAATAAATTCATTAAAATAAACCTCTTGATTAAAAATTTTTGTGATTAAACTTAAGAAACAAAAATATTTAATTCAACTAATGAAATGATAAGTTTTTTTAATCAAAATTTCAATTCAAATTAAAATGGAATGTAATCATTAGTTGTTAAAATATAATATATGAACCATAAATTAAATGAAAATTAAAAGTTATAAATTAATAGATTATTCAATTCGGTTAAAATTAGATGTTTCAAAGATATAAAAATTATAAAGAATTATCATCAATTAATTAACTTACAATACATCTTTCTCCTAATAATGAAAATAAATATTCATTTTCTTCTTTTGTCAAAGATACAGAATAGTCATTATTAAATTTCTTACGTATTTGTTGTTTATTAGTAGATATTTGTCCATGTTGCAAAATTAATTTATTATTGCTGTTTGTACTAACTGTAGCTACTGACATGGAATAAAAATTTGATAAAATTTGATCACTTTGATTATTTGAAAATTCTGAATAAAGTTTAGGCAAACACAATTGCTTTTCGTTTAAATATTCTAATCGTTTTTGAATAACCGTAGAACCAAAAAAATTATTCTTTTCTGATTTACTAAATGGAAAAACTTTTATTAATAAAATTAAAAAATTTTTTTTAATTAAAATTCTTGATCAATTAAAAAACAAAAAATAACCCTGGTAGCTTTTTAAAATTCAAATTGGATTCAAAAATCTAAAACAATAAAATTATTCAAATTTTTATTTATATAAAACAACTAAACATTTTTTATTAATTTATTTGCAAAAGATTAAACGTTTAAAAATTAAAAAAGATAAACACTATTATTAGCTATAAATTAAACAGAAAAATCAGATTCAAAACTAAATAAAATTTTAAAAATAAAAATTCTTCAAAAATTAAAAGAATTAATTTTAGAAAACAAAATTTTAGAAAAAAAAAATTAAGAAAACAAAATTTTAGAAAAAAATTAGAAAAACTTAAAAAATAGAAACACTTTAATATTTCTTTTAATACTAACAATTAATATAAACAAAATAAAGACAAAATTAAACTTAATATAAAGAAAAAATAAAGACGCGAATGTTGCTTTTAGAAATGTAAAAAATTTTTTTTTGATCAAAAGACCACAAAATTATAAAGACAAAAAATGTAACAAGAATGTAAACCAAATATTAAAACAAACTAATTCAAGTTTCGAACTAAGTATAAATTAAATTCAACCGGGGAGTGTATCTTTAAATCTGAACAGTATTTTAAAAAAAGTATAATATCAAACTCACTAGCTAAGCTTTTAAAAAAAAAACAGAAAAGTATTTAGCTGATATTTACGTTCGAAACATACAAAATGAAGTGTTTACTTAATCAACTTTGAAATCAAGCTTATTATGAGAACAGTGTTTATGTTATAATTTTAATAAAAATTACTAAAGAGTACGCTTTAAACGTTAAAAGGGACTTTTTCTTAATTACGCCATAATTAAATAAAAAGTTTTAACCATGTTTAATAATTATAAAAAAATCTTTAAATGTTGGTTTTCACAATTAAATAGAAATTTTTAAAATTATTACTGATTAAAAATATAATTTCAAATTAATGTAACTTTAAAAGCAAAAATTTCAAAATATTTGAAAAAACTTTAAAATTTTGTGAAAAAAAAATTAATTAAACAAGTATTTTCAAAATTTTCTATTTTTGAAATCATTTTTGAACTTTTTAAAATTTACTAATAATTGATAAACAATAATTTAGTTTAAGCTAATTATTTAATAAAAAATTGAACTTCATAAGTAATTACAAAACTATTTAAAGATAATTAAAAAAATAGTATTTTGAAATCTATTTTTAAGCTAATTACAAATTTACGATATTTTCATCGTTCAATAATATTCATATGATTTCAAAATTTTTTAATAATTCAAAGTTAATTTAGTTATAAAAGAATTTATATTCCGGTGTAACTAATTTAGATTCCAATAAATATTTTAGATTCTAATCATAATAGTTTAGATTTCAAAAGAATGTTTAATAAATTTTTCATTGTTTAATACTTGTTAATGAATATTATGACTAAGCTTTACATGTGAAAAAAATATTATAAAGAGATTTTAATGAATCGATAAAACTTTAAATAATCATTTTTATGACTAAAAATCATTTAAATAAGTTTGCAGAAAACTAATTAAAAGATTTTTTTTAAAAACTAAAGAAAAATTTTTAAGCTAAAAAACTTAATTAAAATTTAAGAAGATGAAAGTTTAAGAAAATGAAAGTTGAACAAGATGAAAAATAAAAAAGATGAAAATTAGAGAAAATAAAATTTAAAGAAAATTTAATTAAAACTTAAAAATTTCACCTACAAAACTGTTAAAAAGTTTAAATTAAATTTTTTAATTGACTTAATGTTTTAAGGTAAAAAGTTAATGAATATTTGAAGTATAAAGCTAATTGAAGTTAAAAATATTACGAGTGAAAATTTAATGTTGTTAAGTTTAGAACTTTTAAGGTATCAAATAAAAATACAAATTGAGTAAAATTAAAACTTAAAATATAAAAGTTAGAAAGGTATAAATATGATGAATATTTGAACTATAAAGATGTTTTAAACTAAAAAATAAAAGTTCATTGTAAAGATTTTTTAGAACAAAAATTTTTTTTCAAAAAGTTTTTGATGAAAATATCAACAAAATAAAAAGATAAAAACTGAATTTTTTTTTAAACAAAAATTGACTTACATAAATTGACAATTAATTTTTGCTGTTGTTTCTTCATCATTTTCTTTGTTGAATAAAAAACTTAAAGATTCTATAACTTGATTATAAGGTAATCTAATTTTTGAATAAAATTCTGGAGCCATTATATTAAACTCCATATTTAAAAATTTAATAAGAAAAAAATTAATTTTATTAAAAGAACTTTGTTTATTGAAAACAGTTGAAAATCTTTCTGAAAACACAAAAAAAAACTTTCTTTTAAGAAATTAAAATGAAAAGTGATAATTTTAAAGAAAACAAAAAATGCCTTCTAGCATTATAAAAAATGAATAAAAAACGGATACACAAATATAAATGAATATTTTTTAAGCTAAATGTCATTCATTTTTCTAAAATTAGAATTTACTGTTTTAAACTTAAAGTTCATATATCTTTTTTAGGACACTTCGAATTTTTTTGAACAAGTAATTTTTAAATATTAATTCAAATAATATTCAATTTTTAATAACAGGCCATTTTTTGTTTTTATGAAAAATTCTTAATAAATTTTTTTTTATAAATGAATTTTATAAACCACACTGCCATGCGACAATTTATATTTTAATTAGGTAACACTTTACTATCTTGCGTGTCAAACAATAATCTTATTCATGAAGCTTCTTAAAATTTATTTAACTTAATAATTAATTTGAAGAAATTAATTATTTAAGAATAGGTCAAATATAAATTAGAACAGTTGATTATTATCATAACCTCAAATTTAAATTTTTGAACCAAATAATATTTAATTGTTTCATTAATTAAGTCAATTGATCAAAAAATTTCAATGTAAATTATTTTAATCAAACTTTTTATCACTCATGTATATTCAAAAGATAATCAGATGAAGCTAAAAATTTTACAAACATGATTAATCAGTTTTAAAAATTTTAATTAAAATAAATTAATAATCTATTAAGTTATAAGCAGACAGTTTTAAGTTGAAAGTTCTAAGAATTAATCATAAAGAAATTAAATAGAAAAAAATTAAATAGAAAAAAATTAATTTCCATTTTGTTATTGTTAATAAGATATAAAAATAGTATTTTAAAACAAACTATTTTGAATTAATTCAACATTGATCTGCTCATTTATTCTCAAAACAAAAAAATTATTTTTAGCTAACATCTAAAAATGCAGGTAGAAGATAATTCAAGCTTAAACTATTTTTTAAAATAATTGAAAATTTATTTTTGTTCTTTCACACAATAAATTTTTCCTTATTTTGAAATTATAAAGTGAAATGACGAGTAATTAAACTTTTCTTAAAAATATACTTTAAATTGACCTTAAAAATTTTAATTATTATGTAAATATTTTTTCTAAAATCAAACAAAAAATCAAACAAAAAATCAAATTAAAAAATCATTCAAATAATTCAGAAATTAAATTAAATCAAAAAGGTATTTTTAGAAAACTAAACTCAATTATTTCTAAAGAAAATAAATTCTAGATGATAATTTTAACAATGATCCTAAGTCATGTCAAATTAATTTGAAAATTTCTATTAATACATATTTCAAAAGAGATAGTTTCATACAATATTTGAAAAGATGTCTCAATAACTTTGAAATGCTATAAATTAAAAATTTAAAATTAAATCAAAAACTGACTTTAATTAATAAATTAAAAAATAGAGTTTAAAGAAAGAACTTTCAAAATAAAATAAAGTGAAATAGAAAATAAAGTAAAATAGAAAATAAATATCAATAGGGATATAAAGTAAAAAAAAGAAAAATTTGAATTTACTTAAGACCAAAATGAAATAAAGTATTAATTTTAATTGCTTAGAAAAAGTTTTTTTGAATTTTATTTGTTAAAATAGCATATAATGTTATTTATACAAATTTAAATTGAATTTTTTTTTCTCATCATAAATTTAAAGTAATTAGTTTAGTTTAATTAAAAAAATGAATTTAGTTCAATATGTTGTTTTAAGAGGAGATCTGAATTGGAATACAGGTTCTTTAATAGGTATGTTTATTTATTGAAACTAATTATAAATTTTTAAAAAATGGATTTTTTTACTTTTTTTTAACAAAACTAGCTCAAGGTTGTCATGCATCTATTGCAGCAATTACAAAAGGGTTAAATGAATCTGATACAAATACAATAAACTACGTGAATGATTTAAATAATATGAGAAAAGTTGTATTAAAAGCAAATGATGAAACAAGTATTAATCAATTAAAAGAAACTTTAGATAAAAACAATATTAAACATCATTTATGGGTTGAACAGCCTGAAAATTTACCTTCTTGTTTAGCTACATATCCAATTGTAAAAGAAGAAGTTTCAAAATACTTTAAAGAATTTAAATTGTATAAAAACTAAATTAGTAAGTTTTTTTTAAACTTTGATATGTTTATTTAGGTTTATTCTAATTTTTTTTTTAAACAAGTTAATAAATGATTATGATAAGTTATACAAATTATAAATGAAATAAGTTAATTTTGATATTGAAGAAGCTTTTTTAAAAATTTAGAAAAATCAATTTTTTAAATAAAACTGTACATCAAAGTATTTGTGAAAAAATTTTCATATTTTGATTATGTTAAAACAAAATTTTCTTTTACTCTTTGAGCATTTTTAAGCTGTATCAGCTAAAATTTAGAAATAAAAAAAACTAAAAAAATCAATTAAAAATTTAGTATAAAAAAGTTTTATAAAATGATTATAAAAAATTTTTTTTCCAAAACAATTCTTATTCAAAAATAAGTTTTTAAATGACTAAACGAAAACTAAAAAAAGTTCTAGTTAATAAATTATATGTTTAAATTAATAAAAAAAAATCATAGCAACATCAACTTAATAATCATCTTCATCAGAACATTTTCCTGATGCTTCTGCTTTTATGTATTTTCTAACTCTTCTGTCCAAAATGCTATTCCATTCTAAAACAACAGTTTTACGATCAGCAACCAATCCTTGAGCATTATTATTTTTTTGTTCAAGTCCTAAATAATAAAAGAATCGGTAATTAAATTTAAACAAAAAAATTTTTAAATTACCTATTATAAGATAATTAGATTTGACACGAATTTTAGGACATTTACAAGCTAAGTCATCTACAGAAACCCAAAGCGATTGTGTTTGGCCACGTTGTAATATTTCGGTATTATATTTGTAAACATTTTCAATATCAACGGTAAATCGTACCCAATTTCTAATTTTCTCTTTTGAAATTACGTTCACATTTACAGCTAAAAAAAAAATTAAGATAAAAATAAAGAAAAATTCAAAAAAAAAACTTTATGTAATTTCCTGTATAGACAAAGTAACATTAGAAAAAAAAGTTTGATTTTTTCAGATAAACCTCAAAATATTTTTTTCTGAAAAATTTAATTACACATTTTTTAGTAACTAATTAGTTGATAGATTCAAGATTAAAGTTTAATTAGATTTGCATACTAATACTTTGAAATATAAATTTCATTAGCTTATGGAAATTGATCGTTTATTTTACTAATCAACTTATTGATACCAAAAATTAGCTAGCTAATTTACCATAAATAGTCAACTAATATGTTAATAATTTAATAGTATTAACAAAAATGGAAACTGACTAAACTTTGAAATTTAAATTACAAAAAAAAATAATATTCCTATGTTATCAAAAAAGTATAATGATCAAAACAACATAAAAATATTTTTATACTACTCAACTCTTCTATTAATAATTTGACACTTTAATAACATTACTAAAATTATACTTCAATATTATGAATAAAGATAAGCTTATACCTTAATACACTTAGTAAAGATAATTTTTCAATTTAGCTTAATGAATATTAATAAACAAATACCTTTATAAAGGAGTAATAAGAGAATTTAAAAATAAACCTAGTGAACATAATAAAACTTCAAAAACTATAAAATTTTAAAAACATTAAACTTAAATTTGAAAACTTTGTGTTTAAAAAAAACAAATAGTTTTCGATTAAATTTTTGTTTAAAAAAGAGAAAAAATATTTGAGAACATAAATAAGAAAAAAAATTAACTATCAATAATTTTAAAGAACAAAATTACATTTTCTTTGTTATTAAGAAAATAGAATTTGAATTATGAATTTAAAAGAAAAACACCTTCTTTTTTAAAAAAAAAAAAGGATGTATCAATGCGAGAAAAAAATGATTTTACAAAAAAAATATTTCCGTTTAGAAAAAATTTTTTTTTTTTTGTAATTTACTTAAGATAATTAAGTAAATTTAAAAAAGGTATTTGAACAAATAGTAAAATGGTTATAGGGTTATTAAAGAAATAAAAATTTGTTTCTGCAAGCTAAAAGAATCTTTATGTTTCTTTTTTTTAATAAAACTCATTTTAATTTTTAAACACAAAATTTTCTAAATTCTTGTTTAATATTGTTTAAAACTGAACAAAAAGAAAATTCATAAAAAATTGTTTAAACTATAATTTAATCTATCTTCTACTTAAAAATGTACTCTTTTTTCATCTAAAACATATTCATCTATTTTAAAAAAAAATTTTTGTTTAGCTTCTCTTTTTAATAATTTTATACGCATTATAAACTCCAATGAAAGTTATTTGAAGTTTTACTAATTTAATGTGAAAAGTTTTATTCTTGAATATTATTAATGAAATCTAAGTAACATCAACACTGTTTTATAAAGAAAAAACGATAATAAAAACACAATGTAAGATAATTATGAAATCAGTACCTCTAGGGATAAAAAAAAAGCAAAAAAAAATTTATATGAAAATCAAAATATTTAGGTAACAGAATTGTTGCATAAAATCAAAATTTTCAATAAAAAAATGGATCATTAAATTAATCAACTTCTATTAAATTAACTTAAAATTTGATAATAAATTTTATAATAGAAAGTTTATGAAGGTTATTTTTAACTATGAATAAGTTTCTGAACAAGATTGATATTTAGAATAATCAACTTTAAAAACATAATTTCTAATTAAAAAAGTTTTCAAATTATGTTCAAGAAAATGTTTCCAAGTTTCTTTTAGAAAAGTTTTGAAATTATTTACAAATTTTGTAAACAAAAACATAAAATCTAATTTTATGTAAAAAAAATTGATAAATTTTAATTATAACAGATGAAAAAATCTTATCATTATCAACTTAAAGAGCAGTTTTATGTAATAAAGTTGAAAAAAATATCAAATTTCTAAAAACTAAACTTGATACTTATTTTGAATAAAAATCTTCTATAATATTCTTTTTAATTAATTTTATAAAACTTTATCAATCTCATAAACTTTAAATTTTCTAGCCTCTATCAAAATTTGAATTAAAAAAAAAACAGATTTTTTCTTGAATAATCAAGAAATTATTTAGAAAAATGTTATATGAGACTTTTGAAATCTCTTTTCAAGCACAAAAAAAAGTTTCTATAAAAAACTTATTTATAAAAAAAATAAACTTTTTTTAACAACTAAATGCTTTTAGATACTTACCGTAATCTCGTTTACAAAATTTACGAAAGTTTAGGCGTTTGGTCGTCAATTTACAGTTTGAACAGTCTTCTAAAACTCAAAAAAAATTTAAAGTTAATAAACTAATTTGAACGAATGAAAGTTTATTTGAAAAAAAAATTAAATTAAAAACAAATTAAATTTTAAGATTAATTACCAGATGAATTTTCAGGTTCAGAAGCATCATCATTATTATCATCAAATTCTTCATCTTCTTCTAATCTGGCTTGTGGTATTTCTGTTTTATAAAAAAAAAACTCCATAAATTAAAGTTTTAATAAAATTTTAAATTATCTTACTTATACAAGGCTTGTCTCTTGAATTACTTTGTTGATATCCTTCAGCACATTCAGAACACTTCAAGCCAGTAACACCTTCTTTACAATTGCATTGTCCTGTTTTTTGATTGCATGTCAAATCAGAAGAACCAATTATATGACAATCACAAGCTAAAGAATAAAAAATTAGTAATCATTTTAAATGTAAAAGTTAAGTTTATATAAAAACTTACGTATGCATGCTTTTTTATGATGCATTGGTCTTGTCATATTTCTGTAATATTCTTTTTTGCAATAATGACAATGTCTGCCAGCTGTATTATGACGACAATTCACACAAACACCACCTGATTTTCTACCACTAAGTTTAAATACTTCCATATAAAATCGACATCTTTTTGCATGATTGTTACAGTTACATGCTAAAAAAGAAAAAATTGATTAATTAAGCCTTTTAAATAAATAATTTTAAACAATAAAGTTTGAAAAGTCATAAAACTGAATTAAGCAAATAAATTAATTAGCTTTCAATAAAAAACTGATTAAAATAATATTCACGAAATTATTTTGGTGAAAATTAATTTTTTTTTTTGAATAAACTACCCATTTAATTTGATGAAAATAATAAAGAACATGATCAGCATAATTAAAATAAAAGTTTAAAATGAGTTTTCAATAGAAAGCTGAAAAGTTTAAAAAAAATTTTAATTTGAAAAAAATCAAAATTGAATGTGGTTAGAAACTTTTTAATAAAGATGAGAATATCAAGAAAAGAAAATTTCAAGAATAGAAAAACGAAAAAGTATTTATCCAAGATATAAAGTTTTATTAAAGATGTTCTTTTGAAAACATGAAAAGTTCTTAAAAGATAATAAAATTTTCTATTTAAGATGATAAAATTTCTATTAAAAATGATGAAAATTTATGTTTAAAATGAGAAAATTTGTATTTAAAATAAGAAAATTTGTTTTCAAAAAAGATGAAAAAGTAAAAAGATGAAATAATAATTTTCTAATTTAAAATAAATTGAAAAGAAATTTAAATTTCTAATAAAAACTTATAATTTTGACTTTATTTGAAAATTTAATGAAAATTTTTATTTGTTTCTTTAATTAATTCGAGATGAAAAAGAAAAAAAACCAATTTCATAAAGAAAGTTTTATAAAAAGTTTTTTGAATAAAATAGATTGTTTAATTGCTTAATACAATATTTATGAGGAGCTTCTGCTTGAATTTTTTTTTTTCATTGTTTTATGATTAAATAATTGTGAATTACTTTTAGCCAAAAAACAAATCTCTTGTTAGGTAAAGATTGCTCACGTTTTGTATAAAAAGCTTTTACTTTATTAAAATAATCTTGTATACTTTAAAGCATCAATAAACATATTAGTCTTTATCTTTTTTAGGCAAAAAAAATTTCAGAATTTTTTTCATAAAAAATAATTCAAACAAAGTTACTCAAAAAAAATGCTTTTTGAATAAAACTTTTAAAATAAAAATTACCGAAAGCTGGTTTAAAAAGTTTAAAAAAAAAATTAAAACCCAAAATTGAAAAAAAAATTTTTTAGGACTAAGCAGACAATTTTTAGCCCAATCATTAGCAAATATAGGGTTTTTAAGTTTATAAATATTTCTTAACTTAAGTCAATATAGAACAAGAGAATATTTAAAATTTTTGCTAAACAAATTAACAACTGAAAAAAACTTATTTTGTTTAAAGAATTTTCTGATAAAAAAGTTTTTGTTAAAAGTTTTGTTAAAGATGATAAAAACTGATTTAAAAAACTAAAAAGCATAATTGTTCAAACTTAAAAAATAACAAAAGATGGATCTATAAAAAGTAGATAAATATCTTTTAATTTAAGAAAAATCTAGATGAATTCTTTTTAAATAATGGGTGGAAATTTTGATTTTTGTTTTTCAAAATATTTTGATGTTTTTTGAAAATAAAAAAAAACTATTCTTAATAACTGTAAGCCAAACCACTTAATGGGTGGTCAAATTTCTTGACCAAAATGTTTAAATAAAAAAATAATTTTAGTTTTGAAAATTAATAAAAACTCTACTAAACTTGTTGAAAAACTGATTAAACAATCAATTTCCTAAAACTTTTAATTTCCAAATTTAACAAAAGCTTGAAATGCTAATATTAATTGTTAGCAATAAAAAAATCAAATAAAAAGGATTGGTTGACAAAAGTAAGTATTAGAAGCTTATGAAAAAAATTTAAATTCACAAAAAGTATATAAAATACTTATTAATAAATTAATGAAAAATTTAGCTAAAACTTTTAGTAGAATGTTTACGAAAAAGATTGTTTAATAAAAAATCTTCAATTAAAAAGTTTATAAAGTTTATTTATCACGTTTAATTTTTATTAAAATATTTAACCAATGACACATCGATTGATTAAAACAGTTTAAAAACCCAATGTTGATTTAAGCAAAAAAAGAAAAAAATACTTTTCTAGAAAAATTTCAAAAAGATGCGGACAAAAAAAATTTTGATAAAAGTTTTAGTAGTTTAAGTTATAAATAGTAATATTTGAAGTTATAAAATCACTAGTGAATTAGTAACGTAAACAAGTAAAAAAAATTTTTGACATTGTTAAGGGTAAAAAGTGATGCAAAAAACACCTTATAAAGTTAGTTTTTCCCTTGTTAATTTCATTTCTAAGGACTCATCATCATTTAAAATTTAATACTTGTAATGTTAACAAAAAAATTCCCTAACTAAAGTGGACATTACGTAAAAATTATTTTCTACTTGAAAGAGAATAACTAATAGAAAAAAAAAACAAAATTCAACATTACTTATTAAAGAACAAAAAAAAGATGAATCACTATGAAAAAATTTCTATCAAATTGAGTATATTCATTAAAACTTATTTTAGCAAACTTTTAATCCTTATTTTAGAACATTTTAAATGTGAGGAAAGAAAAAACAATATTAAAATTTTATAAAACTTGAAAAGCCAATTTGCAAATTAAACAAGTTAAAAAGTAAAAAAGAACTTAAACAAATTTCTCTGCAGCATTATTTAAACATCAGAAGAAAGGTGGTAGACCATAATTGGTAATAAATGGTTTTGTTTTTTAAAAAAAAATTATTTTCAAGCATTTATTATACTGTTTAAAAAGTTGTATCAATTTTTGTCATGTTTTTATCTAAAAAACCATTAAAAAAGGTGACTAAGAAAAAATATTTTTGACCAGCTATTATCACACAAACATTAACTTTTTTTGAGACATTTTTTTTTAAATCAAATTATTAGAAAAAGTCTGTAAAATGCTGATAAGTTTTTTTATGGAAAAAAAAAAAAAAAAATTTTTTTACACATTTGAACCCTCATTTAAAAGAAAACACTAATTTTTGTTTATTAAACTTTAAAAATAGCAACCAAATTAAAAACAATTTTTTTAAATCAGTGAGATTAAATCTATAAAAGTGAATTAAAAAGGTTTAATAAAGTTGAATAAAACCAATAAACATAGAGATGAATAAACCGAAAAGATTTAATAAGTATAAAGATGAAAACGAAAAGATTCAAAAAACATTTGAATTTTTTTTTGTTGTAAAATACTGGACATTGTAAAAGATTAATTTTTTATAACAAAGAAACTAATTTATGCACAGCTTTTTTAATAATTCAAATATAATAGTTGTTTATATGAATATATTATTTATATAAATTAGCTGTTTATTAAAACAATTATGTGATGAAAATAAAATTTTGAATTAAATCACTACAACAACTAAATTATTTTGAGAATTAAATTATTTTGAGAATTAAATAATTATAAGAATTAACATTATGAGAATTAAATCATTATGAGAATTAAATTATTACGAGAATTAAATCATTATGAGAATATTATATGACCTGAACCAAAAATTAAAGTAAATCATTTGAGAATCAAATAGAATTATGGAAATATGAAATTATTATGAAAATTTAGTAATATAGACAAAAACTTAAATAATAGAAAATGAATCAAATAAATTAAAACATTTTTCGTGTTCAAAAATTACAGGGTTTCAATTTTTTCATTAAAATAAACTTATATAAGTTAATAAGGTTCATAAGCTAAAAGGTAAATTAAATTAATTTTTGATCAAAATTTTGATTTATTTCATAAAAAAAATTCTTGACCATTAAAAATTTTAAAGAAAGCTTTTTCTTAGCTATTGAAATGCTAAGTAAAAAAAAACTTTTTATTTCACAACAAATCTACATTTCAAATAAAAAAAAAAAATGATCAGCATTTTTTCATATTTTTCATCAAAAAATCAACATACAGTTCATTCAAGCATTGTGGCTTAAAATTGGTATAAGTTGAAAATTTATTCCATTCAAATTTGAAAAGTCATAGTATTTTATTTCAGGTATACATTTAAAATATTCAAATGAGTTTAAATTTCTTATTAATAAATGCGTGTTTTAATTTTTTATTCAAATTTTAACATATAGAAGTGGTAAATAATCTAGTTTAACTTTTTACAAACTTTTTTTCAGAAAATAAGCTTTTTTTTTTAAAAAAAAATTTTACTAAAATTTGATTATGTTTATGTTAAAAGTTTTTTTTCTACAAAAAGCTTTATTTTAATATTGATTGAACAAATATGTTTATTCGTTTTAGGAATACAAGTTTTAAAAGAAAAACATTTTCAATAGGAGTTAATAGAAAAGAGTTTAAATGTTAATTTACATTTTATTAGAAACTAGAATAGAAAGAATAAAAGCTAATTAATTAATAAATTAGCATAGATTTTAAAATTTTAAAATATATTTTTGTTTATGGAAAAATTAAAAGATGGTTAAAAATAGACTTTTATTTGAAATGATTTTTCCCAAAAAATGACATATTTTGATATTTTATTAAAAAGAAGTTAATTTTAGATATGAAGGTAGCTTTCAACAGTAAAACTTTTTTTTTATAAAAAAAAATAACTTAGCCATTGAATCAAAAAAATATGTTAATGATTCATAAAAAAGTTTTTGTAGGTAGTTAAATGTTTATTTAAACTGAAATGTTAAAAATTTTCATTATATGGTGTAAATGATGAAAAAAGTTAAGTATAAAAGTGTCAAAAAGAAAAATTGTACTTTTTATTCTTTTTAGTGGTTTTTTGATTGATTTATAAAAACAGCTTTGTTACATAAATCTTAAAATTGGAAGTGTTTTTCATTTATTTTTAAAAAATTAATAAACAAAAACAAAATATTTCAACAAAAAAAATTTCATTTAAATTTGACAAAAGTTTCTAAAAAAGTTTCTAAAAAAGTTGAGAAAAAGTAACAAAAAAAGTTGAAAAAAAAATAGGAATTGAAAAAATTAGAAAAAAGATTCTTTTAAAATTGTAAAAAGTTTAATACAAGTTCCATATGAAATTATATAAAAGTTTTCATAAAAAAATTTACAATTAGATTTTCAAATAAAAGCTTTAGGATTTTTCATTAACTTTTTATTAGTATAATTCAATCATAACTCAATTATTGAAAAACCAAAAAAATGTTTTTTATCAATAAAAAAAAGCTCAATATAAAACATAGAAAAAAATTTACTAGAAAAAGTTTCTCAAAATAATTGTTTAAACATAAAAGTAAAATTTTATCTTTTTTTTTTAGGCAAATTCCTTCAAATCAATAAAGTTTCAATAAAAAAAATTTTCTAAAATTATTTTTGGCTTATAATATAATTTATAAGAATACATTTTTAGAAAATTTATAAAAAAAGCTTAGCTAATAATTTTTTCTTACAAAACTATCTAAACATAATTCATTTGATAAAATTTTTAAAATTTTTTCACAAAATTTAGCAAAATTATTGAAACATCATTTATTAATTTTTAATATTTCACCAGAAAAGTATTTTAGAAAGTAATTTTTTAAAATTAGCTTAAAACAAATTGCAAGAAGATAAATTTTTATTAAAAATAAGTTAAGCAATCAACTCAAAGAGATTTACTTAAAATTTTGTAAAAAATAAACAAGAAGATGACTTTTTAAAAGATAATTTAAAGGTTATCAAAACAAATTAAACTTTAAAAGTTTGATTCACTAGCAATTTCTTTTCTTTTTTGTTTTTAAAACCTATTAACATTCATATTGCTTTAGATTTTTTTTTTAAAAAGCTATTAACACTAAAGATATTTTTAAAGACAATAAAAACAACGATTTCTTTTTTGGATACACTTGTCTTTAAAAAAATTATTTACTCAAATGCAAAAGTCCATTGAGATTTTAGATAAGTTTAGAAGAAAAAAATTTAAACATTTTAAAAGAATCTAAAGAAATTGATATGAAATTTTTTTAAACAAGTAAACATCAATAACTTCTATCGATTATAAAGTTTAATATAAAAATTTTAAGAGTTAAATTTTTTAAAATTCCTTAATTCTAATAGAGTAAAAAATATAAATATTATAGAATCTTTGAAGTAGAAACTTTAAAATGAGCTTAAAATTTTACAGATGAAAAAACTAAGAATTTGAAAATCAATAAAGTTAAGTAAATTATCAGAAATATTCACATTTTTCCTATAAAGAAATTATTTAGACTTATAAAATTAATTGAATTCTCATTTAATTATAGAAAACAAAATTAAAAGCCCCATTGAACATTGAAACCTTAAAATTTGGAAAATTCATAAAAAAAGTTTTATGCATTTTCAAATAGACTAAAATTCATCAAAAAGTAGGAATAAAAATTATCCATTGTGATTTAAAGGTAAAAGTTTTTTTTTTTTTTTTTGATAAAACAAATCTCTACTTGATTATACAAGAAAAAAAGCTTCAAATTATTTCATTAAATCTTAAAATTATATTTTTTAAGAAAATCCAAAAACAGTTCAAAGCATTGAATTATCATCAAGCTTATAAATAAGTAAAAAAATTTTTTGATGCTTGCTAAATGTAAATTAAATGTTGAATAAACATTAGCTTTAAAGTAAAAAGTTGAAAAAAAAGAAGATATACATAAATTTAATTTACCAATTAAAACATAAAAGAATAAACCAAAGCCTAAATACTTAAATACCAAAATTTGTTCAACACACGCACACGTTTTTTTGACTAACTGGTCAAAAGTTATAATTTTTTTTTTTTAAAATAATTTGTTTCTGTTTGTTTGAAAAAAAGTAGTTTAATCATAAGTGTTTTATCGTTTGAATAAAATAAATAAAAACTTATCAAAATAAATTATAAAGCGACAAGCTTTAAATTTAATTGAATTCAACTTATAGGATTTAAAAAAAAAATCAACAATAGATGAAAAGAAATTAAAAAGAAAATAAACTCAACAGCATATCAAAAATATATGCTAGTGGACATACAGTTTAAAATCGAACAAATGTTAGAAAAAAAAGAGCAATATTTAAGCGTATAAATGTTAAGTTCAAGTATAAATAAAAAAGTAAATATTGCCTATAAATTTACTAAAAAGGAAAATTTTGGTGAGTTTTACTGGGCTTAATCCAATCAAAAAAGAAAAAAATTGTAAAATATTATTCATAAACTTTGGGTTCAAAAATTGTTTGAACAATAATTTTATAACCAAAAATCAAGAGTTTGGTATCATTTAAAATTTCATCGATTCAAAAAACAATTAAAAATCTTACCTTTACATTCATGGGCATCAGTTGTTGTTGCTCTTCCCCAAGGTTTATCAAAATGGAAAGGCTTACATTTTTCACAATCTCTACCAGCAGTGTTATGTTTACAATCACAAGCTAAATTACCATCTTTTCCTTTAATACATCTTTAATAGAAAAATTTTATTATTTTTTTAATTAGGCTTAGACTTAATTTTAAATTTATTACCTAGAAGCATGACCATTACATTTACATCTTCCTCCAACTGCTAAATCACTTACAGCATAATAAAATGAATCTAAAGTATTTTGAATACTATTTGATGTCAATGAATTATCGCTATAGCTATTCAAATTATTTGTAAGTAAATTAAACTTAGGTGAAACGAGTAATGAATCATTGTTTGAAACAAAAGTATCATCAGATTGATAATTATCTTCATTTAATCTATCATTTGATCCTTCTAAGCTATTCATTTCTAATTGTTCTTTATTTTCATCTAATTGCTTTTGTTTATTCAAATTAAAATTCTGATTGAATTGAGAAGCTAAATCTCCAGGAATTCTAGAAAAATTGAATAAAAGAAAAAAAAAATAAAGTTAAATCAAGTTCGAATAATTTTATTAAAATAAATAGTTCAATTAAACATTGAATAACAATGCATGTATTTCAATTAAAAAGAAAAAAAAAATCAGAATTAGAAAAAAATTTATTAAATGGAAATCATTAATTTCAATTTAACAAGTGTTTACAATGTTTTAAAAATTAATTAAAATTAAAATAAATTTTCACACAACTTAAGACTATTGACGCTGTTAATAATGAAAAATAATTTTTTCAAATTAAAAACGAATTTATAAAAACTAAATAAAATTAAAAAGATAATACTTAGGAAGAATTAGAAAATTAACCAAAATTTAGGTTTCAAATTAAAACATACTCTCTGAAAATTTTAATTAAATAAATCTTTCAACTCATTTTTAACTCAATATTAATGGTTCCTTAATCTTTGATTAATTTTTATTTAACTCAAAAATTATTTTTCTTGAAAATAACCAAAATAAAATACACAAAATTTAAAAATAATGAAACTAAAATTTTAATTTAAGAACTAAATGACTTAATTAAATTAGATAAATTGAATAAAAATTTAGAATTTGGAATAACTTGAACAAAAATGAAAATTTTAGAAAACAAAATTTTAAAAAACAAAATTTTAAAAAACAAAATTTTAGAAAAATAAAAATTTAGAAAACAAAATTTTAGAAAACAAAATTTTAGAAAAATACTGAGAAGTAGTTAAAAGCTTATAAATCAGTGATTAAAAAAGATTTAAAATGAAGTAAAAGTTTAAAAAAGAAAAAATTAAATTAGACTAAAATTTAATAAGCTTATAAAAAAATTAAATTTAACTTTTAAAATAAATTAAAAAAATAGAGATTTGAATTTTAAAAGGTTAATAACGTCTAAACAGTAAAGTATTCAAATAAAAACTAAAAGTAAGTTGTTTGACAAAAAGTTAAAAGCTTGATAAAAAATCTGAAACAAAAAAATATGTTTCATGTTATCATTTTATGAAGAAAAAAAATGTAATAAATTTTGATGACACATAAAGATGCATTTTTTAGCAGATGATTTTTTTAAACAAAACCAAAGTTATCATACATTTTTAAAAATTTAATTTAGTTTTGAAATTTTAATAATTTCTGACATTGAAAAACAAATTTTAATTTAAAACGACATTAAATAACTAATTAGCTAAACTAAATAAAACTGCTGTCAAAAAAATTCAAGAAAATTTAAAAAGTTAAATGAAAAAAAGTTTAATAAAACTGGATAAAAAGTTTGACATTTTAATTAGAATTTGTTTAGTTTTATAGTCTTAAAATTTTTAAGTAAAATAACTTCCGGTCATAAGATATAAAAATATAAAGTTATAAACAAATTAAGATCAACACTAATAGACTTATTTTGATTAACTCAAAATAAATGTTAGGTTTGTTAGAAAAGTAAATTAAGAAATAAACTTACCTATTGAAAACAATTTTAATGTCGGTTGCAGTAACCCAATCTTGTAATACAGGTGAATTATCAAAATCATAAGCAGAAGGTCTTCCTTCTAAAGTTGTGAAAGCAATACGGCTACCAGGCATTGGATCTGTATTAGAATCAGAACATAATGGTTCTTGTTCATTAGCTAAATAAAAAAAAAATTTATTTTCAATTAAAAACTTATAAATATTTAACTTAAGTAAATTACCTTTTGTTATAGCAGCTCTATTTTGTCTACCATATACTTTACGACATTGAGAAGAATAATATTGAAATGGATGCCAAGTTTCCCCATAATTCATTGATTTGTAAATAGCCAATGAATCTGGTTTACGAGCACAAAATTGTAAACTAATATAAGTCAGCTCATATTTTTTTTTTAAACTAAGTATTAAGGTAACATTTTCATTTGGATTTGTAAATGGTTCAGAAACCCAGCATGTCAGATTGTTTGGATTATAAAGATCAGTTAAGTAGCTGGGAGGATGTGCACGTGCCGGATTGTTAGCATCACACTCATGACAATTACGTACTATTTCACCGGTTCGTTCATCTGTGGTTGAATCACAAAAACGTGTTGGAGGATCACCACAAACACTAGATGACTAATAAAAAAAAAATTTTGTAAAGAAAAAAAACTTGTTATTTGAAGTAATTTCATTAAAACAAAATAAAGTTCTGAAACATCAAATTGAAAAATTTGATAAAATATTAATAAATACCTGAACAACTTGGCCAAAAGCTGCATTCACAAAATCTGGAATACAACGTCTAGGACTACCATTTTCATCATAACAAGGATCAGTTGCATGTAAAGAGTTACCATTAAATTTTGGTATATAAGCATTATCAATTTCAATCAAACAAAAAATTATTAAACTAAAAAAATGAACTGATTGAAATGTATACATTTTTAATTATCACAAAAAAGATTTCACATTAAAAAGCTTAGAAAACTGAAAAAGTTGTTTTAAATGAAAATTATTTTGGAAAACTTGTGAAAAACTTTGGCACCTTTTAAAAAAATAATAGAAAAAATAGAAAATTATTTTCAATAAAACGTGAAGAGATCAAGCGACTGTATTCTTGAAAAGCAATTTCAGAACTGCATTAAAATTTAGTAGCACGATTCATATTAATAGAAAGTAACAAAACTATTTTAATTTTTTATAAGCGCTCTATAAAAAAAAACTAAACGGATGCCTCCTATCGTCTAAAAGTCTATTTCAGTTCAAAGAGAAAAAACTAATTTATGTAGATAAATTTAAATAGAAAAAGTTTTTAAATGACTGATTAAATAAGGAATTTTTTTTTATAAAAAAATTTAATTTCAAAAAAATTTACTAAGATGAATGATTAGATTTACATGAACAAAACTATAAGTTAAATTTAAACATGATTTTTTTTGGTAAAAATGAAACATCAGTTAAAATCAAAATAATTAAACAATAAATAATTTTATAATGACTAATTTAAAAACTTGTATAATAAAAATTTTAAATTATTCTTCTTTATTTACAATTAATTGTTCGTTGTGTATAAAACTATTTGAGTTATTTGAATTCTTAAGACTCTGTGTCAATGAAATTGAGTTAGACTTCAATGATGATGACATGTTTGACGTATTTGTTGAATTAGTTGTTGATAACCACAAGCTACTTAATCTTTTAAATAATTCTTTACGCATTAAAGCAGCTAATTTTTTAGTTAAAGTAATTGTAATTAATGAAACGAAAACTACATTGTAAAATAAAACAACATAAAAATTACCTAACCATTCAATTCTACCAAAATCTCCTAATAAATCGAAATTTGTAATACCGACAGTACGAGCTAAAACAGGTAATGCTGAACTTAGCATTAATAGTAGAGCACAATTCATAATAACTTTAGTAAATGATGTATTATGTAATTTTGGTCTTATTTTCTTCAAAAATGGTAATGAATATAAACCAACTAAACTAGTGTTCCATAAATATAATATTAATAAAATTTCTAAAATTGCTCCAAAATAACCTAATTTGTACAATGAAGTGATACCTAAAGTAAATCTATGAGCTGATTTGATAGGTAAAGCTTTAATTCCAACTAAAAGTTCGAGTATATTTTTAATGACCATAAATATAGATAATATTGTTAAACAGAACAATGATAAAATAGCTATAGGATAACCAATGTTTCTTCTTAAAGAAGAAGCTTGTTTTAATTTTTCTAAATTTTTTCTATTCTTCTCTGCTTCCAATAAACACGTTTCAAAATTTTCCACAGATGAAGAAAAATTTTTATTTTTATCCAGTTGTTGATTAAGACTTGTTGCATCGAAAAGTCTTCTTTTTTTAATACAAGATAAATGACCAAACGAAGAATTATTTAAAGTTTCATTAAGGAATTGTTCTTTGAACTCTGATATGTCATGAGTTTTAATAGTTTTTTCTAAAATTGAAACATTGTTGATTGTCAATGGAGAACAATCTGGAGTCGTTTCACTTAAGAAACTATTAAATGTAGGTAAAGATTTGGATTTACAAAAATCAAAATAATTGTGATCAGTATAACTTAAATTTGAATAATTACAACGACTAGTGCACATACAATTGTTTTCAGCTATAAAAGATTGATCTTTCTTTTTTAACTCTAAGTTTCTCTTTAAATGCATTTCTTCTAATAAAGCTATTTCAAATTCTTGTTGAATATCACGTAAAAATCTTGGTTTAACGATGAAATCACCTAAAACTGTGAATAAAACTGCAAAACCTATTGGTGTACACAGTAATAATAAAATTACACCAAAAAAAGATACACAACTATAAAGTAATGGTAAATAATGCCAAATTGTTAATAAGTTACTTAAAGCTAATTCACTGTAACCAAGTGTACAACATAATAAATAAGTTATTCCTAAAACTAAAACCATCAGTAATAGTAAAAGAACAATAGTTTCATTTACTCTACTCATAATACCCCGACTAGAACCTGCAAAACCTTCACTTTCAGTAAAAAAATATGCAAAAGGTAATAAAACAAATAATGAGATATTAGAAAAAAGAAAAACATAATTCCATAACCCTTGTATCAAAGAATCATTTAACCATTGTATATAATAATTTTGTGGATAATAAATGATAACTTCATTTGTTATTATAGAAAATGGTAACAAAAATGCTGATCCAATAGATACTGCTAATGCAAATGTACACATCCAAAATGATATTCTATAAACTAAAGCATCTTCTTCATTTGCATATTCCTAAAAAATAAAAAAATGCTTAAATAAAAATAAATAGATTTTAATTAATATAATTACCTCTTCTTTCTTCTTACGAAACATATAAATTAACACATAAGAAAGACCATAAAGAGACATTAAAATGAGTAAAAATACAACATTCTCTCTGATCATATTATGAAATTCTTGTTCTCTTAAATCAATTTGAACCTCTGGAGGTTCTTCAAAAAAATAATTCATTTTACTTAAAATATTATTTAAAAATTTGGTCATTTTATGTGTATAAAATTCAATCATTTAGAAAAAAATAGGTTTGATTTAGAAAAAACTTGGAAGAAGTACACATTTTAGAAAAATATTTTTTTCTAATCTTTGGTTTCACAAAAACTGTAGACAACGATTTATATTCTATGAAACAAAAACAAAAATTAGAAAAATTAAATTAAATTCTTTCTTTGCAATCAATGAATTAGTGAATAAATTTGATTAGACACAGAAAACTTATAGTTTAAAAAAAATAAAAAAATTTTAATAAATAAAATACATAAGTATTGAAAATGTATCTAAATTAATATATGATGAAGTAGGAAGTTTTGATTGACATCTTTACTTGATTAGCCTTTAATTGTTAACAGAAACGTAATGATAAAAAACAATTAAAAGGAATAAAAGCATTCCTAAAATATTTGAAAATACAGCTAATTGAAGATCAGTTATCATCTAAAATAAATAAAAAAATTTTTTTTAGAAAAAAAAATAAACCCTAAACTTGAAAAATTTACCTTTATAGATTTTGATTTAGAAATAAATTTTAGTAAACCAAAATTATTTATTAATTTGAAATAATTATTTTTAGATAAAAATTGAATGTTAATTTGATATTTCAAAGTTATTATCAATTTAAGAAACAAAATCAAAAATATAAAAGAAATTTATAATAGATGAAAACGCGTCAGCATAACTAAGGAATTTTCTAAAACTAATGCGCATGTCATTTTTTTTACAAACAAAAATTAAATGTAAACACAAAGAAAATAAAAAGTTTTTGATTTAATTGTATCAAAAATATATTTTAACATTGATTGCAAAAAACTAATTTTATAAATTAACAAACAAAATTTAATTTAATTGTACTTACATTTTATTTTTAAACTCTGAAAATAAATCTTTAATCATTTAAACTAAAAATAATTGATAGCCAATTAGTATATTAAAATGAAAATTGAAAATTGTAGAGAACTTTTTTGAAATTAAAGAATTTTAAACCACATTTGAAAGTAATTATTATAAAATAAAAATGTAAGATGAATATTTACAAAATGATTTCCATAAAACTATTATTATAAAAACTGATAAATTAAAAAACTAAAAATAACTTTATTTAAACTAAATATCAATTAAAATTTAATAAATAAACTAAAAAAATTAATTTTAAATTGAAGATGATATACGATTTTAAAATACATAAAATGTTAAAAGCTGAAATTTTTTGATTTAAAATAACGTATTTTACTTGCTATTTTTACATTTATCGTATAAATAACAGTCTCTGGTATTAATGCACGTGAATATTTTGATTTGTTTGTAAATAATTTGTTTTGTTAATTTAATGGAGATTAAAATAGGAAACAACTTTTATATAGTTATAGAGTTAATTAAAATAAATCAAAATGAATAAAAGGTTTAAAAAAGATAATTCATCTTTAAAATTAGGTTTAGAGAAAGGTTTGTTTTTTGTTTTTTAAAAATTGAAACAAAGTTTTAAGTTTGTTATTTTAGATGAATCTGAAATAAAGTTTTTTGAAAAAAAACTTGGTATGAAAGTTAAAAAAAATACCTTTTATAAAGATGGTTTAGGAGACTTACTTGATTTTTGTGATGAAAAAGATAAAAAGAACATAAATTATGCAAAAGAATATAATGATGATTTACCAGAAGAAATATCTCAATCTGAATTTCAGTTTAATTATAAAAGAAAAAACAATGAAAAAAATAAATCTAATTACTCTAAAAATGAAGTTGATGAAAATATTGACGAAGAGGTTGATGAAGATATTGACGAAGAATTTGATGAAGATATTGACGAAGAATTTGATGAAGACATAGACGAAGAATTTGAAGAAGATATAGATGAAGAATTTTCAGAAAATGATATTTCAAATGAAGAAAACTTTAATGAAAATTTAAATGATGATTCTGAAGAAAATTTTCTTGATTCTGATAATCATATTTCAGAAAAAAAATTAAAAAAAACTTCAGATAAACCTAAAGAAACAGTGAAATGGGTATCAAAAAGAATGTTAGAAAATAAAAAAAAATTTGAAGAAAATCAGAAAAAAAAAAATAACAAAGATGGTTTTGATGAAGATTTTGAGGATGATTTAAATGAAAACTCAGAAGAAGATGATTTTAGTGAAGATAATGATAGTGAAGATGAAAATATTCAAAGTGATTTAAATGAAAGTGAACTTAGTGAAAATGAAGTTAAAAAGAATAAACTTCGTAAAAAAAAACAAAATAAACCAAACAAAATTGATAATAACAACTTTAGTGATAATGAAGATAATGTTACTGAAGATATTTATGGGAATATAATTAATAAGAAAGGAAAAGTTTTGAATGTAAAAGTAGAAAAAAAAAAATTCAATTTCAACCAAAATGAGAATGAATTGACTTTAAAAATAAGGGGTCTATTAAACAGATTAGAGCTTAAAACCTTAGTGTTTGTATTTGAAGAGATAGAGAAAATATTCCAAAAACATTCAAATAATTTAATTTGTAGCTGTTTAATCAATTGTATTGATCAATTAATTTTAAAAGATGAATTAATTGTTTCTCAAAAATTAAATTCAGAAATTTCAATGTTACTTGCTGTTTGTCACTCAAGATTAGGTGAAGAAATTTCTGCAAACATTCTACATGAGTTGGTTTTAAAATTAGATAATTTAATGACTAAATTAAAAAACAATGAAGTCAATTTAGAGAATAAAGAGCTTGATAATTTAATTATTTTTCTTTGTTCTTTATATAGTGTTAACATAATTAGTGATGATTTAATTTACGATATTTTAGAAAAGCTAACAAATATATTCAATTCAAAATCAATTGAACTAATTTTATTCATTTTAAAGTTAATTGGTTATTTGTTGAGGAAAGACAATACATCGATGATGAAAAGTTTTATAATTAATGTTCAAATTAAAGCAAACAACTTTGATAAAAATTTAATTAGTGAAAAAAAAGTTCTTTTTATGTTAAATGCTTTAACTAGTATTAAAAATAATGTGAATTTAAAAATGGATTTAACAGACATACAAACAATTTTACCATTAGATAAACAAAAAATAAAAAATGATCTAAAAAGTTGTTTTAAAGATTTAAATGTAAGTAGTTTAAAAGGTAAATATAATGAAATATTAAAATCAAATAGATGGTTTGTTCATTCTGGTGAATTATTAGAAATAAGTATGAAAAGAAAAATAGAAAAACAAAAAGAACTTAAAATACCAAACTTAAATGAAAAGTTATGTAAAAAATTAAAACTAACAACTCCATTTAGAAAACTAGTATTTAACACTATTTTAACTTGTGAAGACTACATTGATTGTAGTCAGAATTTGATCAAATTAACAAAAAAAAATCATTTTGAAGTCATATTAATTTGTATACATATTTGTCTGAATGAAAAAAAATTCAATAGTTTTTATGTACACTTGTTTAGATATTTATCACATGTTGATCGTAATTATAAAAGAGGAATTTTATTTAATTTAAGGGAAAAAATTAAAAATATTAATGACATAGAAAACAAAGAAAATTTAGAAAAATTAATTGTTGAGTTGATCAAATTAGATGTTCTACGATTAATTGTATTTGATGTGATTGATTTCAAAGACATGGATGAAAATTATAAAAAATTTATGTTTAATATTTTAGAAGAATTGTTTAAACAAGATTTAGTCTTTCTGAATAACATCTTCAAAAATTTACCTAAAAAAAATTCATTATCTACTTCTATCAGAGTTTTCATTAATATTTTCTTGTCTGAAGAGTCAAAAGAAAAAATGAAATCTATTAAGTTGGGTATAATTTCAAATAAGATTTTCTAAAAAATATGTTTGAAACAAAAAAGAAAATAATGTCATCAAAAGAAAAATTGTTTATAATTTAGTTTTTATGTTATTTAAACTTGTTGTTTATGAATAAAAAGAAATCTTTATAATTAAACTAATATAATCAAAATAAAACATTTTAATCAAAATTTACTTTTTCTTATTGAAATTAGCTTTTTTTAATCAAAATAAAATTAATAGTTTCTATAACAGTTAAAAATCGAAATATTAAAATTTTTAATTTCTTTCTTACACGAAAATCTATTGAATATTACAATTCTATTAGACTATTAATAAATAGCTCAATTAAAAATTCCGTTAATATTTGATAAACATTAAAAAATAATTTAAATTAACAATAGAAAAAAGTTCTGATCTATTTAGAAAATAAATCTAGTTTAGAAAATAATTTTGATCTTCTATTTAGAAAATAATTCTGATCTTCTATTTAGAAAATAATTCTGATCTTCTATTTAGAAAATAATTCTGATCTTCTATTTAGAAAATAATTCTGATCTTCTATTTAGCCATAAATTCTGATCTTTCATTTAGAAAAATGATTCTGACCTTCTATTTATAAAAAACGATTGTAATCTATTATTTAAAATTAGTATTTGAAACCAGAGTTTTGAAAATAATTTTGATCAACAATTAATAAACTACATTAGAAAAAATAAATTTGTTTTACATAAAAACTTTAAAATGTTTCACGTAATAAATAAATTTTATTTTGCATAAAAATATTTTTAAATGTAAATAAAATTATCACTGTGTATGACATTTGTTTAACAAATGAAAATTTAAAAAAAAAGTTAGGTTTCAGTAAAATCAACAATAATTTTAATTAACATTTGGAAATTAGAATTTTTTTTTTGCTATAAAAATCAACGTTTAGAAATTATTCTCACAAGTTTAAAATAGCAAATAGAGATCATTTTCACAAGTTCAAGTTAGCTTGTATAATTTAGTTTTTCTGTTTAATTTCTTTAAATTAGTTTAACAAATTAAAAAAAATTTTTACAAAGTTGAGTTTAAGTAGTAAATTAATTATTTTGTTAACTAAATTTACAGATAAACTAATTTCAAAAGTATAATGTCTAAAGTTACTAAAAAGTTTTATTTTGAATTAATTCAACTTCCTATTGATAGTAGTGAAAATTTTTTTAACAAAACAAGTTCAAAAAAGTATATTGTTCCAGGAAAAATAAATGATATTGTTTTAGATAATTTTCTAAATTCAAAAAAAAGAAACTTTAAGAAATGTTTAGATAAATACATCTTAGAAAAAGAAATAGAAAAATTATCAAACAAAAAAATTTGTTTAACTAATTTATGTAAAGATTTTAACACAAAAAAAAAATCATCTCAAATATCATTTAAAAAACCGATTGAAATTAAATTAAAAGACGATGAAACAAAAAGAAACAATTTTAGAAAAAGAAATAGAAACACTAATTTTTACGAGTTTGTTTTTGAAAAGACAATAAATTTTACTTTCACAGAAAAATCTGAAAAAGAAAAATTTGAATTTGTAGAAAATAGAAAAATAATTGAAGAGCTACATTATTTCAAACACTTTTTAGAGCATAAAACAATAATTTATTCAACAAACAAAAATGAAAAAATTCAACACTGGTGTTTGAAAAATGCTAATCTTCTTAAAACTTTAAACTTAAATTTTATTTTAGAGTCATCTAAATTTGAAATTCAAAATAATTCATCTATAATTGAAAACATTCAAATTTTATTATAAAAATTTGTTATTTCAAACTAAAAAATACTCAAGGATTTTAAAAAAATTTAAAACACTAAATACTTTTAAATCTTCTTTTCAAAAAAGATTTCCACAAAAAGTTTTTAAAAAAAAATATTCAAACCATTTTTACCTAAGACTACTAAGTCTATAAGAGCTACACTGTGTAAACTACACAACAAAAAAAATATTTAAAAAAAGCGGTTTTTTAAAAAAGCGACATCTACTACTATTAAAATTTGTTTTCATTGTTTTCATCCGTTTTTTTTTTTGATAATTTTATTTATAATTTTGATATTTTTTAGATGATGATTTAAATTAAAAATGGGCGACAAGTATAATAATCAACAAATTCCTATGAATCAACCAAACATGGTTCCTCAGCAACAACACCCTCAATTAAATTCTCAACAAATGTCACAGCAGAGGATAATGGCACCACCTCAGCCGCATTTAAATCAACAAATTCCAATGTCTCCAATGCAAAATCAACAGCACATGCCACCTCAAAATTTGCCACCTCAAGGACATGTACAAAACCAGCAAGTAAGATTAATGGGTCCACCACCTCCACCTGTTCAAAGACCTATGTTTGCTCCTCAACAATATATGACTGGACCTACTCCTCCAAATCCTAATATGGGTCCTCCACCTCAACAACAAAATATACCTTTATCAAGAACATTACCACCACAACAACCGCAGCAACCCCATATGCAACATCATCAACCCATGCAACAAGGAAGAATGGCACCTCCACCTTCTCCTGGTTATGTTTCTAACGCTAATCAAACACAAATGATTAGACCAATGGGAGCTCCTATTCAACAAAATGGACCTGGTACTCCTAATCAATCTTTAAAAAGACCTCAAATGCAGTCTACAATGAGTCCAATGAATAAAACTATTGTTACAAATAATGCTCCTATTAGCATGAATACAGCACCTCAAATTACTGCTAAAAGTAATAAGAAAAAGAAATTAGCGGATAAAATTTTACCACAAAAAGTAAGAGATTTAGTTCCTGAATCACAAGCGTATATGGATTTACTTGCATTTGAACGTAAATTAGATTTTACAATAACTCGTAAAAGATTAGATATTCAAGAAGCAATTAAAAGACCAATGAAACAAAAAAGAAAATTAAGAATATTCATATCAAATACATTTTATCCGGGTAAACCTCAATTAGAAAGTGAAAATGCAGAAAATACAGCAGGAGATTTAACAACAGTTCCTAGTTGGGAATTAAGGGTTGAAGGTAGATTACTCGATGATCAAAACGCAAGTAAACCAGAGCAAAATAAAATGAAACGTAAATTTAGTTCATTTTTCAAGTCTTTAGTCATTGAATTAGATAAAGATTTATATGGTCCAGATAATCATTTAGTAGAATGGCATAGAACTACAAATACTGCGGAAACAGATGGTTTTCAAGTTAAACGTCCAGGAGACAAAAATGTTAAATGTACAATTTTATTATTATTAGATTATCAACCTCTTCAATTTAAATTAGATTCACGACTTGCAAGATTACTTGGTATTCATACACAAACAAGACCTATGATCATAAATGCTTTATGGCAATATATAAAAACACATAAACTTCAAGATGCTCATGAACGAGAATTCATTAATTGTGACAAGTATTTAGAACAAATTTTTAATTGTAATAGAATGAGGTTTGGGGAAATTCCATCTAGATTGACACCCTTATTAAATCCTGCTGATCCAATAGTTATAAACCATTTAATTGGTGTCGAATCTGGTGGAGAAATAAATAAGAAAACAGCTTGTTATGATATAGAAGTTGAAATAGATGATCAGTTAAAACAACAAATGAATAATTTTTTTTTATCTACTGGTAATCAACAAGAAATTCAAAATTTAGATAATAAAATACACGAAACTGTAGATACTATAAATGAGCTAAAGACAAATCGTGAATTCCTTTTAAGCTTTGCAAATGATCCTCAAAAATTCATTCAAAAATGGTTAATTTCACAAATGCGAGATTTAAAAGTTATTACAGATCAAGTTGGTAACCCAGAAGAAGAAAGAAAAAGTGATTTCTTTTATCAAGCATGGACACAAGAAGCTGTTTGTCGGTATTTCTATGGTAAAGTACAACAAAAAAGAGCTGAATTAGAGCAAGCTTTAGGAATCAGAAATTCTTAAAAAATTTTTTCGAATATTTAAACCAAACTATATATATATTTTTTGAATCATTTTTTTTAATTTCACAAAGCATCCATTTACCACCAAAACATTATCTTTTCAAATGCTTTTATCATAACATAATTAGATTAAAAATATAATAGTACTTCTGACAAAAAGAAACTTTTTAAAGAAAATCAATGTAATTCTTATTTGAATTGAGTAAAAAATTCATTTTAAATATTTTTTTAGATTGTCAAAAGTTCATAATAAATTAAAATTTTAAATAGTAAATAAGTTATTCACAATTAATTAAAACATGCTTTTTCCATTGTACTGTTGTTTTATTGAAAACAAGTTTAATTTATATAAAAAAATTTAACTTATAATCGTGATTCATTAAAAAGCTTATTCAAAATTATCATTTTTTAGTTTGTGTTAATTGATCAAAAAGCCATTGCATTCCTTCTGCTAATCCTTCTCCAGTTAATGCATTAGTAGACTTAAGAAAAAAATGTTATTTAAAAATAATTAATAAGATTAAAAAAAATACCTGAATATTCCATGGTCTTTCTCCAAATCGATTTAGTCCTAGATTTTCAGCTATTTTAATACTTGATAAAGCATTCTTAAGATCAATTTTATTTGCGCAAAATAAAATAGGTAAATAAGGATTTAACCTAATTTCATCATTTTTTAGAAGTAACTCTAGCTCTTCTTTAACAACAATTAATCTTAAACTGTCACTTGAATCAATTACAAATATTATTGCATCTATTTCTAAAAGAAAATTTTAGTTTAAACTTTTTAAATTAAGTTTATAAACTAACCTTTATAATAATGTTCCCAAAGATTTCTATATCTACCTTGTCCACTCATATCAAAAGCAGTAAAATTCAAGTTTTTATATTTAAATTTTTCAACTGAAAATCCAATTGTTGGTACTATTTCTTCAGTTTTAAATTCATTTTCTTTAAATTGATTCAAAATAGTTGTTTTTCCTGAACTGTCTAGACCAATAACCAAAATATTAGCTTCTTTTTTTTTTAAGCCAAGTAAATTCAAAACTTTTGTTAAAAATGACATTTTATTAATGAAAACTTAAATCAATTTCAAAAAATTATTTTGATTAACTTGTATTTTGATTAATATAGAAAAAATGTAACAAAATTATATAGATTTGTTTGAAAATTTTATAAATAATCACCTAGGTAAAAATTGTACTAAATAAACATCTTAAATAATTGAAAACTTTTATTTTCATATAAAAAAATCTAAAAAAAAAACAAATTTTACTGTAAACCTAAAGATTAATTTGAGAATAAAATATTTTTGAAAGTAATTTTGTAGGTAAAAACTTTGAAAATTTTTCTTATAAAAATTATATAGCTCATAAACTTAAAAACTAAATTAAAAAGTAATTTGAAACTTTGAATTAAGCAAAAATAATTAAAAGTTTCCTAATCTTAAAGTTAAAAAATATTTTTAAAAAAGTAAAATTTTTGGGTATCAAATTTTTCTAAATTAAAAAACGTCAATCTTCCTAATAAATTTTATTTATTAATTTACATCCAATAAAAAAATTATTCCATTTATACTTATCAAAAATTTAATAATAATCTCTTTTTTTGAGCAATAAAGCTAAACCAAAAAACAATTTGACTGTTTTATGTCTTGAATATACATTTAAATTAACTTAAAAAGTCAGTTCATTTTTTATTCACTATCACTTCCAGATTCACTTAATTGCAAATCGTCATCTGAGGAATGAAAGAAAAATTTTAATTTTTTTCAAATAAAAAAATTATTTAAGTTAACTCACTTAAAACACTTAGTTTAGGCATACTAAAACCAACTACACCATTGTTATTAAATTGATTATTATTAAATTGATTGCTATTGCTATTACCAATACCAACATTACTTAAACTATTATTCAAAGAGTTTAATAAATTATTATTCAAACAATTAAGTTTTTCATCATCAGAATCTATTTCAGATGATGAAGAAGAAGAAAAATCCATTGTTGAAATTGGTTTGTTATTTGTATTTTCAACCACATTTATTTTATTTTTATCAAAAGATTGTTCATCTTCTGATGAAGAAGATTGACTGGAAGAAGAAGAATCATCTTCATCTGAACTAGAAGAAGATGATGAAGAAGATAAAACTCCAATTTTATTATAATCATTATTTGTAAATGTAGATTTTGTTATATTCAAGTTTGTGTTATTTGCATTTAAAGTTGTAGCATTAAATATAGGCATAGAGTTCATAGTTGTAGATGGTTGATCTTTTTTAGATTCTTTTGTATTTCTATATGATGAACTAGGTACTGAATTATTTGTATTAGGAGAAGATTTATTTGAATTAGCTTGATTTTGTAATTTAGGAGAAACAGATTTTTGGCTAGAACAAGCTGGAGTAATTGGTCTTTGTTGATTTAAAATTTTAGATTTAGAACTTCCTTCAGCTCTAGTTCTTTTAACAACAATATTATTAGTTAATCTTTCAAGAGTAAAATCACCTGTTTCATGGTCAATTACTAAAACACATTCTTTTAAATGAGGTTTACGACTTCCTTGAAAAACAGTGAAAGGCGTTCCTGAACTTTCTACATTTGGTGCTGTAACAGTAACTTTATTTTTTTCATTAAACTCTATTGTTGCAGTTTGACTAGTGTCCACAGAAACAGGTTTAAAATCATCTTAGAAAAAATAGGAAAATTAATTTAACAAGTTTAATATAAATGAAATCTATCATTAAAAAAGAACTAAAAATAGTTTTTCAAATGAATATAATTAAGGAAATAAAATTATCAAAAAAGAAACTTTGTTCTTTGAACTTAACCCAGTCGATTCTGAAAAAGTTTTATTAAAGTTTTTTGCAAATTTTATAGTAAAATTATTTTAAAACTTATTCTAATTAAACTTTTAAAATTAACTTTTGAATTTTATTTATAAAATAGTCACACAAGAAAAGTGAACGCTTATTATAAAATTTTTTTTATATTCTTAAACTTATCATAATTTACTTTTACAAACTTTAATCGTTTTTAGAAAAAGTATCTTTCTTTTTATGAGTGTCCTAAAATTAAGACAAGATACCGTAAAAGTTTTAATTAAAAATACTTCAAACATCATCAAAATTTTATTTACTAAAATTATTTTTATTTAGAAAATCGTTTTCAAACTGTCCAACTTTTTTTTGAAAAAATTTTTATTCAAATTTTGGCAGCTTTTATGTCAACATAAAGCATTGTATTACTAAAAATAAACTTTTATCATAATTAAAGTTAAAAGAATTTAAAGAAACTGTTTTTCAAAAAAAAAAATTGTTGATAATTTAAATGAGAACAATTTTTAATTAATTTGTTGAACGTTAAAAGTAAAAGTAATTCTTTCATTTAATTTAGGTTCTTTTTTAAAAAAATTCTTTTTTTTAAGATACCTAAAAAAGGTTCTTATAGAAATTTTAGTTTAAATTTACTTACATCTAATCGAATGATATGATTCATTTGTTGTGTTATTATTAAACGCATTCTTGTTTGATATAAACTTTGAGTTACTGTTTGTTGAATTTGTAAAACTCTTTCCAAATTTTAATTCAAGAATTTCATTTGAAATATTTAAACGTTCACTAATTGTAGAAGACATTTTTGTTTTACTTTTATTTTATTTGAAAAAAGGGTTTCTTTAAAGAGAAAGTTTAAAATTAGAAAATTTAATTTAAAATTTTAATTAAGCTGAAAAAAATTGTTAATTACTCACATTAATTAGAATTATGGTTTAAAAAAGAACAAACATTATAAAGATAAAATTATAAACAAAATTAAAATTAATGTTACTCTTTACTGAAAATTTTTTCAAAACAAACAAATTTAACAGAAATTATTCTCAATCACATAAAATTTCAACGGAATGTTTCTAAACAAACATAAAAATATTGAAAAAAAAAATATCACAGAAAAAAATATCAGCTGATTATAAAGCTCTCCCATGTTCTCAACCCGGCTAAGACAAGCGCCGGTAAATCTATTTAATTTAGAACAACAATCTATTGTTGTCTAAATTTAAGTTAATTAAAAAAAAAAATTATTCTTATGATCTTTTATTTTTGAAGACCATATTTATCAATATTTACATACAGGTAGTTTTATTGTCTACAGGTAACTACTGGAAACTAATTTTCATTTAAACTTCATTTAAAAATTCATGCGCACAAACTGACAACTAGAAAAAAGTAAATGTTAATTTTCTAAAACTAAAGTTTTTGTATGTTTAGCATTATTTATACAAACTAATTTAAATTTTGCTTATTAAGAAAATTTATAAAACTTAAATACAGTTTAGTGAAAAGTGTTCATAAAATTTTTTTTTTAACTAATTCAAAAGATTTAAAGACAATCTAATGTGTATGCACATTAAAGAAAAAAAAGTTTCTTCTAATCCTTTCCTTAAAATAAAAACAAATTTTAGATAAAATTGAAAGTTTCAATAAAATATTTTAACTGAATTTAATAAATTGTGAAATAATTTCAACAGCCACAGGTGTGTTAGAAACAGATTTAATTTGCCTTTAATTATAACTTTTGAAATATTTAAATGAATGAAATAAGTTTTATAAAAGAGATAATGTTTAAAATTGGTTTTTTTAAAAGAAAGCTATTTAATTTTTAGAAGATTAAAGAATTGTCTTTATATTGTCTGTATATTCAAATTAATAGACAAAAAAATTGGAAAGTTAATAAAACTTATTAGAAATTTAGTTAAAAGAAACAAAAGAAAAACTTTAGAAAAATATTTTAAAAAAAGAGTTTTAAGAAAGTTGAAGAAGTTTTATAAAAAAGAAAAATTTTTAGAAAAGAAAAATTTAGTAAAAAAGAAAAATTTAGTAGAAAAGAAATTTAGTAAAAAAGAAAAATTAGATAAATTAGAAAATTTTTTTATAATTTTAAAGTTTAAGTTTTCAAAAAAAAATAGAAAATATCAATTACCTATATTTGGCAGTGGCGAATTTTAATTTAAAATATTTTGATCTTAAATTAAGAAAGTATTTAACCAAAAAAAGTAAAACTAAATTTTTTTTTCAATTTAAACAAAAATATATTTTCACACTTTTTATCAAATTTCTCATTAGTCATAAATGTTCAATATACTTAAAAAAAAAATTGACTTAAAAAAAAAATTATTAATTTTAAGCTTAATTAAAAATTTGTACTTCAAAACAACTTAAATCAATAAACTTGAAAACAATATTGAAAAAAAAAACTTTCAAAAAACTGAAATAACTTTTAATGAAAATAAAGAATTTAAAGCTAAAAAATTGAAAAGACATGAATGTGATTATTTGAAAGATCAACTTTAAATGAATACTTAAAATGAATACATAAAAACACACATAAATACACTCACACACAAAAATACAGTAACAGTTTCAACATGCAACTTTCAGTGCTAGACAAATATAAGCAGATTTTCTTTTTTTTTTTTTTTACCTGCTTTTCACTAGTTCATATAGCTAAAACGGTGTTTTTATCTTATTAAGGTTGTTTTTATTTTTTGCAATTTTTTAATTTCCATTTTTAAGAAGTAAGAGTTGATTAAAAAAAATTTTTTCACGTAAACTTATTTATCTTCCTGATGTATTCTTTGAACTTAATTTAGTATAAAATTATAATTTAATGAAGATAATAATGTGTAAACTAAAAAATTTTGATTTACTGAAGATTTAGAACTAAAAAATTTAAAAAAATTTGAATTCAGTTTAGCTAATTTTCTAAAACATTTAACTAAATTTAAAAAAATGAATAAATGAAACGTCATTAAAATGAAATTAAAAAAAAACTTAAATCGATTTAAAAAATTAATCAAAATTTAAAAAATTTGAAATTACCGCCAATGCTTGCTTGTTTATTTTTTTTCTTTTTATAGACTTCACAGTATAAAGATGTTCCCTTTAAAACTGTTTCAGCAAACGGCTTAATTTTATCGAATCAAAAAAACTATTAAAGATCAACTAATTTTCAAAAAAATTTAAAAAACTCAATCGATATTCTAATCAATAATCTTCAAAGCTAAACTTTTTATATTAATTTTTAATGATTTCTTTTGTCTTAATTCAATAAAAATGTCTCTTCTCAAAACTTTAAAAAACAATTTTTCTAAAAATTAAAATATTATTTTTTAAGAATTTTTTTCTATTAAAACAATAAAATTAATCAGAAATGAGTGAACACAATTTATTTAATGAATATGATCCATCATTACAGTATCATTCAATATTCAGGTATTTTCAAATGCCAAGTAATGATCTTAGTGATGAAAATCAAAACAAAAAATTAAGCTCAACTGAAAAACTTGTTTCTAGTTTAATTATATTTTTTATGTATTTTGTTGTTTTAATTACTTTTCCTATCAGTGGATGGTTTGTTATCAAAGTAAGTTTTCAATCTTTTTTATCTAACTAAATTTTTCAATACTTTTTTCTTTTATTTAGAAAATCAAATCTTTAGAAAGATGTCTTATTTACAGATTAGGTAAACGTTTACCTTTAAAAGGTCCTGGTGTTGTTTTAGTCATGCCTTGTATAGATAATTTTATCAAAATTGATTTAAATCAAAAAGAAATAACTGTTTTAAAGAATGAACCTTTACTAACTAGTGATGGTTCTTTAATTGAAGTTCAAGAATTCAAAGCTATCATATCAGTTTCTAATGCAATTAAAACAATAACCCAAATAAAAGATCCTCAAGCTACTGTAGAGAAATTTATAAGACTTTCTTTCAAAAATATGATCTCAAGTACTCATGTTGATGATATTGAAAAAAAAATTGAGTTTATTATGATGAATTTTGTAACTAATGTAAATTTAAATTTATCAAACTGGGGTTGGTCTTTTAAAACTATCAATATGTAAGTATTAACGATCATTGAAGTATTTGTTTAAATTAATTTTTTTTTTAAAGGCCTAAAATAATCATTAAAAATCGTTATGAACCAAAGAATCAAGTTATGAATTTACTTAAAAGTTATTTTGATCCAAAAAGTAATATTACAAATAATTGTAAAAATCAGACTAAAGATTCAAATATGAACTCTTTTCAATTGTTGAAAAAAATTTTCCATAACACAGATGATTATAAATTAATCAAAGAAGATAGTTGTGAAGATTTTGCAGGCAAAGACAAAATGATTGCTAATTTAGAAAAAATTGCTGAAAGATATATACATATGAATGTTTTCAATTATAAACTTTTTAATATTCATTTAGTGATCCAAGGAAAAAGTTTATTTTTCACTTATGACTCAAAAAAAAGTAAGTTTTAATTTAGTTGTTAGTAATCAACTAATTTTTTTTATTTTTCAGAATTTGCAATTAAAAAAGACAAAATAGAAAATGATACAATTCATTTTACTGTTAATTGTAAAACGATGGAAGATTTCCAAGTATTTGTAGATGAAAATGATACTTCTAGAATTGAAATAACGACAAAACTTTTTTAAAATAGTTTTTAATTTTTTAAAAAAATTTTTGACTTAAGTTTTTTAGCTAATTTCTTTGATTATTTTAATAAAATGAAATTTTTACTTAAACTTTTCTTTGCTATTTAATATACTAACAAATTTTATTTGAAAACCATATAATTGGTAATTTTGTTTTCTAGGTTTTGTTTGAATCGTATATTTTTAGGTGACAATGACTTATTTAAATTTTGATTATTCTTGTTTAATCAATAATAATTGTGAGTTTCTAATGAGAAGTAAGTTTTTTCAAAGAAATTTAGAAAAAATAGTACTGTGAAAGCATCTTAAACTGAAATTTTTTTTAATTTTCATAAATACTTAAATTGGTATTTTAAACTTAGTTATAACAACTTTATTAGTTACTTATTAATCTTATTTTAACTAAGAAAATACTTACAAAATTGTTCAATGAAACTTAAACTGTTTTTAAAAACTTTATTTATCCAACTAGTAGATTTGAAAATAATTTACTAATTTAACTAAGAATTGGTACTAATTCAAAATAATAATTATTGAGTAGTAATTCAATACCCCCACTAGTATTCAAAAATTTATATTCAAGGGGAAAATAATAATTAAAAATTAAAATATTTTACTGTTACATTAATTAAACTTTTATTTTTTTTTGCGGCGGCTTATAAACTTTCAGCTGAATTTTCGTAAAATTTCGTGTTATTTTTTTAATCATGTGCTTAAAAGTGGAAATTAAAAATATTGTATTTTAAATGGTTATAAAAAGTAAATTTTTTTCTTCTATTAAAAACATGACAAAAGTATACCAAATTTATAAGAAAAATTTAAATGGAATTGTAGAGATAAATCAAGATGTAGTTTTAAAAGCTAATCAATATTTATCTGAAGGCAAAATAATTGCTTTACCTACTGACACTATTTATGGAATTTGTTGTTTAGTAAATAATAACCATTCTTTAAATAAGTTATATGAAGTTAAAAAAAGAGAATTAAAAAAACCTATTGCTATTTGTGTTAATAATATAAATGATATAAAAAAATGGTGTAAAGTAACTGTTAGTGATGATTTGTTAATAGATTTATTACCTGGACCGATAACTGTTGTATTTGAAAGATCAAATCAGTTAAATAAAAATTTAAATTCAGATACTAAATTAATTGGTATACGTATTCCTAATGACAATTTTGTAAATTTATTAACAAAATTTAATAATCCAATTGCTTTAACTAGTGCAAACTTAAGTTCTGAACCAAGCTCAAGTTCTATAAATGAATTTAAAGAAATTTGGCCAAAATTAGATGCAATTTTTGATGGTGGAAAAATAATAAAATCAGATCCATATAAACTTGGTTCAACTGTTATTGATTTAAGTGTTAAAAATAAATTTAAAATAATAAGAGAAGGATGTGCAATAAAAAAAGTATTGGAAATTTTAGAAAACAAATTTTCATTAACTCAATTAGAGTAATAGGTTCAGTTTTTTATTAAAAAAAAAATTTTGTTTATCAGATAGAAAACATTTCAAATCAAAATTTAGAAAACATTTCAAACTAAAATTTAGAAAAATTTTGAATCAAAATTTGGCGCTAATATTTAATATTTTTCATCTACAAAGAGAGCGCTTATTTTTGCAAATTAAGTCACACTTTTTTGATACAATATAATGAATTTATTAAGTTGTAAAACATTTATAAATAATTTTTTGTTAATATTAAGTTAAAAAAAACTTTATTTTTGATTCATCAATAAATTAACAGGTTGAAAAAAAAGTATAAAATTAAAAAGAAAAAACTGATTTAGTTTATTTAAAAAGAAAACCAAACTACCTGTAACCTTTAATTATCACATCTGGTTTGAAATTAACAAAAAGTTGTGAAATAGAGAATTTTTCATTTCAAACTTATCAAATGCTGAACGTCATTAGTGCAATAAAATTATTTGCAATAATTTAATTAGAGAAAAAAATATTTTTTTGAGTTAAAATTTTAAATTCAAAATTTAAGTGCAAATTTTAAGTCAAAAATGTTTGATTATGCATCTCCAATTTATTCAAGTAATGGTCCAAGAATAAAAAATAGAAAAAGTACATTTGTTACTTATTTATTATGGATAATTGGTGGCTATTTTGGTTTACATCATTTTTATTTAAAAAGAGATCGTCATGCATTTTTAACTTGGGCAACTTTTGGTGGTTATTTTGGCTTTGGTCTGATACATGATTTTTTTTCAATACCAACTTATGTTAAAGATTATAATGAAGATAAAGATTATATTGAAAAACTAATAGAAACAATGAAAAAAAATAAAAAGCCATCTTACACCTGGTATCGTAGATTTTCATCTATTGCAATAGCTAATGTTTTTGCTTATTTATTTCAAGCAGCTATTCCTAACAAAGAGTTAATTGTTGAAGACTTAGTTTTCAAGATTTTTTATTTCTTTACTACAAGTATATGTATCTCAATCGGTAATCTTTGTTTTATTAAGTTTTCTTATTTTTTAATTTTTACCCTTTTAAACTTTAAAAAACTTTTCTAATTTTTAAAACTAAAATTTTTTTTCTTTTAAGGTATTTATTTAGTTGGTAACATAGGAAGAATCAAAGGTTCCTTTTTATCAGCCTTTAAAATTGCTTTAATTACCTTACCCGTTTTCTTTATTTATGATCGAGGTGTCTTATTTTCATCAATTATCTCTACATTTTTATTTGAATATTATAGTATATCTTGGAGAAGATTTAAAAATTTAGATCAATCATTTTATAAAAGACTAATCATATTAACATTTGCTGCTTTAATATATATTTCTTTATGGTCATCATGGATTTATTTTAATTGTTCTTATGTAACAGAAGAAGGTGAAGAAGTTAAATGTAGAAAATTAATGATTGATTTTTTAAACTCACCATCAGTAGCAGAAATAAAACAATTAATTCGAGATATTAAAATTTATATACAAGTTTATGGTTTAAGTAGTTTAATAGATGAATTATTTTCTGTACTTGGAACACAATCAGAAGAACAAGCTTTCAAAGTTTTGTCGTTACCTAAAAATGCATCAAGTCAAGATATATCTCAAGCATATCGTCAATTAAGTAAAAAATATCATCCAGACAAACAAAAAAATTTTGATGATAAATTAAATGCAGAAGATAAATTTATTGAAGTTCAAAAAGCATATAGAGTATTATTAGATAAAGGTTTTGTAAGTAGAAAATTAAAATGAAAATTTGTTATAAATGTGTTTTCAAAAAATATATTCTCATTCCTTTTGTATTATTTAAAATTCATTGTAATAGAAATCATTTTTATGAAACCTTTTTTTTGTAAAAAAAAATGTCTTTAGATGATGATAATTTAAAATCTTTTACTGTACATTATTTAAATAAAAAAAAAGAAAAAAGTAAATTAAATAACCAAATAATTGAATTATTGAAATTAGGATACAAGAGTTCAAATAGCAAAGAGTATCTTTATTTTTTATCAAAAAATTTAGAAAACAAATGGTTTATTAATGAACAGGAATTTCATTTAATGAAAATAATTAGAAAATTAGAGTTAAATATTAAGGACTTGAATCAACAATTAACTTTGTTAAGAAATAATTTTAACAAAATCAATTTAAGTGATGTTTATGCTTTGAAAATCGATAAAATTTTTCTTCTAAAAAAAGATGATCAATTCGAAGATGTTTTCGAAAAAAATTTGTTTCATGATCATGAAAAAGATCGTAATTTGGAAATTAAGTTTATTAAAATGATAGAAAATGATTTAAGACTGCTTTCTAATTTGAAAGAATTTATGCAAGCTAGACTAGAGCCTAACTTTAAAGAGACAATAATTCAAATTAAAGAACAATGACTTAAACTATTATTTTATAAACTTAATTTTATTCATCTTAAATCTGGTATTTTTAGATTCTATTTGTTTGAAAGAATTAAGATTACAAATTTTATTTTTAATGAAACTTAAATTATAAAATTACTAATAAATCTTTTAAATTGATTCAAAAAGACTCAAGAAAACAAGCCAATAATATTGGATTTAACATTTATTAATCATTTGTGGTTAAGCTAAATAATGAAAGCTAATTAACAACAAAAAAATTTAGTATTAAGTAAGTCATTTTCATTGAATCTAGTTCATTAAAAACATGCTTATTCATTTAACTACTCTTAACTCAATTTTTATAAAAAAACTACAACTACTTTTTTTAATTCTTCATACTTTTCTTTTTTTACACTTTCTCTTTACACTTTTCTTTTTCTCTTTACATTTTTCTTTTTCTCTTTACACTTTTCTTTTTCTCTTTACATTTTTCTTTTTCTCTTTAAACTTTTCTTTTTAATACTTTTCTTTTCAAAAACTAAGAGCTAAAAAGATTTTACTTTCTATTTTACATTAATAATTTGAATATAAAATGTTCTAATTATTTTCAAAAATTATCAGTTGTATTTTTACTGATTTTTCGTTTAATTTAAAATTTTTATTTAGTTTTATAAGTTTTATTACAATTAACAATGAATACTAATTAGAATTTTCATTATTTTTAAGTTATTTATATTTTGTGTTAAAAGACTACAAATTTTAATTGTTTTTCTAAACTTGTTTTGCTGATAAATTAGACAATTCAAGTTCACAATTAGCTAATTTATTGTAAATTAAAGGTTGTAATTTTTTTTGATTATTTTTTATACTTAAAGTTAACGCTTCATTATATGTTTCAGAGGATTTTTTATAATCATTAATTAAAAAATATAATTCACCTAAATTAATTAGCGAAGACAAAGTTTTTTCCAATTTTGATTCTACATCAACTGATTTATATAATATTTTCATGAAATAGCTACAAATTTCTTCTTGGTATTTTATAGCTAAATTCAAATTATTGAGTTTTCTATTGCATTCAACTAAATTTCTCAAACCGTTTATTATGATCTCAATTTTATTTGTAGTCTCAGCTAAAAATAGATATTCTTTAAAATTCAAAATTGCATTTTCAAAATCATTTAATTCAAAGTAAACATTCCCTAAAGAGTTTAATGAAGCTAAAATTTTTTCTTTATCATTATTATTTTTTGAAATTTCTAATTGTTTCTTATAATAATTTAAGGAACATTCATATTTTTCAAGTTTATAATAAGCTGAACCTAAGTTTTCTAATGCTCTGAATTGACCTTTAAAATCATTCAAATTTGTGCAGCATTCTAAATCTTTCTCCATTGAATTCAAAGCATAGTCATAATTTTCTAATTTCCAATATGCAACAGCAATCGATGAATAAACTGAGGATTTTAGTTTTTGAGATGCTGTATTTATTTTTAAACAACAATTTAAAATTATAGATGATTCATAAAAATGGTCTAAAGTTAAAATATGTTGGCCTATTAAAGAAAGTACTAAAAATGAATTTAACTTCGATTCAATTGTTTTTAACTGATTTATCGAGGGTTCAATTGATTTCCAAAAACTTGTATCAATAAGAGTATTTAATAAAGTGTCTAATATTTTTACATTATTTTCATCTAATTCTAAGCCTTTACTAAATGCAATTATTGCTTCTAAATTTTTATTCAAACTTTTCAATGCCATTCCTTCTCGATAATAGGCTTTAATTGAGTTATTATTTAAATTTTTAGCTTGTATAGCATCTTTTAAAGATAAATCATATTTTTTTTGTCTATAAAAAACTGCAGATCTATTGCAAAACAAAATATAGTTTTTATCATCTTGTTCAATCAATTCATTATAAATTTTTATAGCTTCATCATAATTTTCATTCTCAAAATTAAAATTTGCTAAACTAATTTTTTCATTTAAATTATTCATTTCATTAACTTTAAATACAAATTAGTCATTTTGGAAAAACTTATACGTATGAAGAAAACTTTAAGAAACTTTAATTTTTACTAAAATGTTCATTAATGATTGATACTTAAAAACACAAATACTTTAAAGTAAAGGGGTCCTTTTATAATTTCAAACTGTTACCTGTTGTATCTATTTTTTTTTAAAAAAGTTTTTTGGAAAATAAGATGAAAAAATAAAACAAAAAAGTATTCATTTCTAACTAAAAATTAATAGCTTAACATAAAGTAAGCTTAATTATTTTGAAAAAGCTTCAAATCAAAGAATAAGAAGTTCCTTGAAATTCTGTTTTTCAATAAAAAATAAGTTTATGACACTTACAAGTTCAGACTAACATGATAAAATCTGTATAGAAAAATCAGAGAAAACTAGATAAATTCAAAAGAACTTTAGTAGTAACTAATGTTTATTATTTTAATTTTTATTGAAATTGTTATCATTAAGAAAAAAAACAAAAAACGAATATGTTAAAACTAAAAACTTAATTTATTACACTTTTAATTTATTAATTCAAAATTACTTAATTATTACAGATTTATTTTGATGTTAATAACTAAAAAAATTATACAGTCTAATTGACATTATTGAATTTAAAACTAATTCTTAATTATTTTTAATTTTCTTCCTTAGCAAGTTTTTCTGCTTTTTGTTTAACTTCGGCAATGTCACCAACCATATAGAAAGCAATTTCAGGCAAATGATCTAATTGACCTTTTAAGATACTTTCAAAACCATTAATAGTATCTTCTAAAGATACGAATTTACCAGCTTGACCAGTAAAAACTTCTGCAACTTGGAAAGGTTGAGATAAGAAACGTTGGATTTTTCTAGCTCTTGCTACAGTCAATTTATCTTCTTCACTCAATTCATCCATACCTAAAATTGCAATAATATCTTGAAGAGATTTGTAATCCTAAATAAAAATAAATATTGATTACTCTGAATAAAAAATTTCAAATTTGACTTACTTGTAAAATTTTTTGTACACCTCTAGCAATTCCGTAATGTCTTTGACCTACAATGTTAGGGTCCATAATACGAGATGTTGAATCAAGAGGATCTACAGCTGGATAAATACCTAATTCAGCAATACCTCTTGAAAGTACAGTAGTAGCATCCAAGTGAGCGAATGTTGTAGCTGGAGCAGGATCAGTTAAATCGTCAGCTGGTACATAAATAGCTTGTACAGATGTAATTGAACCTTTTTTAGTTGTTGTAATACGTTCCTGCATAGAACCCATATCAGTAGCTAAGGTTGGTTGATAACCTACAGCTGATGGAATACGACCAAGCAAAGCAGATACTTCTGAACCAGCTTGTGTAAATCTGAAAATATTATCAATAAATAATAATACGTCTTGACCTTCTTGATCACGGAAATATTCGGCTACAGTTAAACCGGTCAAAGCAACACGAGCTCTTGCTCCTGGAGGTTCATTCATTTGTCCGTAGACAAGAGCTACTTTAGATGATTTATCTTTTAAACTAATAACACCTCCTTCAATCATTTCATGGTATAAATCATTTCCTTCACGAGTACGTTCTCCAACACCAGCAAACACTGAGTAACCTCCGTGAGCTTTAGCTACATTATTAATCAATTCCATGATAAGTACAGTTTTACCTACACCGGCACCACCAAAAAGACCAATTTTACCTCCCTTAGAATATGGTGCTAATAAATCTACAACTTTGATACCAGTTACTAAAATTTCTTGTTCTACACTCATTTCAGTATATTCTGGAGCATCTTGATGAATACCTAAAAATTTATCAGTTTTTATTGGTCCTCTTTCATCAATTGGTTCTCCAATTACATTCATGATACGACCTAAAGTTTCTGGACCAACTGGAATTTTGATTGGGGCTCCTGTATCTACAACTTCATGTCCTCTAACTAAACCTTCAGTACCATCCATAGCAATTGTTCTTACAATGCTTTCACCAAGATGTTGAGCTACTTCTAAAACTAATCTTGGTTTTCTTTCGGAAACTTCTAATGCATTCAATATTGGAGGTAATTCTCCTTCAAACTGTACATCTACGACAGCACCAATTACGGCAACAATTTTACCATTTTTACCAATAGCAGCTTTTGGTTGAGCAGCTACATGTCTTTTTTCTAAAAATTAATTAAAGAAAAACAAAGGACAAAAGGGCATTAGTATAAACATTAAGAAAAATTTTTAAATGAATAACAGCTCAAGAAATAGAAAAAAATTAAAAAGTTCTAAGTCAATCTATTAACTAATAATTAAAAATTAAAATTCCAAAATTTAAATACACGTTTTTTAAATATAAAACTTTTAGTAAAATGGTACTTACGGTTGTAAGCAGCAGGTATTAATTTAGCTGATGCATTGTTCAATTTTGATAAATTAACTGCTGGCTTTGCCGATTTAATTACGACGGAAGCGGCATTCTTACAAACACCTAACATTTTTAAATTAAATTTATTCCGATTCTGACCGAAATGTAAAAAACACGGAATGAGAATGAAAATAAAAAGAAGATTTAACCTTTAGACAATTTCCACCAGTTCGTCCTTTAAAAGTTAAAAAATGCAGATGATGGCGTGTAAAACGTTGGGGATCGTTAACTAATTACAAACTGAAATATTTTTTTTCCATAGCTTGTTGAAAAAATTTAAATTGAAACTATTTTTTCTTAAAAATTTATTAGACTAAATGAATATAAAATATAAGAAAGTACTTTAAAATAATTTAATTATTTACGTAAATTTTATTATTAGAAAATTTAAATTTGAGAAATTTTTAAATCAAATTATACGATAATTGAATTTGGTTACGAAAAATAGAAAAAAAGATTCTTCTAAAATAGAAAATTGAAATAAATAAATTGGTCATAAAGATAATTTAATCAATAAAGGAATTTAATGAGAATACATTTGAATAAATAAAAAAAATGGATAAAAAAATTTGCCAAAAAATAATCGAAAAACAAAAAAAATTAAAAAGAAAACAAAATTTTGGATAAAAAGATTTAAAGATTCAAAAAAGAATTCGAAAAAGGTTTATTAAAAATTGAAATAAATAAAATGAAATTTTTTTCAAAATAAATTTATATTTTTAGTTAAAAATTTAATTAAGAACTTTATTTAAAAAAAAATCTGAAAATTTTAGATAAATATAAAGTCAAAAGTTTAATAAATGCTTAAAGAATAATTAAAAAAATAAATTTTCCTATCAAAAAGATGGTGAATTCTTGATTTTGTGTAAAGAATTTAAATAAATCATATTTTAATTGTATTCATTTCATACAAATAATCAAACTTGGTACTAAGACAAATAATATCGGTCTATTGGCTATAAAAACTATTTTTTTGATTGATACCGTTTATTTTATTTTTGATCGGTGGATATGTATAGTATCAATTGTTTTAAATAGACTAAAATTCAAAAGGTTAAATGAAGTTTGATTTTATTTTTTTTTGATGTTTTTAAACTTTTTTAAATTTTTTTTTGTTTTTTTTTTAATTTTTTGGTTTTTTATTTGTTATTTTGAAATAATTGCAACTCATACGGTCAAGTAATTTCAAACAAAGTATTTTTTTTCTCAAAATTCATTTAATGTGATGGAGAAGAAGATGAAGAATTAATGGATAGACAAGAAGATGCAATTGAAGAGTTAGACAAATTGTTAGTATTAGTTCCATTTGATGAAATTGGAGTAATATTGTTACGATTGAATGTTGGCGTAACTGGTAATGAAGCTGAATTGTTTCCATTGTTTAAAACAACTGGTTTTTTTAGTAATACTGAATTACTTCGACTTGGACTTTGAATTGCACAAATTTCACCAGTGATTGGATTTCTTCTAATTGCTGTTATAATTAAACATAAAATTTTATATTGAATTAAACATTTTTTTATTAATTAAGCCCAAGTAGTATAAGTAGCATCAAATAAAATTTGCAAGACATAAAAAAAAGGAGAGAAATAAATTAATATTTATGAAAAATTTCTGTTTTTTAAATGTTTAAGTATTGATGAAATTAAGTTTAACTATGTATTTAGAGTAATCGTAATAGGATTAAAGTTCTTTAGCAATTGAGTATTCAAAAAACTAATTTAAATGGCCTTAAGGCTAAACATAGATTTAAAAAACTGGTAAAAAAATTAATAGTTTTGTATTCTAAGACCATGTTAGTCTAATTAGGCTAAAGATGCAAAAAAACTGATTTAGATATGCTAAAAATAAAAATGTTTTGTTATTTAAGTAAACTCAATTATATCACAGTACCATAACTCAATCCGCTAAAACTAATTCATTTTAAAAGAAAATTTATGGCTAAGTAAATTTCTTATGTTTCTAGATCACTAGGCAACAATTTTTTTTTGATTTACTTATCAGTAAAATTTTTCTAAGCATCAAATCTGATTATAGTAAATTTCTTTTGGGGTGTTTTAAGAAATTTTTCAAAAACTAATTTAAATTTGAAAAGATTTTTCAATGTCAAAACAAGAACAAAATTTTTTGGCTGATAATTAAAAAATTTTGAAAAAAATTTCAAAACTGATTGTAAAAATTTTTGTCTCTAAAATGTGCTTTTTATAATTAACTTACGTGTATAAGTAGAAGCAGCTTTTGTTGCAGCTATTTTTGTCACACATGGACTATGTACACTATCGAAGATTTTACTTTGAAATAAATTTTTAACACGACGTGGTGAATTTTCAGCAGGTCCAAATAATCGATTTTTAGTATCTTCACAACGTGATCCTCGTCTTGATGCTGGTCTAGAATGGGTTGGGGTAGAAGCTAAACTTCTTTGTGATGTTGGGGAATCACCACTTGAGCTAATAAAAAAAAAAATTTTTTTTAATTATTAATGAAATGTAAAGATTTAAAGCAGAAATTATTTTTGAAGCCAAAACTTAGTATTTAAACTTAATCTTAAAATTTTTTTTATGAAGAAATAATTATTCTCTTAATTTTTTATAAGCTTTTAAAGATTATCAATTGTTAATGAAAAAATTGTAAGCAAAAATTAATTTTATTATTTTTAAATAGAATTCTGTTAAACTTTTTCAAATTTTAATTAACAAAAGATATTTTTAAAAAAGTTTACCTTAAAAGCTCGGTGGTGTTTCTAGGTGCTGATGTCTTGAGTACACCTTTTATTCCGCCATCTGCAGAAACCAATGATACTCTTTACCATATGAATCAATGAATACAATTAATCAAATTAAGATAAACAATCATTTCAAAAAAAAAAAAAAAAAAGAAAAAATAAGAATTTGTTTTGGTAAATTTGTTAATTTTTGTATCAATTTTTTGAAAAATTAAGCATCTTTAGGAAAAAATTAATTTTTGTGAGTTAAAACTTTTTTAATGAAGAAAAATTTACATTTTGACTAGTTAATTTATGACCTTAAGCTGAATAATTTCATGAATTAAAAGAAATTTTATTAAAACGATAAATAATGAGTCAACATCTGGAATGATGGTCAATTAAAAATTGGAATTCGCCTCTTGGCACAATAAAACACCAGCTTAAGTGCTTATTTTGTAGGTTTTTTTTTAAATATCAGAAAACAATGAAAAGTGAAAACTAGTTTCAAAATCAAATAATAAGTAATTTTATGAAAAACATAATTTAGATGACCAATTGTCATTTGAGGATTGTTAATTGATTAAAGTTTTTTTTTCTATTTAAAAGATTGGCATATGTACATTGAAAAACATTTTCAGACATTTGAATGTGCAAACAAAATTTTAACAAATTTGCAATAAATATTTGCTTTTCAATTCAAAAAAACATTAGAACAATTGAAAACTATTTTAAAAATATAGCTTCAACTTTTTAACTCTTTTTTTGGCTGATTTATAAAAAAAAAAAAAAGGTTGATTAATTTATGCCTAGTAAAGCTTTACCGACCTTAATAATTTAAATAAAGCATTTAAATCCTCAAAAAGCTTTTTGAATTATTGACAACATACATTTTACGTCGTCTGAGCGGAACTAAACTATTTGAATTTTAGATAAAAAAAACTTTAATAAAGAATTCAAAGCTTGTCAAAAAACTGAAAAGATGTTTTTTAATCAGTAAAGTTTAAAAAGTATAAAATACACAAAAAATATATTACAAAACGTGCACATCAAATTCAGCTAGCTGCGAATTCAATCTGGTGAAATTTTTTACACGTGCTTAAAAGCTTTGACTCATCACAAAAAAAAGAAAATATCTTTTTTTTTTATCAATTTTAAAATGACATTTCTTTTATTCAATTAAATAAGTTTTTTTTTAATTAAAAATTTGTATATTAGCTATAAAATTTTGAAAAGCTTAAGTAGATAAAGCTTAAAATAAACTTTTGAAAAAAATTAGCTTAAATCAAATATTAATTTAATAATCATTCATATTTTGACAAAATTAACTTTTCCAATTAAATAATTTCCTCAAATCTGTCAAAAAAATTTAAAAACAGAATTAATTAAAATCTAAATAAAAAATAGAAGAAAATTCCTTAGTAACAAATTAAAAGTTATAAAAACAAGTTACTATTTTAAATAGTAAAATTTTAATGAAGGGAGGAGTTTTTTTTATAAAAAAAAAAAACCTTTTCGAAATTTTTTTATAGCCAATTCTAAGTTCGAAGTTTAAAAGCATAAATTTCAAACTTTTTCCTATTACTCATCATATAACTTTCTTTAAAAAATATTCGATTTATAGTCATTAATACACACAATTGGATACATTGTTTTGTTAATCTTTCAATGGCCTACTATTTTGATCATTTTAAGTTCGAAAAAAAATATTAAAAAAAACTTTTTCTTTTTTTACTGGACTTAAAATGTAACACGAACTATTTTTAAATTTATTCAAAAATTTTCTTTTTTTTTTATTTTAAAATTTGAATTTCAAACAAAAAAAAATTCAAAAGTCTATCATTAAACTAGGGTGAGGTCTGCAGTGTAAATTAAGCATAAAGTTCTTTTTTAACTAACACAAGATTAAGATAAATACATACAATCGAATTCTTTTTTTATTTTGATTATCTGATTGCTGAATGTTTTATCTTTTTTGAATTGAAAATTTTTTTTGATTAAATTTGCATAATTTTTAGGGAATGTTTTATTTCATAAATAAACTTTTATTATATTTCATAAGGTGTTGAAAAGTTTAAAATTATGTTTCAAGTATTTAAAAGCAAAATTAGGTTTAGAAAAAAATTGAAATTATATTTAAGTATTTGAAAATTTATGTAAAAAGCATTTTAAAAAAAACTTTGTGTATGAAGATTTAAAACTAAACAAATTACGTTAATCATTTAAACGATAAAAGTTTTATGTAAAAAAAAATTGAAAATTTTAAAAATTAGCTAAAATAACTAAATTAAAAAATGATAAATCTAACTTTAATTGAAACTTCATGAAAGTAAACAATTCTAATGATTAAAAAATTGAAAAAAAAATTCAATTAAAAATCTTTTGTTTAAAATTTTACATAAAATATAAACAAACAAAAAAATGTCAGTAACACATGTTTTTGTGGTTTGTTTAAGCCACAATTTTAAACAATAAAATGTTACAATGAAAGGTGAGAATATTACCATCAGTTTTTTTTAAAAATAAAAAAAGCTTGTTTTTAAAACTGGAACTTGTTGAAACAAATTAAACGTGTTGGGTTTTAAATTTTAAAACCCTTAGGAAAAAATTTGAGAAAAAAATAAGGTTAAAATTAATTGAATTGTTTCTTATATTTGTAACAAAAATTGACGATAATGATTAAAAAAGTTTAAAATTATTAGTTTGTAATGAAATATTTTATTAAACCTAATTTTATTAAGTCAAATAAAACTATTTAATTAGCTTTTTGTCTAGCTCAATGAACTTTATTACGAAATAAAAAAGTAATAAAAGTAAAAAGATATTAAAATTAAAGTATCAAAATTTAACTTTTGTAATAGACACGTTTTTCGGTGAATCAGACAACATAATATGGAATTAAAACTTTATTCACGAATTTCTGACTCATAGACCGTTGACGTTAGTTACATATGGAAATAAATGATTAGGAAATTAAGTTAACCATAATGAGTCTGGTTTTTTAACTAAAAATAAATTTATATTTAATATTTCATAAAAAAAGAAAGTTTCTTAATTAAATTGATTTTGAAAATAATCTGTCTAGTTAAACAAATCACTTTTAAGTTTATTAAAATCAATAAAAATTAATAAAATTAAAGAAGCAAAAAAAGAATTTTAAAAAAGTTTATATTAAAATTTTTTCAAACTAATGAAACTTTTTTGTTTTTAGAAAAAAAATTTGATTTAAATAATAAGGGTCAAGTACTTGAATACAAAAGATTCTAACAAAAATTCTAATAAAAGTTAAAATTTTAAAAAAATCAATAAAAATTGAAAAACAATAATTTTTGTCTGTTGAAAGAGATCAGACAAAGAAGCTTATAAAATGATTTCATGAAAAAAGACAATATAAAACGCCCTTTTATTAAACTTTTAGCTAAAAATGTTTTTCAAAAAAAAAAAAAGTAATTCAAATAAAGGTAAAGATTAAAAAATTAATTAATGTTAAAACCAATTTACTTAAGAAAAAGAAAAAACAAAAGTTCAATTCCACAGGTATTAACCTGTTTATGTCAAATTTTTTAATTTACAGCATTTAAAGTCTAAACAATAAATTTAGCTAAGTGAATTAAGTAAAATATTTTTCAAGTTATTAAGAAAACAAAGGGTTAAACAATTTTTGAAGTAGACTCAATTTTGAAATTAACAGTGAATAAGGCTTTTCCTGTATATTTTTTTAACTACTGGTTATTTACCTGAATAATTAAAAGCAATTGAAAAAAAAAACTAAAATTATAGTTTGAACTCTAGTCAGCATTAATGTCTTTGATCATTAACATTTTAAACCTTTAGACACAAATTTAAATATTTTTTAGATTTAATTCTAAGCGGATGTGTGGGATATGGTAAATTATCTTAACTTTATTACTTCAACAAAAGTATTTTTAAGTTTTTGCTTCAGGTAAAAAATTAGTTTAAATTTTTAAGCAAATAAAAAGAAAACGAATTCATTTTAGCAAAAAATTAATTAAAAACAGACTTTACAAATTTACCTTTTGTTTTTAAAATATTAAACAAACATTTAGCTTAATTAAAAAAGTAAATAATTTAATGTTACCAGAAAATTAAAGGTTTAAACTTCGAGTCTAAATTAGTTGCGATTAAAATAAGCTATAAAAATAATAGAGTGAAATAATATGATAGTTAATTTCTAGAATTAATTTTAGCTATTTATCTTTCTTTAGCAATAAATAACAAAAAATGTGTAGCAGTAAAGTAGCACTTTTTCTATTTTTGAGTGGGAGTCTAATGACGCATGTAGGGCGCATCTTTTTCTTTTTTAATTTAAGATGTTTAGTATTAACTCATGCCACATAAGCAGCACATGCATTTAAACTTTTTTTATGTTTTTTTAATAAAAAAAAAAGAAGTAGAATGTGGCTTAAAACAGGTCAAGAAACTTAAGAACAAAGAGATTGCTTGTCGTTTTTATTTTAAGTTAAAGAGGAAGAGAGGAATTGCAACAAAAACCATACACATCCTAAAATTTATTATTCTAGAAATGCTTTTTAAATAAAGATAAATTTTAAAGTCAAAAAATGATTTACATAGACTTAAACTTGTACTTGAGATAAAAATCTATTAAAAAAAATTTGACTTTTCATTTACCATAACTAGTCATTAAGCTATTAAACAAGCCATTTTTTTCAAAGCTATAAAAACTAACCCCAAAAAATTTATTTACACAAACTATTATCACCTTTAAAAGCCACTAGAAATGTTTTAACTTTTTCAAGAACTTAAATGCTTTCTTTAAAAGCCAAAAATTTTGAGAATAATTAATTAAAAAGTAAATTATCATCATTTTTATTATGTTTAGATTTGGTTTTACTTAAAGGTTAGTCTAAAATTTATGACGGTTCAATTTTTACGTTTCTATGGCAATATTTTAAGTAATTTTTTTTTGTTTGATGCAACTGAATGAGTCACACTTGACTCATCATCTGAAAAAAATTTTTTTTTTTTTGGAAAAAAAACATCTTTTGAAAATTTAAGAAATGTCAAAAATATTGAAAAATTAACCAGTTTATTGTTTTTCTGTTAAAAATTTAATTTAAATTTATCTTTTGAAATAATTATTAGTCTAAATAAGTTAAGTGAGATGGAAATTTAAAAAAAGACTATTTAAATTTTAGCAAATTAAATTATAATGATAAGCATGAAAATAAGTTAAAATAATTTTGAACAAATTTTAATTAAAAGATATCATCTCTAGACGAATTTAAAAATAAATTTTAAGAAATGAATAAACTTTAACTGTTTTTTTAGGAAAAGCAAAGTTTTTATTTAAAAAAAAAAATTTTTTTTCTCAAAAATTACAAGAAAAAGATTTACCTTTTCTGAAAAAACTTTTAAAAGTTAAAATTATAATCTAAATAAAAAACACCTGCTTTTTATAAATTAGTATTGTCAAGGTTTATCTTTATGACCTTTTTAATTATAGGGTTTGTAGATAAAAAGTGACATTGAACACCTAAAAATACAAAATAAGTTTAAAATTTCGGAAGCCGCCAATCAATTGGAATTACAGTAAAAACTTGTTTAAAGTTAAAAAATTGTATCAAATTTTTATAAATTAAAACTTTTTGCTTGAAAAATTTAAGTATCAAAAAGATTATTTTTCCAAAAAAAAGTTTAAAATTTGAATGAAAAATGTCATTTAAAAACTTAAAATCCTAATTTTTCTTCTTTAAATTAGGCTTATTTTTGTAAATGATTAAAATTAAAAAATTGATGAAAAAATTTTTGATAAAAATTTGAAATTATTTTTATGAAAAAAAAATAATTATGAAAAATAGGGCGATTTAAAAATGGAAAATTTAATCTTAAAATTATATTTTGAAAAAAAGATCTAAAAAAAAATTTTACTAAAATTAAACTTAAATTAATTTGAAGAATAGTTGAAAACTTTTTTTTTAGAGTAAAATGTTGGCCTAATTTGATTGATTGAATTTATTGAATATGAAATTCAATGTCGATAAAAAAAACGGTCATTTTCATTTTAAAGCATCTAAATATAAAGATGTATTTAATGAAAGCTTAATAATTTTACTTTCCTTCTAAAAATAGAGCTTCTTGAAATTTTCTTTAAATGAAATTGCAAATTTAAAGAGAAATTAAATTTGACCTGTTGATCTTTTAAAAAAAAATTTAAGTTGAACAATAAAAATATGAAAATTTATTTTTAAAAATTGAATAAAAAAGAATTGATAAAACTATGGTTGAGTTCTCAAATAAAATTATGAATGTATTTAAAAATTAATATGAGATTAAAAAATGTAATATGATTCGTGCAACAAAAAAAAACAGTTTTAACAAAAAGTTGATGAAAAAGTTCAAAGTTTTATTCTTTTTCATTAGATTTATATACAATTAGAAAATAATTTTTTCACTTTCGTGATCGCTTTTATTTAAATTGAAAGTTAGGTTTTAAAAAAGAAAGGATTAACTGTAAAAATAATAAAACTTGAAGGTTGTTTTAAATAATAAAAAAATATTGTGTAAGAATTGAATAGTGACCAAAATTGTATTATTGAACTTATAAAAGTTTTGCTAACTTTCAATTAAATTTATGATAAAATTTAAACAAAAAACTGAATGACTTAAAGAAAAAAATGCTTAAAAATTAATTAGAAAAGATTAAATGTATAATAAAGATAATTATTAAAAAAATAATTAAGAAGATTAAGCTTCATTAAGACTACTGAATAAAGTAAAGAATGCAAATTATTTAAAACATTAAATAAAAATTAAACTAAATGCAATTGTAATAAATCAAAGTGACAATGAAATTTCAATTAAGTAAAATTTGTTTTAATGAAAAAATTTAAAAGTTCACATATCTATTTTATATAAAAAAAAAATCTTGTTAGATTAGTCTCATATTTTCTTTGTATCAAAATTAAATGAAGTAAAAAAAAACTGTCAAAAATTTACATATGATATAAACTATTTTTTGTATCAAAAGTTTTTGTTAAGCTAGCATTTAAAAAGTTTAATGGGAAAACTTTTTCCTATTTTTTTTTTCAAAAGCGTAGTAGAAAACGTACATAAAATGTTCAAACTTTAATATACAAAACTTTAATATTTTCTCTCTTTTACACAGACTAACTTCACACTATGAAAGAACGTTAATTTAGTGTTTTATAGAAAAATTCAGTATTTTAGAGAAAAAATAATTTTATAGAACTTTTTAATGGTATTTTAAAAAAGAGAAAAAAAAACTTTTGTAGTATTGAACTTAATAAAACAGTTTTAAATGTTTCAACTTAAAATATAACTTTGTATATAAATGTAAAAATATTTTGTTCACAAAAACCTGAATTATTGGAACTTTAAAATAATTAAAAATAGTTTTAAATATGCAAATCGAATTTTAAAAAAAAAAGATAAAGGTCATTTAAAAAAAATAAAACATCAATTTAAAGGTAAAAAAAATAAGTAGCGAGCGTGAGAGTAAAATAAAAAGTGTGTTTTTTGTATGAGTGTGCTATGAAAAAAAAAAGAGAGTAAATAATTAATGGACAAACAACGATGGGATGCCTTATTATTTAGATAAAAAGAAAGTCGCATGTTTAATCAAACTAATAATCACAAAAAATTAAATGGTTATTTTTAAATTATTTTTCAACAGACAAGCAACAGGCTGATTTGAAGAAAAACAAGTATTATATTAAGAACTACAAATCAAAAAAAAAAAGATGAAAGAAATGACAAAAGTCTATTCTTTTTAAAAATAGAAATAAACAGAAACATTAAAATGATGTTCTTCATTAACATTCTCATCAAATTTTAACAACCAGCTTGATGAAAAAACCAGAGGGGTGCAAAGATTTAAATTATTTTTGAAAAAATAAAAATTCATTCAAAATGTTTTATGAAACTATTTTTATGAAAATTCATTTTAAAATATTTGGAAAAAGTTAATTTTAGTTTTAAATATTAAAAATCTATTAATAAAAACGGTTTAATCAAAAATAATTGAAATTTTACAAATCAGCAGAAAGTGAACAAAAATTAACAAAACTTATAAAAAATAAATTATCAAAAAACTTATAAAAACAAAAATAAATCAAAATAATTTATAAAACAAGAGAACATTAAAAGTTTTTTTATAAAAATAAATCAACAGAATAAAAACAAATATAAATCAAATAAAAATAAATCAAAAACTTAAAAATATTTAAATTAGATCTAATAAAAAAGTTTGAAATCATAAAAAAATTAACAAAAAATAGTTCCAAATTTAGATATTTATATATCAATAGATGGAGTATCTAAACATAAGACAATTTTTTATGATAAAAACAATAAAAATGATATAAAAAAAGACTAATATTTGTTGTAACTAAAAATAAATTCTAATTGTAATAAAATGAGAAAACAATTTTACACAGAGAATAAGGACAGAAAAATTTTATTTGAATAGTTTTAATGATAAAAAATTTTTGAATAAACATGATTAAAAAAAGTAAAAAAAAAAAAATTTTTTTTAATAAATTTGTTTACATAGCAAGCACATGTAAATTGAATAAACTTTATAAAAATGTTATAAAATTAAATTTTTGTTTTTTAACTTTTAATTACGAACAATGAATTATGGTCAAATTGATACTATGATAATTCAATTAAAATAATCATAATAAAATTATTTCAAATAAAATTAAACAAATATTGCCATATTAAAAAGTTGAAAATCTTTTGTTTAGAACTTGATTTCAAATATTTTTTAGTAATTAAAAAGTTTTAATAAAGTTTATTTAAACTGATAAAATTTAAATCTATTTAATAGCAAATAAAAAATTCAATGAACACAAAATAAACAAAAATTAAACTCATAAAATTCACCTAAATTCTTTTAAAAAAAAATAAACTTTTATAACCATAAATTATTAAAGAACTTTTTATTTAAAACACAATCACCTTATTGCTAAGCAACTTTATATTTCATTTAAAATAAAAAAAAAACTTTTAAAAACGAAAGTGTTTTAAAAAATCTCAAAAATTTTAACTGTCATCAAACCGGAAATAGTTTAAAATCAAATAAATTTTTATTAAGGTTACAAATTAAAATTTTAATTAGCTAAAAGTATATCATTTTATATATCAAATTGAACAAAAATTTAAAAAAAAAATTCCGAAAATATTTTCTTCAAAAATTATGAACAAATTTTTTTCTGAATTAAAATTTTATTTGTATTTCAAGAATCCAACTTTTTAAATAAGTAAATAAATTTTTTTTTTTTATAAAAAATAACTTACCGTTTTTTACCACGGCCAACTCTATCCAATTCAATATGATGAAAATCGTAAACAGAAGGCATTTTCGATTTGTAATTTATCCTTTCAAATTAAAAAAGAAGTTTATTTATTTAAATTTTTGTTTATATTCGACACTTGGTTTTTTTTTTAAAAAAAAAGTATTTCTTTTAAAGAAAAAAAAAACTTTTTCCACTAAATTTCACTTTTCTGATTGAAGAGCTATGAACACTTTTAACTCTTTGAATGAATTTTAAATAGTTTAGTAGATACTTGAAAAAACTTTCAAAGATTATTTTTTTTTTTGAAATAAAAGAATTTTGTTTTTTTAACCAAATTTTTAAGTATATCAGAAAGCTATTTTTTTTTTACACCAAAAATTATTAAGCGAGTGATCGAGATGAAGAAACGTAATGATTTTAAAACGAATGAAAAGAAACATTTTTGTTCGTTTTAAATAACTTAAGACCAACCTTTTTTATAATAGTTGATTCATAATTAGTAACGCCTAAATAAAAAAATTTTTTAGTAAAAAAGCTAAAATAAATAAAAAAAGTAGCTACTACTTTTATAAATCAAACATTAAATTTAGCTTAAAATTAATTTAGTATTTTTAAATTAAACTCCGCCTTTTGAAATACCCTTTTTTGAAAATATATAAGGACACCTATGAAGTTTTAAAAGAACTAAAAAAATTATACCTTAAAAATAGGGTTTTAAATGATTTTTCTTTGAATTTAGTTTATCGATTTTTTATTAAGAACTAACTAGAAAATTTGAAGAAAAAAATTTCAAAATAATTGTTTATTTAAAATTAAGTTTAATTAAAATTTAATTTTTCCCAAAAAAAACATTGTTTTAAACTCCTTGAAATAATTGTTTGAATAATTTTCGAATTAAAGTTTTTAATTCCTAAAATTATTATTAATAATTTTTTATCAAAACTAATAAGATATTTTTTTATAAAAATTATTAGTAATTTTGAAGAATCACCTTAACTATTATTAATCTTTCAATCAAATACTTTAATTTCTTAATAAATGTCTATTCTTCATTTTAAATCAATTATTTATCTTTCCTTTGAAACTATCAATCAATAATAATTAGAATTTCATTAAAACCTTAATAAAATTTTAAATAGTAACTTTAGGTTATTAATTGATTATAATTCAAAACCAGTTTACAACTTTATTTTTTAAAAACAAAAACTTTTAAAAGTTAATTTAATAACTTGGTCATTTGGCTTAAAAAAGTTTTAAATAAAAATTTAAGACAACAATTAATAAAGATATAGATGATCAGAGAACGTTTTTTTGATTACTTTATTTATAATTTTTCAAGGTTTATACTTGTTAATTCGATTAGTATTGTTAAAAAAAAAGTATTTTTTATTAAATTGACCATTTTGGTTCTAATTGCCAATCAGGTATAAAAATCAACAAGTAAAAAACAGATAAACAAGTTGTATCTAATTTTTTTGGAATTTATTCAAATTTTTTTCATAAGAAAAGAAAAGTACTTGAATTGATAAATTAAGATGTTTATTAAACTTTGATTGATGGACGAGATCTTCATAAAAAATGTGAGTGTGTGTGTAAATCATCAAAAAATTAAAATAAAACTTAACAATGAATAGACAACAAATTAAAGGTACTGCTACCTACAATAACAACATAAATTTAAAAATAAAAATTTATGATAGCTCTGCTTTTAATCATATATGCCTCTTTTCAAAGCGATTGATATTTTCATTAAATTTACATCTAAATTTTGAATAAAATTTTTTTTTTGACAAGTAACTAATTTTAAGTATTAAGCTGTGTAAAAATTGGGTTTTGAAAACAGATTCAAATTTTATGATGTTTTGAATTAATATTAAATAAAGATTTGAATACAAACATTTAATCTTAGATCAAAAAAAAATTTCAAGTTAAAAAAAAAGATGAAAAGATTAAACTTTGTCATAAAACTTAAAAAATATCATGTTTTCATTAATTAAAATATATCATCAAAAAATGTTTTTCATCCCTTTACCTAAATTAAATTAATCTTTTATCTAAAAAAGCAAATTGTCGACACAAAAATAAGATAATTTTAGTGGAAGAGAAGAAAATTTCTTTTTTACAATTGGCTATTTTAAAAAAAAAAAAGTGGTCAATAAAAAAAACAAAAACTAAGTTTAACAGAAATTTTTTTTTCAAAAACAGCAATCAAGCAGCTTAATTGAAGTTTTAAATGATTCGTAGAAATAGACAAATCTTAATTTGCATCACAATCAACATTTTTTTAGTAACTTAGTCGCTAAATTTAGGACGCTTACAATAAGAATCGAGTTTTGAAAATTTTTTTATTGTGGCTTTTTATCAGAGACAATTTTAAAAAAAAAAACAGTTAGTTTAAAACAATCAGTTTTCTTATAAGTTAAGTATAATTAAAAATGTTGTAAAATCTAATTATCAAACATTTTCAAATAATGAAGTTCTTTTTAATGAAAAACTTTTTAACTCAGTAACTTACTTTTTTTTAAAAGCTTCATATTTTTTAGTGAAAATAATTTTGATTTGAAGACTAATTTAATTCTTATCAAAATAATTTGTTTATCTTAATCATTTGAGCACCATATTTAAATAAAAAAAGAAAAAAGCATCAAGTAGATTACAGTTTAAGATAGATTATCATGTGAAGATTTAATCTTAAAACTGTATCAACAAAAAATTTTTTTATGCCGCTAGCTATTCATTTGAATACTTGAACTTAATCTTTAAAAGACTAAAAAAGATGAATTGTACTTTGAATAAATTTTTAAACAAATTTTTTTTGTTAAACTTGTTATCTACTATTAAAATTTAACTGTTGTCAATTTTTTTTTTTGAGAATTTTTCAATGATTATTTAGGTAAAATTTAATTAATAATTTTAACTTAATAAAAATTTTCTCAAAAAAAATAATTTTATAACGGAAATGAATTTTTTTTTGGAAAAATGTAATTCAAAAAGATAAAAAAATATGTCAAAAAGATAATGAAAAGTTTAATTTATCAAAAAGCTTAAAATTTTTTAAAATTTTTTTTAAGGGAAAACCGTGGACGCGTGTTTATCAAATTATATTTTGGTAAATTAAAAACTAAACAAAACTTGATTTAACCTAACTGTTATACCCAAAAAAAGAAAAAAAAGTAAAATGATGCAACTTAAGAAGCTATTTTTTTGTTAACCGTGATTACTTGATTGTAAAAAAATATTTAATTAAAATCTTATCGATTTAATTTTTAGTTATAAGAGAAAAATACTAAGATTAATATTACATATAAAATACAGTTAAGTTTTTCTAAAATAGCAAATTGTTGCAAACGGCTATTTAAACGGATCATAAAGCAAAGAGATGGTGATAATGATTAGTTTTTCTTTTAAAGAAATAATTTTTTCTTGAATGCATTTGGGTATATGCAAAAAGTTCAAGCGAGTTCACTAAAGATGAGCTTAATTTAAGATTAGGATAAGGAACAGCTGCTTTAAAAAAAAAATTTTTTTTGGTAAAATGTTTTAGTAAAATTGATAATCAAGACACAAATTTAATGCAATAAAGTTTAAATATTGATAGACTATTATTTAATTTAGGCTAAAGAATTTAAAAAATTTAAAAAGAAGCCTATAATTAGCTAAAATAAATATTTGTAACATTGATTTAATAGATTTTTTAATGATGTTTCACAAGTTTTTTGAAAATTTAAACTTAGGAAACTTTTTATGTTTAAATTGATTATTAATTAAAGTTTTTTATTTTAGTTATAAAATGGTTAATTAAAAAAGTAATAAAAATAAATCAAATTAGATTTTTTTATTTGAATTAGCTATTTGAATGTTCTAATTTAAGATCATTTATTCAAATTAGATTAGAATTTTTTTTTTGAAAACAAGATTTATCATAAGTAAAAGTAAATTATTTTATAACAAAAACCTGATTAAAAATAGTTTTAATAAACTTATAATTAATTTAATTGGTATTTCAAAATTTGAATAAAAAAATTTGTTCTGAACAAAGATTAAATTAACTGTTGAATAAAGTGAAAGTTAAACATTGAATTTCATCAATTTATATTTAGAACTTTTATTTTTGAATTTCTTTTCAAAATTATTTTTTACTACTTATAACAGTTTAAAGAAAAACAGTTTTTTAAAAGAAAAGTTTTTAAGAAAAGTTTTTTAGAAAAGTTTTTTAGAAAAAAAAATTTTGTTAAAAAAGTTTTTGAAAAAATTAAAAAATTTTCTTAAGAAAAAATAATCAAAAAACAATTTTGAGTTTTCAAAAATAGATTTATGTAGACTTATAATTTAAGTTTATCTTTTAATTTAAATTACTATTCAGAGTTTATTAAGATTTTTTTCTTTAACTTAGTTATCAAAGGCTTGAATTATAAAAAAAAAATTTCTTACCTTTAAATTGTTTCACTAATTTAAAAAAAAAAACAGCTTTTTTAACTGTTTCAAAAACTCGATTTCTTGTTGATTTTTTTTTTAATGAAAACTTTTTAAAAAGTTTCTTCAAACTTTTTTTATCAATTTTCTTTAAACTCTTATTAATTTTTTTATAAAGTCTTCTTAAAATTTAAAATTGCCTTTTAAAACTGTTTCCAAAAAACAATTTATAGTTTATTTATCAATTTTTACATCAATTTAAATAAAATTTTCAAATAAAATTTTTTTTTTCGTTTAAATTTTATTATACATATTTAAGCTTAATTTTTGTTTAATTTGATTTTCGTTTAATTTGATTTTTATTTAATTTGATTTTTATTTAATTTGATTTTTACTTAATTTAATTTATATTTAGTTAAATTTTCATTTAGTTTAATATTCATTTATTATAATTTTCGTTTATTTTGATTTTATTTGGGCTCTCGTTTATTTGAATTCTGATTTATTTAGATTTTTGTTTATTTAAATTTTTGTTTTTTTGAATTTTTATTAATTTTGGTTCTTATTAATTTGGGTTTTTAATTACTTAAATTTTTATTTACTTGAATTTTCTCTTTATTTTTGAAATAAAATTTAATTTTAAAATTTTTCTTCTATAAACTTTATTTAATTTCTTGTTTAAAAACATAAATTTTTATCAAAATTTAATTTTTATCAGAACTTTTAAATCCATTTTTTAAATTGAAAAAACCACAAAACCTGAAATGATTAATTATTTTTTAGTTTTATTTTTACTTAATTAAATTTTTAATTAGGTTTGTTGAGTCCAGGAAGAAAGAACAATAGGGAAAAGATTTTTTTTCTTGTTAACAAAAAAAGATTATCTAAATTAGAGCAGCACACAATAGTAGGTTTATCTTATCTTGGTATCAAAACGATTATTCTGATCTTTAAATCTGCTTCTTCTTTTTTTTTTTTTTTGATTACCACACACATTTTTTTTTATTCTAAAAGTGGACAGTAGTTTTTGAGTTAAAATACAAACCTTCTTAACTAATTGTGAAAAGATTAAAATAAAGCTTTGTTATTTAATAAGGCGAGTATTAGTAAGGAAATAATTTTTATAAGTATATGAGTATTCTGTAATAATTTTGTGTTTTATGATTTAAGTTTATAAAATTTTTCTTTCTTCCAAAAGATTTTAACACTAAAGTCTCAATAAAAACTAATAAAAACTTTTAATAAATAAGCTTCAAAATTTTGTTTAAAACAATTGCATGTTACACTTTTTAGAAAAAAATTTTAAAGAATCTTTGTTTTTTATTTCAAACTTAATTAACTCTTCATTTTAAACGTTTTATTAAAACATCTTGTTAATGTCAACATTTAAAACTATTTCAACAAAATGTCAAAATTTTTTTACTTTTTTAAACATTTTTAAAAGGCTTTTACAAATTTTTAATAAAACTTTTTAATAAAAGAAAGACAAATTAATTTACACATATTAATCATCTTTTAAATAAAAACTAAAAATTTTTTTCTTTTTATAAGTTTTTTTAGCATTGAACTTGAACAAGTTTTGTAACAATTAGCTGTATGATTGTCAAAATTAGAATTTTTTTTGTAACAGATTGCCTAAAGACATTTTTAGTAAAAAAAAGAAAGAAGGAGATTTGATTAATGAACAAAAACAATATTAATTTGTTGTGTTGAGAGTTTTTTTTTTTTTTAAGCTTCACATCACACTTGTTGCTGTGGTTTGGTGTTTAAAAAGATGTTTAAGCTTGATTAAATATCCGCTTTATTTTATTGTGTAAAGAATTTTTATTGAATACAGATAAGTTAAAATCTTCTTTTTTTTTTAGTTCAATTTCATGCAAAAAAGATTCTTATAAAAAAATGTAAATAAAAAAAGTAATCTTCAACTGATATCCAGATCATGTTTTTTTGGGTTTTTTATAAATTTAAATTAATTATTAAGTCTAAACTTTATTAGGCTAAAAATTCTTTTCTTCTCTAATTATAATTTAATTATTTTTTTATCAAATTTGAGTAATCTCAAGAATATCAATATAGAAAAATTTAATAAAGACAAAAGGTAATTTAAAAATAAATTTTAAACGTTTTTTAATGCAAAATAAGAATAACTTCAAGTTATGAATTTTTTAATTTATGTAGTAATAAACAAAAGAGTAGATAAGTCTACTTAATATGAATGATTAATTACAAGTGAAAAGCTGTATTCATTTATTTCAGCAAAATTGTTGACTAGCCAACCTAACCAAAAAAAACTGTCAAAATTTTTATATATTTTGGTATAAAATGAGTTTGATTTACCAATTTTCAAAATAGATTAAGTTTATTTTTATTTTTCAAAAAATTAAATTTTTGACTTATTTTAATGGTCGATTTTATTTGTAGATTTCGTATATTAATATGTACAAGAGACCATCATCAGTTTGTACAGAAGGATTTTTTAGGTTAACCTCTTTGTTCGAGTTTTGATTCTTGATTGTAGATCGTGCTTCTCTTTCTTTTTTATTCTAATACATTAATCTTTTACGAGTTGCATGTGCCCAATTTGTTTAAAACAGATAAAATATATTCTTAGAAACACTTTTTTTTTTTTTAAAAATTTTGATTAAAATATTTGTTAATTTCTTTAAATAAAGCTTGTGCTTCTTAGTTTAGACAAAAGACCAAGTATTTTGATTGCACGAGCAATCGAACTAGTTTTTTTTTATATTTCTTAGTATTATGATTCATCCAAAACAAATCGCTTGTTGAATGAGAATTAAGTTAATAAAAGTTTAAAACAATATTACCTGAATTATTAACAAACAAAATGAGTTTAAACTAAATTGTTTAAAAAAATTCTGATCTGGAATTTTAAGCTTAAATAAGCACGCGTTTAGATTGACTCAAATTGAAACATTCAGCAAGCTCATCAATATTAAAGTTTTTTTTTTAAGATGATCCATTAAAAAAACAAACTAATTGGGCAGATTCTTAGTTTTAGAAAAAAATTTTATCAAATAAAAAGATGCTCTAGTAATTGGACAAATTAAAGAGGTTATTCTGATGATTATTTTGATTTTTGGTCTTTAATTTTTTTATTTTGTATTATAATTTGTTCAACAAATTTTCAACCTGGCAGTCATTTTTTTAAATAAAACTTTTTAACTTTTAATCTAGTCTAACGGTAGTTTTCAATCATTTCTTTTTAAAGTCCAAAAACTTTTTTTTTTTGAGTATCAATCAAAATACCGCACCTAAATCAACCTACAATTTAATTGATGGACATTAATTAATAATTTTAAAAACTAATTGAAATTCTTTCAAATTTTCTTAATTAAAAATTAAATAATTTCTTAAAAAAATGAATTTAATGAGGTAAAGAAACAATAAAAATAGGAAGTTTATTTAAAAACAATTTAAGAGTAAAACTTTTTAATAACTTAGTGACCTCTTTCAAATATGAATACGCCATTTTTAAGTGAAAGCATTTCTTTCTTTGAAATTTAATTGAGGCTAATTAAAGTAAAAATATCGCCTTAATTTAAATAATAAACGACAAAAATATCTTGATCCAATTACAAAGGTGACAACACAATCATTAAGTAAATTTTTTTTTTTGTTAATGATGAATTCTATTCTCGAACCAATTTTATCAAAATGTTTTATTAAAATATCCCTTAATAAGATTTAAAAAGAAAAAAAACTTGATCATAACTTAATGATATCTGTTAAACATTAAAATCTTAGAATTAATAAAGTTTAACAAAAAAAAAATTTTTTTGATTTAATTTCAACAAATTCATTAAACTAAAAAACCATTTTTTAATTTGATTTAAATAGGTGAAGAGGAGTGCTGAAAATATTATTAAGCAGAATAAGTTCCAAAAATTCGAAACTTATTTCGAAAAACTTTATTAAACTTTTGTTAAACTAAATTTTATTTGAAAATTTCTTAAACTTTTATAGCTTTTTAAATTTATTTTTAAACTTTCTTTATTTAAAAAAGAAAATTTAAATTTTTTGATATAATTATTTTAACCAAAATAACAGTTTGACAATAGTTTGTCAACTTGATCTTTTACTCAATTTAATAAAAAAAATTTTTTTTTTAAACCACTTTTAATCATTTACTATGTTTTAACATCATAATCAAGGCTGTGAATTTAAATTTCAAATTACAGCTTAATTGTTATTCAGTTTTAATTTTAGTATCATATAAACATTAAAAATTCATCAACTGTAATGACAATTTTTAACTTAAAATGACTAGATGAAATTATTAGACTAATTTTTGTCGTTTAAAAAATGAATTCATTTTGAAACATTTTTCTTTTAAATGGATTAACAAATGTTTATCGACAATTTTATTCAATTATTTTATTAAAAATATTAACTGCTAAATAGTTACAATAGATGAATAGTGTCAATTCAGGATGTCTATTGCTAGAAGCAATTTTAATGATCATCAAATTATTTTTTCTAAATAAAAAGATAATCTTTGAATAACTTTTCATCTAAACATTAAACTTAAAATTACTACCAAATTAACATTGAAACACATAAAAAATAATTTAAAAAGAAACTTTTCCTATTAAAACAAAAAATTCATTAGTTTAGAATGAAATTACTTAAACCAAAGTTTATCCTTTAGCTACATTTTTTACTTAAACCTGTCTTTGTCGTTACATTTTATAAAAAAAATAATCAAACATTTGCAAAGTATCACTTAAGGGCGCTTTCAAAATAAGATTTTTCTTCTTTTTTTTTTTTGCTACCCATCACCAATTTAACATTTTCAACTGTCTAAATTTTTCAAATTAAATTTAATTAAAATTTGGATTTTATATTTAAAAAAAAGTTCTCTTCAAACTTGCATCTAAATTAGCATTTTTAAAAAAAAATTCTTTTAACAATTATAATCAAAACTTATCTCAAATATCGTGCATTTAAAAACTTCTATCTAAATTTCAATAAACCTGAATTAAAAAGAACAAAATTAGAGTCAATTTTTGATTATTAAACATTCAGTAAAAAAAAAATTTTTTTTTTTTGATAAAAACAATTCAACTGAATTATAAACCTAAATATGAAAATTTTCCAAGAAAAATAAGTGAACTATTGCAAATAAAAATTCATCTTTTTCTTCAAAAAAAGGATTTTAAAAGTAAATTGACAAATTAAAATAAAACATTTTAAGTTCAACTAAGCTTTTAAATTAGTTCTCAAATTAGCTTAAATTTTTAGCTAAATAAGTTAAGTGAATAAAAGACTGCTTTAAGAAAGTTTAAAAATTTAACAATTGAAGGTTTAGAAATTCATCTTTTGAAAAATCACAAAGAACAATTAGAAGAAAGTTTTTCTTAAGAATTTTGTTAAAAACTTTTTCTCAAAAACTTGTGCCTTCTATTGAGAAAAGTCAATATTAGATATATGTTCAAGAAAATTGTTTAAATTGCCACAAACTAGTAACTTTTAAAGAAAAAAATTTATTTTATTAAACAAAAAAAACTTATAATTTAATTTTGTTAACTAAACACATTGAGTAACTAGTTTCAATTAAAGTCAGTTTAAATTTATTGTTTTGTTTATCTACCATTTGTAATGGCGTAACCGGCTAAAAAATAAAAGAAATTAAACAAATTATATTGAAAAAAAAATAGATAAAAAGCGTAAAATAAACAATTAAAAAAAGATTTTTAAGATTAATATAAATAAGAATCTCACGTTTATTGATTACGTGTTGAAGAATTAAATTAAAAAAAAATTATTAGAATGGGTACTTACATTTTTCATTAAAACCGTTTGGTGTAAGTAACAAAACATTAAATAATTTTCTTTCTCTTTTAACTGGTTCATATCTTTGTGGTCTTAATTGATTAGCTGGTAATCTTTTTCTTACAATTCTAAGTGGAGGTGTTTCTTCATATCTTTGTACAAGATCAGGATCTTCTAAATTACGAATAACATTATAATTTAAACGTCTTTGTTGTTCAGAATATGAAACAAATAAGATCAAAATACTAAATAAAACCTAAAATTAAAATATTCAATAAAAGTTTGATAAAAAAATATAATTGAAAAACTTACTAAAAATCGCATCTTCATATTATTTTCTTTATCTTCTTAATTAAAAAAAACAGAAAATTTAAAATTAATTTAAATATCTGTAAAACTTTTGAAAATTTAGTTCGAAATGTAAGTACTTATAAAAAGATAAAATGCTTTTATAGCAAAAAATAAATATCATTGAATTTTTGTATATTTGATTGTTAAAAAAGTTTTTAAATAACCATTGATTTAATCAATTTAATTTAAAAAACAAATTTAAATTAAGACGCCTTTTAAAATGATTTTTTAATTCAAGAAACTTATTAATTTGTTTTAATTAAAGTTTTGTATCAACAAATTTGGTCTTTGTATTTAATTTATTTTAATTTTATGTAAAAAAGCTTGATGAAATTTTAAAACAATTTTTTTTCAAAACTTGAAAAGAATTTTAATTTAACTCTTTTTTGCAAGATAAAAGATAAAAGATGACCTTCATTTAAATTGATAAAATTTTTGGTTTTTTGAAAATTTTTTTTAAATTAATTTACCATTAACTTATGATTTTTATTAATTCACAAAGTTAATCAAATAAACTTATTAACCTTTACTTTAATTATCTAGTTATTAATTTGAAGTACATAATTTTATTCGTTTTGTTTAACTAAATTTATATAAAACTTGATCTAATTTTAAATAAACTATTTTTTTAAATCTTTTTTATTCAAAAACATATTTTTTTTCTTAATTTTATTGCACAGATTGTAGTTCAAAAGTAAAAATTTTCTCCTTTTTGAATGAAGTTCTAATAGACACACCCTAAATCTCATCAATAATTAATCAAGATAACATTAAAAAAAAAAAATCAAATAACCAGAAGGACCATGTTGATCAAGAATATCATAATGTAAAAACAATAAAACATAAAAAATCTAATTTTAAGCGCATGTTAAATTTATATTGATTTACCTGATCTAAAAAAATATTTCTAATTGACAGTTAAGATTATAAATGGGTCAGTTTAAAAAAAATTTTCTATATTGATTTAAACTTAATCAAAGTTTTTAATCAAACTTATATATTATAAGTAAACATTTTATTTAATAAATAAAACTTTTGTTTCAAATCTTGAAAATCAAAGTATTTTTTTACCAAGTAAAATTTATGAGAAAACATCATTGAAAAAAAACTAATAAAAAAAAATAGGACATAAATTGGGTGAAGTGCGCCTAAACTACCCAATGTCAAAAATTAGTGTGTCAAAAGATCTATTACCTTTTTAAAATCTTAATATTAAAGAAATGTTTTGTAATAAAAATTATTTTGGCTTTCAAACTATTAGATCATTATAAAAACTGAGTTCAAACTTTAAACAACATATTTGTGAAATTTTTTTTTTTTTCTAAAATCTGTTTCAACCAAATGTGTATTTCATAAAGTTTTCATCATTTATTTTGAATAATTTTCTAAAAAAATTTAAATTTTGAAGAAATCTGAGTTTTATAAAAATTCAAATTATTTAGATTAATTCTATTTTTAAACTTAATAACTGTAATCAAATAATTTAGTTTCATGTTTCTCTTAATAGTATTTTGATATTGTCTTTGTAATTTTAAAGTTTTCGTATAATTTATGTTTGATTAATTTGATTTTACTTTCTTTTTAATTTAAAAAAATATTTAATCTAAAAATATTATTGTTGTATATTATTTTTGAATATCTTTTTTAAACTTAATTCCATTAGAATAATTTCAGAAAAAATGGGAGATCTAAAAATTTCAAACATAAAAAGATCTGAAAATTTAGTCAAATTACTTATTGTTTGTTTGAGTTTGATTGGTTTTTCTTTACTTTTAGTTGGTTTAAAATGCCATAATAATAACATCCACATTGCAAGTAATTTACATTTCAATCGACTTATTGCAGCATCCTATTTTCGTCCTTTAGAACCTGTTGCAGAAGCAGAAGCTACAGTTGCAAATGAATTAGAACAATCATCTTCCAATTCATATGAACGTATAAACAGTAATTCAAGAAGTGAAGCTCATCATCTTTTTGAATGTGTTTTGTTTAAATACAAAATAAAAAATTCTGAATTATTTTTATTGTTAACTTATTTTACTTATCTATTTATAACCTGCATAACATTATCTGTATCTTTAATATCAGAAGGTTTCAATAAAAATATGGATGTTATCTTTCATATAATAGGTTTTTTCTTATATCTTTGTTCATCTGTATGGATTTTAGTTGAAGAAACGGAAGTTGGTAAATCTTATGAAACAAGAAAAAATATTGTTGCTAGCGCTGTAAATAAATTTTTTTTTCCTTTTATTTTTTCCTTTAATAAAATTTTTTTGTTTCCTTACAGAGCATCGGTTTAGTGTGTGGAATGCTTCATTTCATTCATGCTTTATTTTGCATAAAATTTTCGTAAATTAAAACTCTGGTAATTGAAAGCTTTTTAAATTTTTAAGTAAGTTAATTTCAAATAGAGAACAAAAAAAAATGTTCACATCATATAATCAACAAATTAAAACCAATTCATATTATAAATTAAAAATCTATGAGCTTATGATTTAGCTTTATCTTATAAAAATTTTATCTATTTTCAAATGTAAAAATTTCTTGCTTTAAACAAAAAAATCCAAAACTAACCAAAATTATGAAAACTAATACTTTTTTATGTTTCGTTTTACATCAAAACCAAAAATTTTCTTTTCTAAATAAATCTAAAGACATTATTTTTTTGGATCAATTTCAATTATAAAAGATCTTATTTTCTATTAATCAAACAAAAATTTTGAATTTGTAAATTATTTAAATAAAGTTATTAGTTAATTTATTGAGGTTTAATATAATTCATTTTTTACAGGAATTGTGTTCTAATTAAAACTTTAATTAATTTTCCTAAATTAAACTCTAATTAATTTTCTTGAATTGAGCTCTAATTTTGATTAAACCCTAATTTTCTTCATTTTTTTTTATAATTATTCATTTTTGAAACTAATTATTTTTTGATCCATAACTTAAATTAAAAAATTATTGTAACTATTTGAAAAATTCAATAAAAATTCTAACATTTAATTTTTAGTAGCAAGTTTTGTGTTAAAATTACTGAAACTATTTTAAATGAACTTATAAACAAAAATTTCATACTAAATAAACAAATTTTTCAGTAAAATTGTTTTTAATTAATGTAAATTCTTAAAAAAATCAAAAAAACTATTCAAAGATGATTAAGCAAATATTTCATTCAATAGAAATTTTTATCTAATTAACTATCAAAATTACTAATCATTTTTCTTAAAATTAATTCTTTAAAAATGTAAACACTTAAAATTTGACTTATATATTTAAATGATTTTTCTAAAATTAATGTCTATACATAATATGATTCATTAGAAAATTTTGTTTGATTTGAATTAAACGAAAAAATTTTTTTTTTTTAAGAATTTAAATAGGAATAGTAGTGTTTTACTTACTTTTGATTAATTTTTTAATATTCATGTTTAGCACGTGAACACTGATCAAAAGTTACTCATTTTATATTAATTTTCTGTCACTAATAACTCAAAAATTCTTCAAAAAATAAAAGATAAATTTTTGAATTTAAGATATCTTTATCTATAAGTTAATTTTTCTATTAATTGTTGTTTCAAAGATCTAAATATTCTTTTATGAAACAAAAAAATATATTTCTAAATTAAAATTTTAAGAGAATTTAATGCACTCAACACAAATTAATTAAAATTTTGTCAAACTTTTTGATGACATTTAGTTATTTTTTTGTTTTAAACAATAATTTTCAATGTTTATAGCTAATTAAAAAAGTCTTTAAATTTTAAAATAAACTAGAAGATAATTTCTATAAAAAGAAAATGTTTTTCAAAAAAATAGAAAACAAAATTAGTTTTCTAAAAGATAAGAAGATTTTTTTTGATAATTTAAAATGCTTATTAAACATTTCAATAATTATTTATTAATAAGAATAAAATTTAAATATTAAATAATTATCAAAATTAAAACTTGGGTTTTTGAGGAGAAAAACATTTGATAAATCTAAACTAAAATAATAATAAACAAATAAATCTTTAAATCAGAATCAATTAGAAAAAAATACCCTCTACAGCTTTTCTAATTTTTTTTTCTAAATTAATTTCATAAATATCTATTAGATGTAACTGTTACTAAGTGTCATAAACTAATTTTATTAAAAATTATTGACCGATACTTTAAAAAAAAAAGTAAAAAATCCTGGCTTATCCAAAAATTCATGTTTATCTACAAGAAATAAATTTTTAAATAAATAATTAATTAAATTAAAGTTCTTTAATGAAGAAACAATTAATTTTTTACTACTTATTGAGAAGGTACTAGAGTTTTAGAAAATTTTTATCAGTTTAAAATTTATCTTTTAAAAAGTTAACACTTATATTAAATCATAATTACTGATTTTTCAAACTAATTAAATGAATGGAAAACTATCAAAAAAAAAAGCATAATCTATAATTAAATTGTTAATCCTTAATTTTTTTATTTATTTAACAAAAATAAGCTTATTATATTGTTTTGAACTAGGTTTTCTTTTTTATAAAAACGATTTGAAAATATTCAATTATATATTCTAATAGATTTAGTTTATAAAAGCATCTTAAAATAACTTTAATTGCTTAAGCTTGAAAGTATTTAAATAGCAGTGTATATGATTTTTATCCTCAGTTTAAAATAACAATTCAAGCTCAATAATTTCATCAAAATTTTTCAAGATCAACTTTTTTTTAATTTAAATATTTTTGTTTCATTAATTTTGTAAAGTTAAATTAAATTGTAAAGAAAAAAAATTAATTGTCTAATTGAACAAATTTTGAAAAAACCTTCAAAATTATCTTTAAGTATAAACCTTGTAAGCTCTTTGAAATTAGTTCAAGAAATTAATAATTTAAATCGTACTTATTCAAAACTCAAAAATAAAAATGAAAAACTATTTTTTACTTTTTTTGATTTATTTAAACTTTTCGTTTATTTTTTTAGGTAATTTTTTTGAAAATTTTTTTTTTCTTTCTTATTAAAAATAAAACCTTAATTTTCTAATTTTAATTTTCTAAATTTTGTTTACTAAAATTTAATTTTCTAAACTTTATTTTCTAAACTTTATTTTCTAATTTTAATTTTCTAAACTTTATTTTCTATTTTTAATTTTCTTAATTTTCAATTTTCTTAATTTTCAATTTTTTTCTCAGCTCAAAAGCTAATTTTCAATTAAAATTAAAACTTATTTGATAATTAAATTTTATTTCAAGTCTTCTTTTAAATTTGAATAATTAACTTTTTTAAAATTTTTTTTCTCTAGTTAATAGTAAACCTTTAAAAGAAAAAGAAAACCTTTTATTATTAAATATATTAATTAATAAGAGTCAACAAAACACAGAAGATTTAAAATTTATTGAAACAAATTCAAATTTATATAAACGTTCAAAAAGAAATAGTTCATGGTGGTTATTATGTGGTCGTTTAAAAAATTGTCAAACAACATAAATTAAGAATTAAAATTTAATAACTATCTTTTTTATATGTTTTGTAAATTTCAAATATTCACTTAATGAAACTTAAATTTAAAAAACTTAAGAATGTTTTATGTACAAATAATTAGAAACAAATTATTTATTAACTATAAATTATACTTAGGTCAAACCTAAAACACAAATTGTGATAATTAAAAATGACTTAATAATAACTTATGAAACTTTAAAAAACTTTAAATAAAAATTAAGATAAAGATAAATATTTTGCTCTTATTAAAAAAAATTCAAGTTCAAAAATACTAAACTGAAGATCAATAACTTAAGTATATTAAAATTGACAAAATTAAATTATAAGGAAATACCTAAGTATAAATTTATTTGAAATAAACAAAAAACTTAACTTCAATACAAATGCTCAGGTTTAAATGAAATGATTTTTATTTAAAAATTCAAGGAAGTAAATTAAATTAAATTTAGTGGTAATTTGAAGTATTTTATCGAAAAGTCTTTAAATCAATTTAAATTAAGAATAAAATGGAAAGTTTAGGTGAAGACTAATTTTAAGTGATAAACAAAAAAATCTTAAAAAAAAAGTTTTTAGCATAAATTTTTTAATTAATTTAAATTCATTTCATTATAGTAAACACTTAAAAATTTATTCAACTGTTACTAAGGATCCTTAATATATCTATTGGAAAAATTTATTTTATTTCCTCAAGTTACTTGACATTAAAATGGAAAAAAATGATTTATTTTTTTATTGATAATTGTTGAAACTTTTTCTTATATTCTTTTTTTAAATTGTTTAAATTATTAAAGATGTCAAAAAGATAAATTTATTTCATAAAAATTTAAAACTTATTTATGAAAAAACGTTTAAAAGTATTTTAATTTTTTAATTTTGAAAAAATTTCCAAAAACCAATTGTCAAATTCTTTTCTAATCTGGTCAAGAGAATTCGTGTAAATTATTTTTTTAATAGTTGATAAATCGTAATCATTTTTATTAGAAAAATCTTTTGAATTAGTTATCCAAAGTATATTAGATGTTTTTAAACGGTTAATCAAATTATTCTCTTTCAAAAAATCAACGGGTAATTCTAAAGAAACAATAATCAAACCATTTAAATCTGATAAAAATATTTTTGGTAATTTAGTTGAATTAAAATTAGTGACATGCCAAAGTTGAATAGACAATCCATTTTTTTCAATCTCAATAATCCTTAAAGAAGAACTTAAATCGTTTTTAGTTTTGTAAAACTCGTATTCAAAAAAACCTAAATGGTTAATAATATTCTCAATATCTAAAAAATTATCATTTTTTATTCCAATTAATAAAATTTTCAAACTTTGAGACATTTTGATTTTCAAAAATTTAATGTATCAAAAATAGATTAAAAAAAACAGTTACTATAGCTACATAAAAATTTCCAAACTAGATAATGTTCTATTATTTACAGAAATTTCTTTAGAAAAAGCTTATTTGAATTTTAAGTTGAATGTAACTTAGTATCAAGGTAACTAGATTAATTTTAAACAAAAATAATTCACAAAAATAGTTGTTTACAAAGAACTAGAGTTTATATAAGACTGTATATAAATTAAATTAATAAAGATATTTTGACAAAATAAAACATAATTAAACCTAAGGATAAAATATCTAAATATAGTTAAATGTTATAGTTTTGAATATTTAGTTTTAAAACTATAAATTAAGCTTTAATTAAAAACTAAAAATTAGTTTTTAACTTTTTGATGATTATAAGTTGCACTTAGATGATTGAAAAGAATTTATTTCATGAGTTTATTTATGAATTAGTTATTGATCCAATGCTTGTTTCTCTGAAATCATTTTGAGATGTTTTTATTTTTTTACTTGAACTAGGCTCACTTTCATTTCCTCTTTTGGAATTACTTTCTTTTACACTATGAACCATATAAACGTGATTTTCAAATAATCTATATAAATTGAATGTAGCTGAACAAACAGTACACTTATATGAGAGATGAGCTGGTCTTAATGTAATTTTATGATTCTATAAAAAACAAAAATTAATATTTAAGTTTAAAACAATTGAAAAATGATAAATACCTGATTCATATGGTCAACTAATTTATTTGTGAATACTTTACCACAAATAGTACATCTACCACTATCTTGCAATCGATCTACTAATTCTTGCATATTAGTTGTAACCAAACCATGAGCCCCTAAAAGATGTCTTTCTAAACCTTGATCAGTAAAAAATCTCCATTGACATTTTTGACAATTTAATGGAGGTCTACTTGCTAGCATTTTAGGATGTATTTTCACCTAAAATAAATAAAAGTTTTAAAAAATTTTATTCATTTAAAACAGTAATTAAACTTACTTTATGACTCCATTGCATATGAGTCCTCAATTGATCTAAATCTTTTATATAACCATCACAAATTTCACATATCACGAAATTTCCTGTCTTGTTTGATACAATATCTTTACTAGAGGTAGGTTTATTCAATAATGGACCTTTGAAATTAGCTTTAGGTAAATTGAAATTCTTGTTTAAATTACTTGTAGAAGGGACTGAAATATTTTTAGGAATTATTTGCTGATGAGATCCTCCTTGAAGCATTTGGAACAACTGAGGAGCACTTTTAGCAAAATTGAGATTACTTAATAAACTAGAACTGTTGAAACCTAAATTATTGAGAGCATTTGAGTTCAAATTTTGAATAAAACTAGACAAATTGTTTTGTTGGAATTGTTTTAAGTTTGTAGGATTTTGATTACGTAAATTTGAATTTGACTTATTTGACTTTTGTTTTTGATGAGATAATTGTTGTTGTTGCATTAAGAGCATTTGTTGTTGTAAAGCTTTAGGTAATCCAGGTATAAATGGTATTTGCATACTAGGATTCATAACAACAGGCCTTAAAGCTTGAATTGTTGTTTCGTAAAGATTAATATAATCTTGTGTAATAGGTTTTGGAGTAATAGCTGGATACTCGCTTTCTAAATCTAAAGTTTGTTGAATTTTATCTTGAGAAAATATTTTACTACACTTAGCAATATGATTAGCTGCTTTTGCTTTTTGATTAGATTCATAATTGCAAGTTGGACATTCATATAAATGAGGAGGTAATTGAATTGTACAATACTTTTTGTGCTGTTGTTGAAAATGATACATTATAGTACGAACATCTCTAGTGATAAATACACAAAAATTACATTTAAATTCTTTTCGATTAGATAAATGTGGAGTAGACAAATGACCTTGCATCGTCAATTCAGATTCAGTTTTAAAATCGCAAATTGAACACTTTAAAGTTTTAAAATTAAAAATTGAATTTGCTCCTTTACACTCATTGTACAAAATAGTTTGTTTTTTTAATTCATCTAAATGCTCTTCCTTTTCTCCTTCTTTTTTAATAAGCTTTTGTGTTTGTCTGATAGAATCTTTATGAGACCATTCTTTACATCTACTCAAACCTATGCCTAATAAAAATACACCTACACTAGATTTATAATAATCTGGAATCATAAGCATAGAATTACTATTAATTGCTGGCTTTTCAATTGAACTAATTTCTTTTTTATCATTAGTTTTTGTTTCATCATTTTTATCCCTATCATTTTTTGTTGTACTTTGTTTATTATCATTATGAGTATCATCAATTTTATCAGGAAAAATATTTGGTTTTTTTAGCATCAAAGGCACAACTTGTGAAACACAATCTAAAATGGCATCATTACCATCTATGTCAAGCTCATTCCATGTTTTTTTATTGATAGGTAAAGTTTCACCAATTTCAACCCAGCCTAAAAAACATTTAGGAAAACCATTATTACCTTCTTGATTATCTTGGAAATCAATAACAGAGGAATTCTTTAAATCCTTTAAATTTTTATTTTCATTTAAATTTTTATCTCCATTCAGATTTTTTTCTTCAGCTAAATTTTTATCTTCAGCTACATTTTTATCTTCATTTAAATTTTTATCTTCATTTAAATTTTTTTCTTCAGCTAAATTTTTATCAACATTATCATCATTTGATTCTATTTTTTCTTCAACTTTAACATTTTCTGAACCTTTTGTTTCAAAATCCTCTTTTTTTTCTATAGAATCAACATTCAATTTATTATCTATTGTTTCAGAATTATTTTCAATTGATTTTTCATCTAAATTATTTTTACACAAATCATTATTTGAAGATTTTTTAATATTCTTCAAATTATCATTTGAAAAATTATTTTCTGCCTCACATTGCTTTTTTTCAATAATATTATCCTTTATAATAGATTCTTTATTTGAATTTTTAGAAAAATTCTCATTTTCTACTTTGATGGATTTGATTGAAACAGTTTCATTTTCTGAATTCATATTTGAATCATTTAATGTTTTTATTTCATCATTTACATAACTGTTAATACTTGCAAAATTATTTTTATTACTTGCGCAACAATTTATGTTTTCTAAATTATTAACACCAGAATAGTTACTATCCATAATTTAAGATAAAACAGAAAAAAAACTTCAAAACCAATCTTAAGATTGATTTTTTTGAAATTAAATAACGAAATTGATAGAATAATTTACTAATCCACTAAATTATAACTCACAACAATAAATACTATTTTACTATCTTTAAATTTAATTAATAAAATCAAAAAAAAATATGTGCGGGTTAGTAAAAATAAGCGGAAAAGGGACCATTTATTAAATTATTTTTAATTGTTTATTGCCAAGCACCACCTAACGGTCTAGTTTAGTTAAATTTTCTAATTTTTACTCAACTAATAATTTTAAACATAATTCTTTTATAATTTTCATACTTGCATTCAACTTAAGTAAAATACTTGATTATTTAAGATTTTTTTATCAATAAAAATGTTTAATATTTAATTTGATATTTTTGTTACAGAACTAAAACAAAAAAACTAATTAAACTTTTTAAAAAATAAACTTGAAGGAAAGAATTTTTATAAACAATTGTTTAAATGTATACACGAATAAATCAATGATTAAAATAAATTTAAAAATGATCCTATTAACAAGTTAATTTAAATTTTTTTCAAAGATTTTTAACAGACTCAGAATGTTAAAATTTTTCTAATAAATTATCATGATAATTTCCCGTCACCAAATAATGATCTGTAAACTAAAATTGATGAGTTTATAAACAAAATCTTTTTAATTTTAAAATATAAAAAAGTTATACTCTATTTTAAAACTCATCATTATACAATTTAATAAATATAAATCAATTTGTATTAAAACTAAATTTGCTAAACTTAACAAAAAATTGTTGATTTCAAATATTAATAAATAAGTGATTAAGTGAATGAAACTTATTTTCATTGTTTCTAATAGGTTGATAAAAAATGTTTTTATGAAGATGAAAACGATTACTAAATTCTATTATGTGAATGAAATTAAATTTTTACAAAAAAATGTTTTAATTATTCAATTATGAACCATTAATCGCTGTAGATTTTATTTCAATAGTTTGTGTTCTTGATTTTTTATTCAATTGATTAGCTTGATCATCATTGATTCTTTTTACTGATCCACTATGGACCATATAAACATGATTTTCAAATAGCCTATATAGATTAAATGTTGCTGAGCAGACAGTACATTTATATGAAAGATGAGCTGGTCTTAAAGTTACTTTGTGTACCTATAAAAAAAAACTGTTAATAAAATTTTATTTTCTTTGAAATATTTTATATTTACTTGATTCATATGAGCTACTAATTTACTAGTAAAGGCTCTACCACAAATCGTACATCTTCCTCCATCTTCAAACTGATCAACTAAATCTTGCATATTAGTTGTAACTAAACCATGAGCACCTAAAAGATGTCTTTCTAAACCTTGATCAGTGAAAAACCTCCATTGACATTTCTGGCAATTTAATGGAGGCCTACTCGCAAGCATTTTAGGATGTATTTTTACCTAAATTAAAAACAAAAATTTTAATTTTCTTAATTCAAATTGAATCAAGAATTAAAAACTTACCTTATGAATCCATTGCATGTGCGTTCTTAACTGTTCTAAATCTTTAATATAACCATCGCATATTTCACATATTACAAAAGTCTCAGGTTTTCCACCATTATTTGTTTCTTTAAAATTTTTACCTAATAAAGTTGGTCTAATGTTATTAATGTTCTTTTGAATCATAGTTGCTGAGCTAATGGGAGGAACAGTTCTACTATTCATATGTGGAATTTTAGATGAAGAAGGCAAAATATTTTGTTTAGCTGGTAAATTTAAAAGTTGAGCATGAGATCCTGTTTGTAACATATGATATAATTGAGGAGCATTTGCTTTGGCAAAATTTAAATTATTTAATAAATTTGCGCCATTTGCACCTGAAGCAGCTAAAGCTGCAATAGCTGTCTGAGAATTTAATATATTAGCCATATTAGCTAAGTTATTTGGCCTTATATTATTAATATTATTGCGTTGACTGACTAATGCTTTTGGCTGTTTAATTTTTTGTCTTGCAAACTGTTGTTGTTGCATGAGTAAAATTTGTTGTTGTAATCCTCGAGGTAAACCTGGAACATATGGTATTTGAAGTCCTGGGTTCATTACTACAGGTTTTAAAGCTTGTATAGTAGTTTCATAAAGCTTTAAGTCGTCTTGTGTTATTGGTTTAGGCGTAATAGTAGGGAATTCATTTTCAATATCTAATGTTTGTTGCACTTTATCACCATTAAAAACTTTAACACATTTTGCCATATGATTGGCTGCCTTGGCTTTTTGATTAGATTCATAATTACAAGTAGGACATGTATATAATTGAGGAGGCAATTCTATATTACAAGGTTTTTTATGTTGATCTAAAAAGTGGTAAACAATTGTACGAGCATCTCTTGTAACAAACATACAAAAGTTACATTTAAATTCTTTACGATTTGAGATATGAGGAATAGATAAATGGCCTTGCATTATTAATTCAGATTCTGTTTTAAAATCACACATAGAACACTTAAAATTTCTAAAAGTATAAATAGAATTAACAGATTTACAATCTTCATACTGTTCTTGTTGATCTTTTAAAGTCTCTAGATGCTCTTCTAATTCACCTTCTTTACGAATTAACTTTTGTGTTTGACGAACAGAGTCTTTTAAGAAAACTTCTTGACACCTTCGCAAACCAATACCCATTAAAAAACTTCCGACACTAGATTTATAAAAGTCTGGTATAGTAAGCATTGTAAGCTTATTATCTTTATTTGAAGATGGTAAATTTTTTTCTACATTAGGTTTTTTTTCAGCTTCACTAGTTTGGTCATTTGCTTTATTATTTTCATCATTTTTTTTCTCTTCTTTATCAAGAACATCTTTTTTTTTTTCTTCTTCTTTTACTGGTTCTTTTTTAATTTCGTCTTTGTTTTTTTCTTTTATTTCTTCTTTAATTTCTTTCTTTATTTCACTTTTAACTTCTGATTTAATACTTTTCGTTTCTTCTTTAACTGGAAATACATTTGGCTTTTTTATCATTAAAGGTACAACTTGAGAAGGACAATCTAAAATAGCATCATTACCGTCAATATCAATTTCAGTCCATGTTTTTTTGTTAATTGGTATTGTACGTCCTCTAATAACCCATCCATTTAAATAATTTGGAAACCCCGTTTCTTCGTCATCTAACTCTACTATATTAGTTTTTACTTTCTGATCATTATTTTCATCTTCTTTCTTAACAACTACACAATCTGAATCATTTTCTAATTTTAGTTTTTTTGTTACGATTTCATCAACTATTTCTATGTCATCATCTTCTTTTGGTTTTGAATTTCCATTCTGTTTAAACTCATTTTCAATTTTATCACTATTTTTGCCAGCAATTACATCAACTAAATTGATTGAAATTTTCTTTTCAACTGCTGATTTTTTAACTAGACCTAGCATTTCAGGTGTGATTCGAGATCCAAGATGATGTCCGTTTAAGTTATTATTATCCATTTTTTGATTAAAAAAAACAAAAATAACGGCACTTTTCTTTACTAAAAAAAATTATTGAATTGTAACTTATGATGAAATTAGTGTAAAAATTTTCTCATAAAATGTGATTATAGTTCTTATTGTAAATAATTCTTTTTGTCATAAATTTCAAGAAAAATTCAAAATCAAATTGAGAGCTATTTCCACTATCAATTATTTTCACGAAGAATTAGTTTAGGTTTTTCTAATCAAAAATTTTTTTTTCTTGAACCATCACAAAAGAGTTTTTAAGAAATGAATCAAATTTCCAATTAATAAACTTAATCAAATAATAAGATCCACATTAAAAATCTAGAAACAAAACAAAAAATTTTTAGTTAATGAACAATTTAAAACAAAAAAATCTATGAAATTGAAATTAAGAATAAAAATCTTGAAAAAAGAGCTGATTTTTCTAAATTAACAAAGAACTGAAATATAAATTCAGAAAAACTAAAATAATATAACTAAATTTAGTTTAAAACTTAAATTATAAAAATAAATTTTGTTTTATACATTTAGAAAAAAACTCAGCAGTTCAAAAAAGTCGGCGTATGGCGAAGAAAATGGCCACAGCGAGCGTTCAAACCTGTCCTCTACCACTACTCTCAGTCAGTTTTTTTTTTTGAGTTGCAAAAGTCGATGCTGAGACTGAAAATCAAGAGAGCGAGGCAAAAGTGAATGGTTTAGAGCAAGTTAAAAAAACTATATAAGGTGAGTTGAATTAAATTGTGGCAAAAAAAAAAGCTTATTTACCAAATACTAAGTATCTTTGTTTAAATAAAATTTGATTTTTCAATATAATTTCTTTTCAATAAAACTATTTTTTATTTTCTTCAAGTTTTTTTTTAAAAACAAAACCATACTCAATTAAAGAATTAAATTAAAAACTAAAAAAAAACGCATTTTTTTATATGAATTATCACAGAAAAAATTGTTCAAACATTTTTCTAAAACTATTTTTCTTGAAAAATTAGAAAAAATTAACACAGTTAGAATGAAATTTCTTAGAAAAAAAACTTCATTTTTGCAGTTTTAGAATGATTTTTTTAATTTTCAAACAAAAACATTTAAACCAACAAAAACAAAACAAAAAATACTTCCTAAACATGGAAATAACTGAAAAATTTAACTAAGATTATTCTAAAATAAAATTATTGAACCTCATTTCAACAAAATAATTACCATTTAATTGAATTTGAAATAATTGAAATATATTTAAACCACGTATTAAAAATCTTTATGTCGATTATGACAATAAAAAATCAAGTAAAGACACGAAGATGAACGAAACACAAAGTAAACCTTTGCCAACAAATACTGTGGATCTACTGAGCGCGCTGCTTATTCTCTGGCTCGATGAATGCAGAGTGGCTCAGCAACGTTGACGATCAGCAATTTACAACACTCAGAACAACAATTCTGTATTTCAATTGACAGTGTATAATCTTTGAAAAGAAAAAAAGAAAAAAAAAAGAAAATTGGCACTATGCGCAAGTAGGACGCAGCAACACAGCAACACACTAACAATTATAAGAAACAACAATATGGAGCAACAAAATACAGCAACACAGAAAAGGAAATGGGTGTTAAGCCGAATTCGGCTTTTTTTCTATCTTTTCCACCAAAAAAAAAGAAAAACAAAATAAAAAAAAAACGAATGCAGCGCTAAAGAATCCCTTTTTGGGCTAGCCATTCCACTAACTAGTTAACAATTGTTAGTGATTTAACAACTCGCTTAACTTGTTTGCGCAAGCGCCACAACAAAGCAACTTTAGAAATTTGGAATGTGCTTGTTGTTTTATTCTTCAAGTTAAGCTTTTATACTTAGAAATTCATGGTGCATTTTGAATGTTGTTTTGTTGCTAGTTGTTGGTTTATGCGTACTAAGAAAAAAAATGGATTTTGAACTTCAAATAGCTAAAAGTTGTTGCTATAACTTTGTTGATGTTTTTTTTTGTAAATAATTTACAGCTGGCTGTGAATGTTTTGGTTAAATTAAAACAAGTTTAATGTTGCTAATTGCAAAATCTAATAAGTTACTTAACAGCAACAATTTACTTATAAAAAAAAAAAAATTAAAACTAAAGAGGGCATTTTTAAACAGAGTTGTTACTTTGATTTAATAAAAAATAATTAATAAGGTCTAAGGAATTACATTACTAATAATCTGTTTAATTGGAAAGTTAAATTAACAAAAAAGTAAAGTTATGAAAAAAATTAAAAAAAGTTATTTAAGTTTGAAGATAAATTTGATAAAAAATAACTTTCCAAAAGTTTCTTACTAAAATTAAAAAATTTCAGAAAAACAGTTTTCTAATTAAAATCAATAAATGATAATTTTAATTTAAAAATGACCTTTGCATATAAACTTTAAATTGTTTGATAATTCTTTGAATGCGCAAACTGAAAAATTTTATTTAATAAACGCAACAATCATCCACATCATCTTCAAGAAAAATTTAAAGAACGAAAAATTCAACATTATCAAAGTTTTTTTTTCAAAAACAGCTACGTAGCTTCTTTTCATTTTTATCATCTTTATAGAAATTAATTCTTTTTTCAACCATCAACTCGTTGTTGAAAGAAAGATTGGTTGTTATAGCAGATGCTGTATTTGCAAGTGATCTTTCTAAATCGTTGTATTTGAATTGGCGCTGCTGTTTTTTTTTTTTTCATCTTCTAATAATTAAAAATTTATTTATTGAATCTTATTTTACTCACAAATTGATTAAAATAGTCAATTAAAAAATTAATCTAATTTTGAAAATAATTATTACAAGTAAATTGAGATTAATTAAAATTTTTATTTAATTAAAATTTTGAGAAACTTTAATTTAGTGATGTGATGATTAATTGTTTTATTAAATACAGAAAACATGCCAAAAAATAAACAAAATAAATTTTTAATAAGATAGAAACATTAACGAGTTAATTACATAGAATTCTAAATAATTTTAAAAAACAAAATAGATCGGATTTTTTTTATAAAAAAAAGTTAATCATCTTCTAAACTCAAAGGTTCATTGCAATCAATTGCATCTGGAAACCTACTATAATATCTTTCTTCTTTTAAAAATTTAACAGAAATTAATTTATTATCACACCACCAACCATGCAATGCTTTAAAAGCATTTGATGCTTTTTCGATTGATTCACATTTTATATAAATTAAACCATCATTAACATTACGATCATCAATATAAATATGTAATAAACCATGAGAAGTACTATCTAAAGGATTTTCACAACATTTCTGAATAATTAATTTTTTTATGTTTTTCTTCCAATTAATACCTGATTTTCTTGATTCTTGATCAATCATATTTCTAACTTTTAAAAATTCTGTTAAAGCAACAAAATTTCTTAAATTAGAACTAGTTATAACATTAGCTGAATTTTTAATTGGTGTAGATGTACTTATATTTCTAGATGATTCTAATGAATTAATTTTAGCTTGATTTCTATCATTAAAATTACTTTGAAATTCACTTTGACTTGCTCTCATTACTGTAGAATCTGGTTGACTAGTATTTGTAGCAACCCATTTCCAAGTTTTAAAATCTTCTCCATCAATATTTTCAATTGATGATTTAATTCTAGATTCATTATTTTCAATAAAATTCACAACTTGATCCCAAATTTTTTGATAAAATTGAGATTTACGTTGACTCGGATTTAATAACATATCTCTTATATGTAAAATTGGTAAAGATTGAGGATCATCTGTCGATTGTAAAAGTTCAATACTTTTTTCAACTAATTCATAAAGTAACTCTTTCTCTTTTAATATTTGTTTTTTTAAATGATTTAAGTAAAGATAAACTAAAAAGCAGATAATAGAAACTGTAAATAAACCAGTAAAATACCAGAATGTCTTAATCAAAAATAATTTAAATTGACAACCAGAACTCAATAATTTTGGGTAATCATTAGATACCAGTATTTTATCATATTTTTCATTATCACCAGAAGGTTTCAAATGCCATTTTGAATTATGAGCTAATAAGTCTAATGCATTAGCGAATAAACTTAAAAATAAATCCTTTGAATTATATTTCTTTTTATTAGTTTTAGCTAAATTTATAATTGATGGTCCAATAGATAATTCAACTTGGTTTCTTAATGCAGCTACATTATATTCAAATGGATTGTTAGTTTCCTCAGAGGATGAACAATAAAAGTTGTTCAACTTCTTATTAACAATATTTTTTATTTCTTTAATAATCAACAAAACTGGCCTTATATTTTTTGCTGAACAAAAACTATCAGTTTCATTTATTTTAAGACATTCTGGCAAAATCAAATCTTGAATACTCAAATCAAACTCTTTTTCAAGTTTATTTATTTCTGCTTCTTCTTTATTAGAGATTGAATAGTATCTTGAAAAGAAATAAAATGAGAAAATAAAAACTAAAAATAAAACGATAGTGATCAATATAAAGTAAGAAATATAGTTTGATTGTGTGTTATAAATATCAGATAATTGATTTTTATCATTTTTAGATGTTACTTGTGTTACTAAATTTTGAGAATTGAGATATTTAGGATAATCATAATCTTGATTTTTCACAGTACTTTTTGGTCTATGTCTTAATAATCTTTTGGTAAAACTTTCAGTGAATGATTTAGTTTCTTTTTTATTCATATTATGTAATTCATCATTATCGCTGTCACTAAAACTTGTTATTGAACTTGATCTATTAAATAATTTTGAAGTAACAGTACTTTTTTTAGTTTTTTTTGTAGAATAACCAACTCCTCCTAATTCTTTACCACTTTCATCACTAGATAAACTTTCATTTTTAGAATCTGTCTTTTTAGCTGATATTAAATTAGACGCTAAACGATTACTAAAACTTTTTTTTAATAATTTATTTCCTCTACTATAAGAAAGAGCTGTAGTACCATTTGAAGAGAAAATATTTTTATCTACATTAGAAACTGTTTCTTCAGGTTCTGAATCTTTAAAACTACTTGACAAAACTTTTATCTCTTCTTTTTCTATGGTTTTTAATTTAGTTCTTGGTGATGAACGTCCTACACTAGCTCTTCCTAAAAAATTTAAATTAATTTTTACCGGTCTATTTCAAAACTTTTAAACACTTACTTGTTGGTTTTGGTGATTCTTCTTTGGCTACAGGTGTTGAAAGAGTTTTTCTTCTATTTTTTGGTGTTATTGGAGTTTTTATTGGTGTTGTTATATCTTGAGAATTTTTTAAAAAGGTTTCTAATTTTTTTATATAAAGAGATTTTGTTGTTGCAGTTATTGGACCACAATCAAAATTAAATTCATCTTTAAGTCTTTTTTTTAATTGATCATCGCTTATATAAGCAAGATCATTTAAAGTAGTGAGATTACTCATCTTAATTTATTAAATTAACTAAATATGTGATAAAAAAATTGTATGTTATAATCTAATAGAATTGTCACATAAAAAAACCTTCAAATATTATAACATAATAAAAATATTAAAAATTATCAATTAAAAATTAATTTAAGTCACTATTCAAACAATGTCTACCCGCTAATTTCAATAAATAATAATTAAACGTAATTATTTTATTATAAAGGAATATTTTCCCAAAACAAATGCGTGTAAGAATCAGCTTTTTGATAATTAAGAAAAACAGTTTTGTTTTATTTAAGTGAAATTAGCTATTTAAACGAATTTTTTCAAATTTTCACACACATGCGCATGATTTCAATTTTTACTTAATACAAAATTTTGAATTATAAGCGCAATTTTATAAAAACGCGGGGTTTTTTTTTGTAAAACTTTTTTCTTTCTAAAAGATGGCTTTAGCTTATTTGAATTTTTAATAAAAAAGTTTTAAACTTTTAAATAGTTTTTAATTTTTTATTCAAAAATTCTTTATTTTTGAAATTACTTTTTGAAGTAACTTTATACAAGAAACTTTACACTAGGAACTTCTTTTAAATTTTTTATAAAATTTTTTTAATGTTAAACAAGATTTTTTTGCCATTAAACTTCTAATTAATAAGCTACTAAAGTTTATAAAAAAAAAATGAATTCAAAAGTTAATAATTCTTAAATTAAAGCTTTAAAATTGAACTATTAATTTGAACACAAAAAATTAAAAATAAACTTCAAAAAATTAATTAACAAAACAAATAGAAAAATCATCAAATAAATTGGTATCAATTAAGGTTTTAACAATATCACTTACGCATGAGAAAAATTATTTAGTAATGTTTGTGATTTGCATTAAAAAAAAGTTTTTTTACCTTTTTTTCTGTAGCATAAAATAAGCATTTTATTTGATCGTTAAAAAAATAATTTATTTTTCTGCTGTTCAATAGTTTTCAGTAAATTTTAATTTGAATTTTAAAGTTTTCTTCTTATAGAAAAACATCTTTTATAGATAACTTTGAAATATTTAAAGAACTTTTTTTCTTAAATTAAAATCAACTTTATTGAGTATTCAAAAAATTTGAAGAAAAACAAAAATTTAAAACCATATTTGATGCAACTTTGTTTTAAATTTTTTAGTATAAAGATATTAACACGAGTTTATTTATTTTTTCATTTTTTATGTTTAACAAAATAATTAAGAGACAACTTTTTTTGTAAATTTGTGTAGAAGTTATTTTTTAACCATTTATTATCTTCAAAAATAGGAAATGTCCAAGTGTCAAAGTTAAACAAACTAAATGAAAAAATCTTATGCTAATGATTTTTTTATTTAAAAACTCATTTTTTAAATTTTATGAGTTTTTTTTTAATTAAGCTAACTGTGAGGGTGGTGAAAGTATTTTTGTTTTTTTTTTCAAAAATTTAATTACGTTAGAATCCAAAATTTTAATTATTTTATTTTGATTTTCATCCTTAAACTAATTATAACTTTTGAATTCTAAGATTAAAATTATGGCTAATTATTTATCAAAAATGATTGACAGAAAAGTTTAACCAATTAAATATTTCCAAAGACAATTTTTAAGAAACATGATGATTTAAACTAAATAAAACTTTTTTATACAGAAATTTCTTAAATTTTTTAAACACAACTTTTTCACAATTATTCTTCTAATTAATTATTTTGAACAAAATATTCACTATAAAATAGGTTAAACATTTCCATCAAAACTATTTCATCTTTTTATTAAAATACCAAAAATTTAAATTTCTATAACAACTTAAAATGATAAAGTTTTTAATTAAAAACAAATAAGATGTTTTTTTTTCGAATAATTTAAATTTTTTAACCAAAATATTAGTTTAATTAAATGTTTTAAAATGTAATTTAAACTAAATTTAATTTTAAAATGCTTTAAGTAATCAACAAGTAATTTGATTAAAAACTTTTTTTAACTTTAACTACTCAATTAAATGTAATGAATTTTTGAGAAACATTTTTAATTAACTAATTCAATGAATAGTTAAACTTTGGTTAGATTCTAAACAGAATTAAAATTTAAATTGAACTTTAAATAACATTAAATATTTTATATAATTCACTTAATAGTTTTTTTTATAACACTTTTTTTTATAATTACCAGTAGGATAAATTAATTTATTAACTAACTTTTTTCAAATTCTTTATTTTGGCTTAAAGATTAAGTTTTTTAATTTTTTTCTAAAAAATAATTTATTCTGAATCATTATTTTTCTAAAATATTATTTTCTAAAATATTATTTTCTAAAATATTATTTTCTAAAATCATTAGTTTCTCAAATTCTTCTAAATTTTTGATTTCTTCTTTTAAATTTTTTTTCAAATTTGGTTTCTACAAAAAATAAGAACAATTTTTTTTTTATAAATCAAAATTTACTGCTAATCTTTTTTTTTTAAATTTTTTCTTTTAAACTTTGTTTTCTTTATTAAATTTTATTTTCTCTATAAAATTTTTTTTTCTATTTATTTTCTATTTATTTTCATTTTCTAATAGTTTTGATTTTCTAAAAATTTGAATTTTTAAATTTTTCTAAATTCTTTTAAAAATTTGTGTTAAGTAAATTAAGAAAATAATTTAGATAATTTAAGATAATAAAAATATTTAGTTTAAAGAATAAGGTAAAAACTATGTATTAGAAAAAACATTAATAAAATAGATATTCAAAAGTATTTTAATGATTAAGTTAAGAAAATTTATTGATTATTCAAACAAGTCTTTTGATTTTTATATGTTTACTTTAAATGTTGATGCTTATTCAAAAAATCTTTTTTTATTAGTTTAAAATAGAACTAAATTTAAGTTCATTAATTAAATTATTTTTTAAAGCACTCGTTTATTCAAAAATATTTTTACTATTTTTACTGACTTAATTAATTCTGAAAAAATTTGAACATAAATTCTTTTCATTCAACAAATTCTTTAGTTTAATTGGCTTAAAATGTTTATTTTTAAAAATGTAAAAGAGTTTTAAAAATATTTTAGTTTTTAATACTAAAGCTAACAAGTAGTTATTATTCAATAATCCCAGTGAAAAACATTAAGGTTTCTGACCTGTCTCTTTTTTAAAAAACTTAAATTTTATTTAATCAAATTAATCATTCAGCTATAAAAATATGATTAAATTAAAATTTTAGTTTTGTCAAATCTTAAAAATCAAAAAATATACAATTAACTGGCCTTTATTTTTAGGGAAAAATTTTAATTTTATTCACTGTAAAACAATTGATGCTTAAAAAGTGTACCGGAAATTCATTTAAATTTTTCTTAATAGTTTAACAAAAATTAATCTCAATTTCACTTAGTTATGTAGGTTTGTTATTTTTTATTGAAATTTGACACAAGTTTAAATGGAAATTTAATTTAAACTTATTGAAATTTTTAATTTAATTGTCTTTTAGTTAAAATATGTAAAATCGTTTAAAAAAAAATTTTAATTTCAGTAATAGAAGCTTAGCTTATAATTAATTTTTAAAATGTGCGTGTTTTTTTTAAAAAAAAAAAGTTGTTTAAACAAAAATTTAAAATAAAAATTGAAAGAGGTAGCGACAAAAAACTATTAAATACTAAAAAACTCTGAAACAATGTTACTTTTTTTTATTTAGCATGGCACTAATCATTAACTATGTTCTGCTTTATTTGTTTAGTTTTGTCTTTTAAACTTTTACATTAATTTAGAATCATCTTGTTAAATCTTTTTTTTTATTTTTTAACGAAATTTATAACTAGAAGTTAATAATTAAAAGATTAATTGTTGAGTAAATTTTTTTTTAGCCACTATTTGAATAAGTTAGCCAAAAACCACATGTAATAATTATTTTATGTCAAAGCATTTGTTATCCTAAACAGACTTTTTGAAAACTTAATTTTTTCTGTTAACAGTGAAATTTTTTGAAAAAAAATTACAAAAAAAGAACTAATTAAAATTATCACGCAAAATTTTAAATTGGTAATTTATATATAAACTGATTTTTTTAAAAAAAAATTTTAAAAGCTATTAATTTATGTTTGATTTTATTTAAATCATCAAATTTTTTCAGTTTCAAATATTTTATCGTTTCCGTTTTTTAAAGATTAAGATTTAAAGTTGTTGAACTAGTTTAATTTAAGAAACAAGTTTTAAAAAGAAATTTATTAAAGCCTTTCAGAAAAAAATTTAGAATATTTATTGTTTTTGAAAATATTTGACTAAATTGTATCAAATCTTAAAATTTTTTTAGTTTAAAAAATTCCGTTCATAGATGTCGTAATTAAAAAATAAGTTTTTTTTAACTTAAAAAAATTCAAGTTAAACTGTTCAAAGGTACTTTTAAATATTTTGAAATTCTAAAATGATTGAAAAACCTAATAAAAATTTACTCTTGAAACTACATCTTTTTTTTTTGATAGAAAATTTTCCTTAATCTTGATTTTTAAAATTGACTGCGTTAAAATAATTTTAAATAATTAGCTTTAAAGGAGCTAAATGAGTCTTATTAATAAATTGATTAGCATTTATAGGATAAAATTTTTGACTAACCTTAATTTTGTTCAAAGAAAATAAAGTTGATTCAAAAAAAAATATTTAGGTTATGATAGTAAATTTAAATTCTTAATAAAACTTTCAATCAGTTGAAATAAATTCAGAAAAACTTAACCCCATATTTTAATCATAAATAGGCAATTTTAAAACAGCTTCGCGTGCCGGTTGGTTATTTATTGAATATAAAGAACATGCGCTTTTTTTTTGATTGAAATTAAATACATTCAATCCTTCATTTATTAATTATTTACTACTTTACTATTCTATGCACAAGTTTGCTTTTTTCCAACAAAACAATTATTTCTTTGGTCATTATTTATTAATAATTTATTTCATCTTCACGTTTTTATTTTGCTCTTTGAATTTTAATTGTTTTATCATTTTGATTTTAATTTAACAGCTTCTAAATTTATTCTTATCATTATTAAAACAATAATTCTCTTCATATTTTATTTAAATAAAAATTTTCAAACTTTTCATAAAAATTAAATCGATTTTTGTTCAAAAATTTAGAAAAAATTCAACAAAAATTTTACCTTGAAACTAATCAAATAAATGCAAATTTTTTTATCTAAATTAAACAAAATTTTTCTTTCTAAATAAAAACTAATTTAAGGTTTTCTTTAAACTTAAAAATTGATCTTTTTAAAGTTTAGTAAAAAAGAAAAATTTTCCATAAATTACAGGACCTACAATTATAAAATGTGATAGATCATCTGTTCTTTGACATTAGGTAAACAATTTGAATTACTGAAATCAAATAAAAAAATCCGCGCCTTTTCTTAATCAGGCTTTTTGTCTTTAAGAAAATTTTTAAAATTCCTTTCTCAGCGGTATGCAGAAAATATTTAGAGAGCATTCCATTGCTTGTTGCTTTTCAATTTTATTTTCCTAATAATTATTTAAAGAAGCTGAATTTTTTATTTTCATCATTCAAGTTTAAAAATAATGACAGTAGAAAAATATACTTAAATGTTTTCTTATTACAGTCTATTAAAAAATATAATTTAATCAATAATTGACTAAATACCTAATAAAGCTATTAATTTATTAATTTTAAAAAATGGTTTAAGTAAAAAGGTTTTAACACTAAAAGACGACTTAATTATAATTTTAAAAAAAAATTTTAGAAAAAAATTTTAGAAAAAAATTTTAGAAAAAGTTTTAGAAAAAAGTTTTAGAATTAAATTTTAGAAAATAAATTTAGAAAAAAATTTTTTAGAAAACTTAACGCCCGCGCTTGAAATTATTTTCATAGAAATTACTGTATTTATAAGACTTATCATTTGAAAAAAAATTAAGAAAAAAAGTGAATTGAATTACGAATTAAGTATTTAAAGAATTAAAAATTTCAATAAAGAAGTTAAACTATGGAAAATTTTTTAAAATAAATTGTTGCTTTTTTTTAAAATTATATGAGAACAAGTGGTAAGCAATAAAAAAAAAATTTTTTTGAACACCGGCGAAGGGTCAAGAACCAGGCGTCCACCATCTTTCAGTATAAACAAAAATAATAAACACGCTAGAAACACGTTGTTTAGTTTATATTTTCCCACAATCACCACATAAAGCTAAATATAATACAAAAAAAATAAACAAAATTTTACACATTTTTTATGACGCTATTATTGTTTGATAAAGAATAAATATTTTTTTGTGTTTTTACCAACATATATCATTAAAGCTTATTCATTTTTTCATGTTCAGTATAAAACAACATGGTTATCTATTTGACTTATTCAATTGTATTTATTTAGTCAATAATTTCTAAAAAGAAACAATGCTTAATATTAGCTTATTAATTGTCAGTTCTAAAATTTCAACAGGTTTCAGTTGCTTAAGAATTTATTCATGGTGAATTTAAATTTGTTTCTTAATAAGAATTGTTTTTCTTATCTTTTGTATGTAACAAATTTACCAATATTTCAATAAAAAAAGTTTATTTAAAAGTTTAATATAAGTTATAGGAAAAAGTTTCTTTTACTTATGAATATACTAGATTTTATTTTTGTTATTGTGGCGCTGCATAAAATCGATTTTTTTTTAGTCAACGTTAACTAAAGGGCATTGACCTAAGTAAACTGAAGGGGCATTTTTTTAAACATTTGTATACTAGACTAGAAAATAAAAATTTTATTTTAAACAAAAACTTTCCTTATCGGCTAAAATTTATCTTAAACAATCAATTGATTTTTAAGTAAATTTTAATTTCTACCAGATACAGATGCTCCTTAAAAATTGTTTTTACAAACTTTAATTGTTTTAACTGTGTATATTTTAGACTAAATAGTTTGAAACCTTTTCATTTTAATTTAGCTTAAACAGATGCCATTTTTAAGAAAAGTTTAAAACTTATTTTTAATAATTTCAAATAACTAGGCTTAGGAAACTTTCCATATGGAATGTCTTCTATAAACTTTATAATTTACCTGCATTTTTTGCTGCCCTCTCTTATTTAATCTTCATTTTTAAAACTTCAAACTTATACCTTGAACTTTGATTCTTTTATACCAAGGTAAAGCTGAGGTACCAGTTTGACCTTAGTCTGCTTATTTTAGTTCAGTGCACTGGTGTTTTTCAGATTGGCGCTCTTTTGAAAAGTTAGTCATACATTTTTAGCTATAAAGTTTTTTTTCATTTTAAATTCTTAGTTTTATTTTTAAAAATTTTAAACTAAATTTTTTAAGCAAAACTTTTAATCATAAAAATTCTTTAACTTATCTTTAAAAATTAAGACAAAATCGACTTCGTAAAAAATAACGCGCTAAAACTAGAGCATAATCTATACAATAAACAGTCTAAAAAAAAAAAAACAGACTTTTTTAATACTTATTGCTTAATATTCTCTATTTTATAGCTGAAAAATGTACAAAATCAGCTGCAGATTAATTTTGAACTATGCGCTAGACCAGGACCCCTTCTGTCTGGCTTTTTAAACGGCATACAGTGAATCATTCTACAAAAAAAAAATAAACTAAACAACTCCATTTTTTGAAAATGGCGGTTTTTAATAAAATTTTAAAACAAAATTATTTTTTTTTTTCAACTTAAGACTCTCTAAATTTCCCGCTTCCCCAATTTTAAGTAACTCGAATGTATTTTAATTCAAAAAAAAAAAAAATTTCAAATTCTTTAGAATTCAAAAGAAAATTTTCACTGAAAATGGCGTTGAATGAGTCGGTGGCATCTTAAAATAAAACTTAAAATTAAACTTGAAATAAGTTTTTAAATTTTAAAATAATTTCTCTCAATTTCTCACCCTACCCCCTGTACTAATTTTTATTTGCCAGTCTTTAATCAACTTAAAAGTTGAACAAATTTAAATCAGGTGGTGACCAAAAGTTTAAAAAAGTTTTTTTTCATTAAATTTTAATTAAGAAATTTTTTTGGCGGCAAAAAAAATCTTAAAACTTTTTCATCTTTTTGATAGTCCACAAAATTGTTTTTTAGATTAATTTTTTTATTATCAAATTTAATATCTATCCAATTGAAATTATTTTCAAAGCTTTTTAAACTTGTGACCATTGAGATCTAAGTAAAATAAAAGTTTAAATAAAGTTTACAATATAGGAAAACCGTCTTTGCTACACTTATTCTCCAAAAAAAATAAATGAAATAAAAGATAAATAAACTTTACGATGTAAAATTTAAAGCAAAATAATTTTAAAATTTTAGTTGGCTAGTTTACGCTTTTGCTAAAAACTATTTCAAGCAGCTAATAAACAGATTTAAAGTTTAAAACTCAATGTAAATAAAATAGAAAAATTAATAAAATGAACATCTTTTAAAATAGATAAAAATTTTGTTTTCAAAATCAAATTTAAACTATAGAGATACAAATTCAATCTAAAGGTCATGAAACTTGAGCATGTGTTGTTTTTTTTTAAATCTTTATTAGCAACTAAATCACCCTTCAATTTTTTATTTGTTTTTTGATTGTTTCTACTTAAAATATAATTAATAATACGAATATTAATTGGATACTAGGCTTATAATCGTATTTAGCATAAATATTAAGATTAATCAATTGAAGATAATCTAAAATCCCGTTTAAATAATTCTAAAATGTTTAAACTGATTTAAGTTCTATGTTATGAACTTTTTATGGAAAATTTTAAACATTTTAGTCTATAGTGGACAATAGCCGGCAAACTGCGCATTCTCTTTATTAACTTTATCATTTTAATAAAATTTTACGAGACGTAATTTTTTACCAATATACAACCCAGATTGGGTCAGTGAACTTTCCTAGTTTTTTTATTTGCTACTCGAATTTAGTTATAACTATATAGTTTAATAAAAAAAAGAATATAAAAATAATCACGAGAATTTTGCGCAGTCTCTACTATAAAATATTGATCGTAGTTCAGTTCAAAGAATTCCATGTTTTCTAGTTTGAAAATAAAAGTTTTTTACGTATTTAAAGTTCAAATAAAAAATAGTCGTGCACGGGATGGCGCTTGCTCAATGAGAAAAACCTAATTTAGTTTATCACATTTTTCAAATTGTTTTTATCCGCGCAGTGTTTAGCTTATATTGCCGGCAATCTGATCTTTATTTATAAAACCGGTAAGCTAAAGCCGATCGTTAGAATTTCATTTTAAGAAAAAAACTCTTGAAAACTTTGGTGTTATAAATTATCTTTCGCGCTTTTTTTTTTAGACTAAATGGTCAAACCAAAGTTTATATTGGCGCCTAAATTAAGACTCAATTTTATTTAAAAAAAGTATTTTCAATTTAAATGAAAGTTTGAAATTTAAGATAAATAGGTTAATTGTTTAAGCTTTAGCATACCTCAAAATCTAATTACAGTTAAAAATTATTTTTTAAATTCAATACAATTTGAACTTTTCTCCATTCTCTTATTCACTTTATAATCATAAAACTTAATAAATCGAATCTTTATTTTTGAGTTTGAATAAAATTTGATTTAATTATAAAATTGGTTCATTAGTGATAAAAACTTGAGTTTATGCAAATAAGAAAAATATTTGTAAATTTTAATGTTTGTAAAAATTATATAGAGTAAAACAATGTTGACAATTAAACCGGCATTTTTTATTAAGAACTATGGTCTTTAATTATTTTTTATATATGAATATCAAGATTTTAATTTTTTTTTTGTTCAAATTAACCAAAGTTTAATAAAAGATCAATAAAATTATTGATTAATGCGCATGTTTTTTTTACTGCGCAAACAGTAGCTGTAGATGAACTTTGTGTGAACTTTGCGGCTACTGGTTTTTTGGCGCGCTTCGTCTACCTATTTTATAAAGTTTTTATTAAGTTTCAATAATTTTTTTGATTTATATGTTTTGGTCATTTAAACTATTTTTACTTTTATTCATAAAACTTTAAAAATAAAGTTTCCTTTTTTTTTTTTAAAAAAAACAAAATTTTCAGTAAACTTATCTTGGCTTATTATTGGTAAACTAATTGATATTTTCTATCAATTAGAAAGATAAAAGTTTTGAAATGATTATTTAGTCATTTAAAAAACTTTTACCTACTAGTTTTTTTTGAAACTTCTCATCTGTACAATTTTTTTTACCAATTGTTTTCTGAATATATTTATTACCCCTGTGTGGGCGAATGTTAAATTCACCTGGCTCTTCAAATTGACTTAAACTTATATTTAGTAACTTAAATAAGAAAGTTAACAAAATTTTTAACATAAGTTAAAAAAAGCGCAATGGCCTTCTGGCGCCCTTTTAAAAATTTTTATACTATTATAGATACCTGTGTTATAGTGACCTTGAAATTGAACTTCGACTTGAATCCGTTCTTCTACACATGGAAAAAAAGTAGCATAAAAGTTTTTTTTTTTTTTAAAAGGCAGCTGACTTCTTTTTTAAAAAACTTTTCTTTGACGAGTGAAATCTGATAAAGTTTCTGTGTATAAAACTTTTTTTTTGTTAATTAATTTCTTTCAATTCTTTTTTATCAGAACATAATTTAAAAATAGTAAAAATTTTAATCGTCTATTTTAGTCATCTAACTTCAACATCTTTGAAAAGTTTAAGAAAAGAAAACTTTTAATTTATTTTATAAAAAAGCATGCCAATGCACTTAAAATTATTTTTTATTTTAATACTTTTACCTTTTCAAACGCATGAACATTTTTTTTATAATTTAATCACAAAGGTACAATTAACACAAATGCTTTTTTTTTGGCGGGAAACCTTTTTATTATACAGAATTTTTTTTTTTTGACTAAAAATTTCAAACATGTGCTTAGGTCACTGTACGTCGTCGGCCTTCAAGATTTTTCTTTGCTAAACATCTTTTAATATTTTAAACCATATATGAACAATTATATAGAAAAAGGCTTTTTACTTTTCCAAATTTTTAGAAAATTTCTCAATCTTTGTTTGTATATATTTATTCAGATTTTAATTTTTAAACAAATTAAGTTCTCATTAAATTATGTTTTATTGTTAAAAACCTTGACCTGAACCTTCAAACTTGGTCATTTTTATCTTTTAAACTTAAAGATAAGTTCTTAAAATTTTGTACCTAAATATACCCAACTTTAAAAAGCCTTCAGATTTTCCTAAAATTTTTAAAAAAATTTTTTATCCTTTAAAAAGTAAAAGTTGGAAAAAAACTTTGAATTTCACAACCTATTAGATGAACCATTTTTAATTCATGACAATTTAGTTTTTGGGTTGTTTTGCAATCAAATTCACTTAAAAAATTTTAATTTAGAGTTTGTCTTTTTTTTAATTCAAGGTTCAGATAAATGATGACAAAAAAATTTTACCGCCAATTTTTAGATCAATGGACTAATTTATTTATAGTTCAATTTTGGTTTATAAAAATCAATTTTTTTTTTTTGTTATATTGACCACGTGGTTTTTTAATTTTGATAAAGACTAAACTTTAATAAAAACTTTCAATATTAGACTGAATGTTTTTGACCGTTAAAATAGTCAAAACTAGTTGCAACGTTTAGCGAGCACGTGTTGAGTCAAAGGTCAAAAGACCTAGTGAAATAATAATTTAGTTGAAAAAGACCATATGCGTATGATTTTTATCATATGGTATGGTTTAATCCATGTGTTTTATTTAATATTTCAGCTAGGTTAATAATTAGTTTCATAAATAAAATAGAAAACTTTTTTATTTAAAAAACTATCGCTTAAAGAAAAGTTTTAAATCACAAAAATCAAAATATATTGACCCTACCGGCATTTTGGTTGTCTTGGTTACTTTTATATACATTTTACAATCTTGTAATAGGCAATAAATATCAAATTTTATTCTATTATATAAGGTTGATGTATTTTTCTATTTATTTTTTTATATTTAGTCATTTTTTACCTGCCTTGATTTCTATAGAAAACTTAAGAATATCGTTTTTGAGATTTATTGGAATCATAGTTTAGTTTCATCCCAGTAGCAACTTGTTTCCGAAATTTGATTGTATCTAATGTAAGCTGTGATTAATAATCACACATCTTATTGTATAAATATCTTTAGAAAAAAATAAAGTAGCTATTCTACAATTTATTTTATTTTTTGGTAACTACCTTCTCAATTTTCAACAATTGGTTTTTTTTTTTTGTGGCCTTTTTGTTATATTACGCATGTGTGGCATCTTGTTTGAAATAATTGTTTTCAGTTTTTATAAGCCCATAGACAGATCAAAAAAACAATTCAGAGGTTAATCTTAAAATATTAATTGATTTTATTTTTTAAAAGACTAATTTCTGAATTTTTTTCTCAAATTAGGAAAATATTTTGATGTTCAATTTAGTGAATTGTTTAGACATTTTTAAAATAAACTTTTCAAATGAATTGAAATTGTTTTTAGGTTTGTAAAATGTGCAGCCATTCATCAAATTTTTTTTTTTCTTTTTAATTCTTTAACGTGATAAAGACCCAAGGTCTTCACTTATTTTGGCCATGTTCTTGATCTTCAACAATCATAAAAAATTTTTATTAAGCAATTTTTTTAAAACTTTTTAACATGCTTTAGTTTTAAACAAATTAATCTGTGAAACACTTTTGTAAAAAAGCAACATTTTCAATTAATTTCTATCTTTTTTTAACATTTTTTATACTAAAAAGCTACAAAAATCTATTTTCTTTTATTAATTAAATTTGATGCTAATTTAAGAAGAAATAATTATTTCTTATCTAATAATTATTTGAATTTAGATTAAATAAACCATTAAAAAGGTGTTAGTTAATTAACTTAAACAAAAGTTTTAATGAATTTTTTGTTTAACTTTAATTAGCTTAAAAAAGTTCTAAATTTGATCTTATTAACATTTTTTCGTTAGAAAAAGTTGATTATAAAATAAACATGAATTCTTTAATTAAATTTAATATAATTTTTAATAAATTTTCCAAAAATTAGTCTAGTAAACCTCATTCAAAACGCGTTAGTTTCTTTGATTTCACTCAATAAATTTTATATATACAACAAAAATGTTTTTCCTAAAAAAATGTCTATTTAGCAACAATACGTTTATTGAACTATTTTCATTTTAAAATGAAATTATGAAATTTATGAATAAAAAAAAATTTGAATCAGCACAGTTTTTTTTAATTAAACTTTTAAAAAAAAGAATTTATGATTCCTTTTATTCAATAATTTATTGTTATGTAGCTTAAACAAAAAATTTCATAATTTATTTTAATTTTTATTGAATTCCATTTAAAAATTCATTTTTTATTTTAATTTATTTAGACTAATCTTTTGTTCCATCAAATTATTTTATTGATTTTTATAATTAATTATCGATTTAAATATTATAGAACTAACTCTTTTGAAAATGAACTTTGAACATTGATTCAAAATAAAATTATTGTTTTAAAAGTATTTTTAAATTATTTTCAAATATTCATTTAAAAATTTTTTCAAAATACTTTAAAAATTATTTGTTAGTTTGCAATTTTTTGTTTATTTATTAAACTTTTTTTTACACAAATATTTCACTAAAATCTTTTGTTTTTTCTAATATTTGTTTTCTAAACACTTATTTTTTAAATTTTTTCTTTTTCTAAACACTTATTTTTTAAATTTTTTCTTTTTCTAAACACTTATTTTTTAAATTTTTTCTTTTTCTAAACACTTATTTTTTAAATTTTTTCTTTTTCTAAACACTTATTTTTTAAATTTTTTTCTTTTTCTAAACACTTATTTTTTAAATTTTTTTCTTTTTCTAAACACTTATTTTTTAAATTTTTTTCTTTTTCTAAACACTTATTTTTTAAATTTTTTCTTTTTCTAAACACTTATTTTTTAAATTTTTTCTTTTTCTAAACACTTATTTTTTAAATTTTTTCTTTTTCTAAACACTTATTTTTTAAATTTTTTCTTTTTCTAAACACTTATTTTTTAAATTTTTTCTTTTTCTAAACACTTATTTTTTAAAAATTATTTTCTCTAAGATATTTTCTAAAAATTTATTTTCTAAACTTTATTTTCTAGAATTTTTTTTCTAAAATTCATTTTTCTAAAATTCATTTTTCTAAAACTTTAAAGTTGCTTAAAAATATTAGTTTTCTATTCATTCTGTATTTTTGTGTCTATTTATTTTCTTAAGTTTCTAAAACATTCTTATACAGATTTGCAAATTTTTTTTTTATATTTCATCCACATTTAATTTATCTGATTTATTTAGTCTTTCTTCATTGATAATTAATTTTCTAGTTAATTTTAACTAAGTATTCTAAAATTAGATTTCTATGTTTACAAAAAAGAGCCATTGTTAAATTTTATAGTTCACTAAATACTTTAAGCTTTGAACATTATTTCAAATTAAAAAAAAACAAGTGCATTTTTGATGAGAAAATTATCAAAATAAAATTTCCAGCATAAAGTTTAATAAATAATTTTTTGTGGTCACTCTAATTTATCCTGCTTAGTTTTTTTCATCTAAAAATGGTTTTTAATCTTATTAATACTTTTAAAAATTTAAAAAACATTCAAACTTTTAATAGTACTTGAAAGTAATTAGATTTTTTAAAAATAAAACTAATTTTCTAAATCTCAATTTAATGATTAAGCTCATTTAATTAATGTTGTTAAATTCAATGTTTACTGGATTGTTTCTTTTTTAATTTGAAAATTTTTCAAATTTTAGGGTGTTTTAGTTCTTAAAAACATATGATTTCATAAAACTTTTCAAAGTAAACTAAAATTAATATTTTTTTATGATAGGGGTTATTTTGAATCAAAAATTTAAAGAAATTTTTGACAGTTTTTTCTCATTTAATTATTAATTTATCTAAAGATTATTCTTTTATCAAATTTGTTTCATATGTTTTGAATTATTATATCAGTTCTCTTATGATGATAAATGATGCCTAAAAAATTTATTTGTTGAACTTATGATAATCTAAAGTAATTTTTAATATGATTTTTTTTGTTTAATTTAATTCTTTTGTTTAAATAAAAATTACATTTTATTGTATTTTAACTTTACATTCATCATTTGAAATCAAATATTGTTTAGGTGAATTAAATTTAAAACAAAATCATAATAAACTTGTCCACAATTTAATTTAATTATGATGTTTAACATAAAACTTTATGTAATACACTATTTAAATATGTCAAAGTTTTTAAAGATGTTAATTTAAAAAAATTATTCCAAACTAGATAGTTTTACAATTTAGTTAACATTATTATTTAGAATTATAAGCAAGATTTTGAAACAGAAGCCAAAAAAACATATCTTTTGAAATTTGATTTCTCTCTTATTTTGAATACTTAATTCAACTTTTTGATTGTTAATTAAAAACTATAAAAAAATTACAAATTTATTCGAATTAGTATGAAAACTTTTTTTAAATATTTATTTGATTTATAGATGGCGTAAAAACAATTTTTAAAACTAAAAAAATTTTTGATTACAGCGCCCTAAAAAAAAAATACAACTATTTAGTATTCAGTAAACCTGTAAGTAACTTCAGTCTTCGCTGAGAATTCTATTGCGGCTCTTCCCGCATAATTTTTGAAAAATTTTATTAAACTCATTCTTGAAAATTTTTTTCTATTAGCTATTTTTCATTCAAAATGTGAATAGATGAATCTGTGTATATTAAATTTCTTTTAGATACGCTAAAGTCCAAGTTGTGAATTTTAGAGTAAACTTCTCTTTTTTTTTTTTTAATTTTGTGAACGTTGATCTTGTGATTCCGCGGCTTTTTATTTTTAGCCGCGTATTTAATGTACTATCCAATATAAAGTGTTTTTTAAAAAAATTGATTTCTTCAATTTTGCCGGATTAATTATTTTCTATATTATTTTTCTAATTTTAAATAAATTTTTTAATTGAGTTATATATAAAAATTTAAATGTTTATGACCAAAAGGATTATATGTGTTTTAAAAAGAAAAATAATTTAATGTAAACTAAGATATATAAGTTTTCTAATTTAATAATTTTTGATATAATTTAAATTTATTCACTCTAATGTGTATAATTTTTGTTTTTTATATTTGTACAAGATTGATTCTTTAAGTTGAAAATTTTTCCTCAAATTTCATTCAGTTTTTTAAAATAATTGTCAAATACACGGAATTTCCAACTTTTAAAGAAAAGTGTTTTCCTCGAACGTTGTAGCTGACAGACTGTATCAAGTACATTATTTTATAAATTAAGATAAAATTATTTTTATTAAAAACTATTGTGTCAGAAATTTTATGTTGTGTGAAATCTGAAAAATTTTGAAATTACTCTTAGTTGTGAAATCAAAACAAATTTAAAACAATCAAGATTCTTTTTCTAATCATCTTATAAAATTATAATTTTTTGATTAAATTTTTTCATTCTTAACGATGTACTTGTTTTTATTAAAAAATTTAATTTTTCAGACCGACAAGCAGGTCAATTGTCATCTACCGACATTTTTTCTAAGTCCTTTTAATATGTGAACAATTTGCGCTTTTTAATACCGGTTCTTTACCTTTTTATTTATTTATTTTCATTCATAAGACCATCAACTTTTTAGATTTTGTGAAACTAAAAGTCTTATTAATTTAAAACTGATTAAATATTGATAATAAAGTTTTTTTTTTAAATAAACTCAATTTTAAGTAAATTGAAATTTGGTGAAATTAATTATTCATCTAGTTTTCTGAAAACTTTTGAAAAAACAATTTTTTAATTTGGACAAAACTGATTTTTAATCTAATTCATCTTATTAATTTTTAAATGTTAAACCATTATGTATAATAGAATTACAATGGATACTAAAACAAATTCTACTACTTTTCATTCAATGATAAATAACCAGAGTTCAAATTGTACGGGTTTTATGAAAAGTTGTTTTTCAAATTCCTCAACCTCCTGCCATCATTTAGATTATGGACAATTTAATGAAGTTTATAAAACTGGTAAATTAATTGGTAAAGGAGGTTATGGTGTTGTATATTCTGGTCATCGTATTAGTGATGGATATTCTGTTGCAATCAAACAATTAAATAAAAAGAAAGTTGATTCTTGGGAAATTGTTGATTGTAGTATACATCATAGTCATAAAATACCATTGGAAATTGATTTATTATATAAATTAGAACAGGTTTCTGGTGTTATTAAAATGTTAGATTGGTATGAAAGACCAAATCATTATTTAATTGTTATGGAGAAACCTGAGTCTTGTGAAGATTTATTTGATTTTGTAACTAAAAAAGGTAAATTTCAAAATAATTTCTCATTAAACATAAGTATTTAATCTCTTATGATATAACAATTTTTATCTAATTGATTTTAACAAGTAAATTACTGTTACAAGAATATAAATATTTGAAAATGTTTACATTTGAAAATAATTTTAATCATTAAAACTCATGTTCAAATCACAAGACATTTCAGAAAATTTTCTTGTTTAAAGATGAAAATTTTTTTTCAAATCATCATAATATTCATTAATATTTAATTGATTTTTTATTTTAGGTCCTTTAGATGAAAAATTATCAAGAATATTTTTTCATCAAGTTATACGTATTGTTATTGATTGTATGGAAAAAGGTATCGTACATCGAGATATCAAAGATGAGAATATTCTAGTCGATCTCAACACATTAACTTTAAAATTATTAGATTTTGGATCAGGAGCTTATATAGATAAAATGGATTGTAAAAAATTTGATTGTAAGTACTCTTTTTTTGTATTTTAAAGTTTAGTTGGACAAGAAAAATTAAAATGTTTATTCATTAATTCATTTAAAATGAAAAAAATGTGACTACAAAACTATTTTTATCAATTTATTAATAATTGATCATTCAAAAGTATATTTCTTTTAAGGTGAAAAACGTTTTTTAAAACATTTTGTTAAATTAATTAGATTTTTAAAAATAATTTTTTAACAAGTTTGATCATTGACATCTGTTTTATCATCTACGTAAACATAAATACAGAATTTAAATAAGAATTGATGTTTAATTTAGTTATATTATATTTTTTTTGGTTGCTGAGCAATTAAGTCAATATTTTTTTATTGTTGTTTGATTTAATGGCACCATTCACATGATCTATTTATTTTTTTTACCCGTACTCAATCAAATTCATTCTCCATCGATATTATGCATAAGTTTTTAAAAGTTTTACTTTTAATTTAACATTTTGAAATAGTCTAATTAAACATTTAAATTTTAATTAAGTTTTTTAGAATCTTCAAATTTCATAATTTTTATTAAGTTTTAATTAAAGAAGTTTATTATAATGTTAAAAATTGTTACAAAATATTGAAATGGTTCATTTCATTTCTTGATCACTATTGTTTTAAATTAAAATTTTAAGATCTTTTATTACACATTGATAGTTATGCATTAAAAGACAATTGTGTCAAAATGTTGTGTAATAAAATTGTTGAGAAATGTATAGATAAAATTAACAAAATGAATTTATTTAAAGAGTTTAAATACAGGTAGATTTTATATAAAAAAAAAGATTTTAGTAGACGTTTAAGTAATTGAAAAAGTAAATTGAATTTTTTTTCCTTGAAATCAACAAGTAGTTTCAAAAATTACTTTTTATTGTGCAATTTTCCAGTTAAATTTTAAAAGAAGAGTCTTATAAAACTTGTCTAACTCATTCAAAATTTTCATTTTTTATGTTTTTTAATAAAGTTCTTATAAATAATTTTTAGATGAGATGTTTGAATAACTCTTTGAGATTAATTCATTTTTAAACTAAGTTCTTTAAAAGTTTTATAAAACAGATCAATAATGTTAAAAAACTAATAAGTTTACTCTTATATTGTTTATATCACCTGCATTAATTAATTGAAACTATTTTTGTGAAGTCGTGCTAATGAAATCTAATCTTTTTTTTCTACCACTCATTAGAGCTTATATCTAAGTTATTAAATTAAAAAAGTTTTATTCGATTTTTTTTTTACTTGGATCGATTTCACCTGCTCTTTTTTAGTTTATGTAGATTTTTCATGAAATGTTTTTTAAAATGAATAAAATTTTAATTAATTCTATTAAAGTGAGAATGTTTGATGAATAAAACTAAAAAATTTCATTATCACATGGTGATAATTTTTGTCTGATTTAAAAAATATTTTTTTATTCATTAAAAGTTAAAACTTTTTCCAAATAATAATTTAAGCTAATCGTATGACAAAGTTTTCTGAAAATAAAAATGTAGAAAAATTTTAAGTTTTACACAAGATTGAAAAATTAGCACATTTATTTTACGACTCATTTTTTAAAAACTTTGGCTTATTTGATGAAACATAGTCGGCAAATATATAAATAGTCATCAGCTTTATTCATTTTTTTATAATTCATTTTATTTTTCTCTATTTTGACTCTATTGATTCTTATGAATGAATTATAAAGTTTTGTTCATTAGTTTGATTTTGCTTTATTAATACAATTAATACGATTTTATTCAGCTTTGTCTCTTTTTAGTTTTTTTTAGTTTTTTTTTAGTTTTACTTACTTTAAATTGCTAATTCTTTTTCAAAAGTTTTTAAATTCCATAATGCAGCAATTTTCTTTACTATATTTGTTGATAAAGTTTTCTAAATCTCCTCTTAAAAAATGATTGAATCAACAAATTAATTAATTTATTTTTGAGTTAACTTAATGATTCATAGTTAATTTTTTTTTCTTTTTTAAACTTTAAATTTGTGAATCATTTAAAATTAGAAGAAAAAACCGTTTCTTTTTACCGCATCTCTTTTTATTTTTACCGAAAAATTACTTTAATTTATTTAGTTAATTTCTTTATAATTATTTGTCATTTTTAAAATTTTTAAATTTTATGGCGCGCCATCTTCGTTTATTTACTTTTTCATATAGTTTTGACATGTTATGTATAATATGGTGGCGGTAATATTAAAGAGGGGCAAAGTTCGGTTTTCAAATGTTTTCGGCAATTTTTTTTCCTCTAAATACCAAACAGCTTGTTGAACTAGTTTTTCAATTTTTTTTTTTTAAAGAATCAAAATATAGTATATAAATTTTTGAATCGTAAGCGGTTTTAACTACGCATGTCAAGAAGTTCTACTGGGTAAATCATAAAGCCATTTCAACGCGGTAGATTGACTTAAAAATATTAAAAAAAAAAAATAAGAATCAAGTTTTTATTGGCGGTTTTAATTCATCTCTTCTCATAGATTTTTTTTTAAAATTAGCTTATGTCTACTTCTTATCAATCTCTTTTGTCTGTTTGATTTTTTTTCTGAAAAAAAATACCACTTGTTTATCTAAAAATCAACTCTTAAACTACTTGAAGATTTAAATGATAAAATTTTGTGAAAATTAAGAAAGTTATAATGATAAATGTTTTGATAAAATTTAATTAATGTTTTAATTTAAGACTTGAAATAAAAGCTTTTTTAGTTGAATTCTGTTTTTATTTCAATCTTAAAATCATCAAACTTTAGTTATTAAAAACTAAATCTAATTAAAACAAAATTGTTAAGTATGAATTAAATTTGAATCAAAAATAATAATTTAAACTAACAATAAGAGTTAATATAGATAATTAGACGAAATATAAGATAATTTCTGAGTAATCAGTTTTAAATTAAATTTTTATAAATAAATTAAAGTTAAAAGTATCATAATAAGTTGAACTAAATTAAAAGAATTTAAAAAGAATTTTCTTATTAATCAAAATTTTCATCAAACTATCTTTAAGTTATCATATAGAAATAAACACTCATTCATTAATAAACTTTTTTTTTTTAAATCGTGAGCGCGCCTTATAAATAAGTCAAAGTTCATTTTTTAAAAAAGCATCTTGATTGGACAACATTCTTTTGCCACATTCCAATGCGCATGTCTTTTTATTAAAGATAAATAAAAGAAGTTACAATTTTATAAATTTTTTAAATTTTTTTAAATTTTTCGATAAAATTAAGCTTATTCATTTTTATGAAAACTTTTTTATTTAAATATTTAAACTTTGATTGTGTTAGATTTTTTCAATTATCCATTAGTTTTTTTTATTGTTTTTTGTTAATTTTAGCTGACTTATTTTGCGGCATTTTTTTTCTCATAAAGCAGTAACTTATTACTATTTTGTAAACAGGTCGTCATTGCTAAAAGCAGTTTTTTAAACTCTTTCGTTGCATATCACGTTCTGCCAATCACATTCAATACTTAAAGTTAATTAATTGTTTTAGCCATTGAACTTTATTAAGGTTTAGTTGTTTAAAGTTTTTTGAAATTTTTCTAAAATTTGTTTTACTTTAACTTGTTAAATTTTTGTGAAAAACCAAAAATTTACTACTAAAAATGTAATATTTTTATTTTAAATTATATGAAAGTTTGTTTAGTGAATTTAATCTACCTTTTTTAAACCTTTCATTTAAGAAAAAATATTTTTTTCTTAAAAGGTCACTTTTATTTTTAAACTCTTTAAAATCTCATTCAATTTAAGATGGTGGGTGTCACAGGAAATAGACCTGTTTCTTTTTATTTGTTTTTTTTTTTTTGCTTCTGTTTTGTTAACTTGCTAGACAACTTTGTTTACGTGGAATAAATCGCGTAATTATTTTGTTTTAAAATTATAAACTATATTTTGATAGAGTAATTAAGACTATAAATATTTTAAAATAGTTCGATTAATTTACGTGTAATTCAAAATAGGATTTGGGGGAGTTTGTGATCCTATCATTTACGTAAATTACACGCAAGCCGGTATTTTTTGTTTTGTTTTGCGCAAATCAAATTAAATTTTCTGACGTATATTCATTTATTTTTGAACTATTATTGACATTTAATAAAATTTCGATTTTTCCATATGTTTTTATGTTTGTAAACAAAAACTATATAAAAATGTTTTTTAAAAAAAGAATTTATTTTTGGTTTTTCTAAATTTTGATTTTCTCTTTAATTATCTCGTTTAAATATTTTTATCAATTTTTTAATTGTAAACTTTAATTCCGCTTTCCATATTAAAATACCGGTTTTGAATAAATCAAAAAAACATAAAAACAAAAAGTTCAAATTAAATTGACATAGAATTTTTAATTGATTTGCGTATTAAATTTATGTTTTTAATTGTTAATTATGTAAAATGTTTTAAAAAAACTTTTTAATTTAATTAAAATTAGATTTTTGAAAACTAAATTTAAATGTTTTTGTAATTAAAATTCAGTAAAAATAAATTGATAAAAAATCTTTAAAAGCTGATCAATTTAGACTAAATTCTAAACTAGTTTTCATTTAATTGATTTTAAACTAAAAATTTTATCACTCTTAAATTATCGCTCTTAAAATTTCATAATGTTTACAGTTTTATTTTGAGGAAATTTGAAAAGTATTTTTGGAAAAGTCGATTAAATTTAAACAAAAGTTCGCTTTTTTCTATTAAAATTCATTACAAACTATTATAATTAGTTAGAGTTGAACAATTTTCACCTTAATTCATTTTTAATCAATTTTATAGAGAAAAGTTTGCCGTCAAATTTAATTATTTGAACTTCAATTTTTCTTTTTTACTAAACTTAACATTTATATCTTTAATTTATATTTTACCGTTTTATCTTATCTTTATAAACGGCGTCATAAAAATCTGAAAATTTTTTTTAATTGATTTTTGTCAACAAATTTTTAATTATCTGGTAAATGTCCGGTTTCATAAGGTTATTTTTTAAATAAATTGTTGTTAAAAATTTTCAAAATTCGTAACAATTATATTCAAGGAAAATTGATTTTTTGTTTGAAATTAAATGAGATTGAATTTTAATTGAATGAAATAAAAGATGAGATCGAATTTTATTATTCAAGCTGATGAATAGATTGATTTGAATGATAAACAAAACATATGATAAACCATTTATCATAATTTATTTACAATTAAAAAATTTTTATCATAATATTTAATTAGGACATTAAAAATGTGCTTTTCTTCGTTTTGAATATTCCTGTTTATTTAAAATTAAAATATTTTTAGATTCTATTATGTTTTAATTTAAAAAATTATCGATAAAAATGTCTTAAGATGAAAAGTTTTCGTTTTTTTTGGCTTTAATAAGTTTTGCTTGTTAATTAATTTAATTATTTTTAATTTATGAAGCATTGTGAAAAGTTTTAAGACAGATTAAAATGATAAAAATTTTAAAATATAAATAATAACTTGATTTAAGTTAAAAAGCTGTTGTTGTGCAACAATCTAAATTAAATAAAAAATGTGACGAAATAGGGAATGGAAACGGAAGTTTATTTTTAAGCTTATTTTATTCCAATTTAGTTTATTTAAACTAAAAATTAAAACTTAGAATGGTGTTAATAGCTTTTTAAGAGACACGCATTTTTTTCTTTTGTTTTATCATAGGACACTATTTTGTAATGACAAAATGCCAAATTTTAAAATGCTATTGACCTTTGTCTGGAATGTGCAACCAGTAGGCGTTTAAAATTTCAGGTATCTTAGCCAAAAATAGACTATGTTTTAATTCTGGCATCCTACTCTGTTATTTTTTTTCTTTAAGTATTACTTTTGACAAGAGTGTGTGGTTAAAGCCGACATTGCGTTCCTTGTTTAGATTGTTATTTTATAATAATTTGTTTATTTATGTTGTTTTAATTATTTCTTTAAAATTCAAAAGATGCTAAAAAAAGTATGTTTTTATCAGATTTATTAATTCAAAATAATCTTTTTAAGTATTGGTTAACTCAACTCTACGCTAAGATTTTAGGTTGAGTTAAACATAATAAAGGGATTATTACATTACTTTAGAGTAATTTTATTTATAAAAAATTTCAACTTTTAATGGAAAATTTTTTTGATCCATTCGATAAAGTTAATTTTTAGTAACACATTGTCTTTCAAAAGAAAAAAAAAATTTCTTGTCAATTGTCATCAACACATCATTTTAAATCTACACTACACCAAACATAATGCACTATTTAATTTTTAAGTTCTTTTTTTAGTTATTAAATGTTGAATAAAAACTAATTTTTTTTTTAATCAGGTGGTACTCGAGTATATTCACCACCCGAATGGATACTTTTAAGTCACTATAACGCCGAATCTCTTACTGTATGGTCTTTAGGTATATTACTTTTTGACTTTGTTAATGGAGACATTCCTTTTGAACATGATGATGAAATATGTAATAGTAAACCTAAGTTTAAATATGAAGTAAGTGATTCTTGCGCTCATTTAATTCTAAGTTGTTTAGAAAAAGATGAGAACAAAAGAATAACATTAAATGAAATCCTTAAACATCCTTGGATGAATCCAGTTTTATTAATACCAACTAAAATGGAAAGTTCTTGGGAAGGATTAAATTATCCATGGTTAGAATCTGAAAAAGAAAAATTAAGAGAAAATAAAACTGAAAATGTAAATATTAACGAAGATGAAAATAAATCACACCTTGTCCCAGAATATAAAGTTAATGAAAAATTAGCTTTTGTAAATAATTTATTTATTAACTCATCATTAGACAAATCAAAAATAAATAAAAATAAAATTGTTTCTCAAAGCAACAGTAACTTCTCTCAATATACATCAGCATTATCATCTGTCACAACTGAAAACAGTTTTGTTTCTTCTTCATTTCATATAACTTCATCTTCATGTCCAATAAATTTAAGTCAATCATCTACAAATAAATCGAATATAAACTGTGAAAATACAATAAAAAATAATGTTAAGGCTTCAAGTCTTAAAATAACTTCAACTGCACCTGGTTCACTAGTCAATAGTTTAAAAACTGCCAAAGTCGGTCAAGTTTGTTCTAAGTTAGTAAATAGTGAGAAAAATGTTATTAACATAGATAAAAATAATCAAACTGATACCAATTCAGAACATTCAATATCAGAAAATAAAACTAATCAATTAAAATCTAAAAATTTCATAGAGACTAATAGTTCTAATTCAAGTTCCTATAAAACAGCAAATTATTCACCAATTGAAAGCTTTATAAATAAAATAACAAAACAAGAAAATTTAATTGAATCTTCAATTAGATCAACACATGATACTAATTTAATTTTAGATGAAGCAATGGATGCATTAGATATTGTTAATAATACAGTTTTACTTGACTTAGAAGAAGATGACGGTTACGCAGATGACGATTGTCAAATAATTGTAAATGTTGCTACTGAAAATGAAGGTATAATTGTTCAACAGTATTCACCTCCTCATCATTTATCATTTTGTAAACCTTTATCTTGTTCATTACCTAATTTATCTAATGAATCTAAACAACAAAACTTAGATTCTCTTTTACGTGAAATGATTGAAGAAAAGCAACAAACAAAAAGCCTTGATACGCCTTTCTTGCCTAATAAACTTAATTTATATGAAGTGTTTAATGAATTTAAATTGTTTAATAAGTTAGAAGCTAATCATAATTTAGATAAAAATAAACATAGTTCTAAAGCAATATCTAATCAAGAATTCATTGATCAAAACAAATATTTGTTACAAAATCTTCCTCCTACACCTACAACTACACCTAGTGTTTCACCAATGTTTAGTAATTTCAATTGTTCTTTTGAAGATGATATACAAACTGATAAACTTTTAAAAGAATTATACTCATTTAAAGGTGATAGTGGTATAAATGATACTCAATCTTCTTATAGTGCAGATTGTAATGATATAGAAAATAGTTCAAATTGTGAAGAAGATCAAAATATGGAAGATGAATTAAAATCAAATGAAAATGAAAATTCTTCAAGTAGTCATAAGCAATTAATGGTTGTGATTGAAGAATCTAAACCAGCATCAGCAAATCCGATTGCTGTACCTAAACTTAATCAGTATAATTGTGTTGTTAAAAATGTTAAATATAATAGTTTGTTAAATAAAAGGCTGCGTCATAATAGTAAAACTAAGAAGATTGATGTATGTAGTTTTGACAACATTAAAAAGTTTCCTTCAAATAAGAATAATAGTAGTCAAGATATTACAGTGAAAAATATCAATAATTTGATTCAATCAACACAAGTAAATAAGAAAAAGAAAAGTTTGTCTAACTATTTTGAACAGGATCAAAACTTTATAAGAAAAAACAATGCATATACAGTCCAAAATAACACAACTTTTATTTTACCTCAATGTTCAAATATTTTTTCAAATAAGAAAAAAGCTCAAACTTATCAGGATTCAAAATTTGTTAATAATTGTCAAACGAAAAAAAATTGTCTTTTATTTACAAATCATCATAATAACCGTTTTTATGGTAACTTTAATCATCAACAACCAATTAAAAATGATATATTCACCCAATTAAATGATAATAGTAATTTCACCATGTTAAATAGTCAATCTCAAGTTTTGAATCAAACTCGGTGTATTAATAATGTTGTTGTGCCTTCTTCAAACACAGATAAATATCAAAATGATTTTCATTTAAAAACAAAATTAATTGAAAAAGTAATGCCTAATTCATCTTCATCTTCATCTACATCTGGTTTATCTTCTGATGAACGAGAAGATTGTTCTGCAAGCTCTGGAGGAGAAAGTGTATGAAATTTGTTTATCAACTTAAAATGTTGATTTGTATAGTTGTTGAGTTTTTTTTGTGTAAAAACTTCATTTATTTATAGAAATTTAACACTAAGCAATTTTTTGATACACTGGCCTTTTAATTTATTATAAATAAAAATTTAATCTTATTTATTTTATTTATTTTAACACACTTTCATTGTTTAATTTATACAAAATATATTTGTAAAATACTAATTGAAAATTTTTTTATTGATCTTTTTAATTTTTTTTTATTTATAAAACTAATCAAAAAATGGTCCGTTAATTGTTGGCCTAAATATTTGTATTTTTCATTGTTAAATGTTTTTAATAAAAACAGTTTTAAAAAAAAAGTTTGTTTTCATCAATTTTTTAATAAGAACGTCATTCATTTTAATTTATTTTGATTTTCTGATCATCTTTTTGGAAATTTTTAATCTTAATTTCATTTATTACTTTGTAGAGTCACATGTTGCTTTTGTTTTTTATAATACAATTTATTTCTTTTTTACTATTATATAGCTATTCGAATTATTTTTTTTTTTTGAAAATTGTTTCAACTTGTTTGTCAAAAATCCCAAAATTTTTTTAAAAAAATGTTTCCTTCTAAAACTAATTTAAAAAAATTATTTTGTTTAAATTTTTCAATAAATATAAGTGCTACTAAACACTAATTATAAAATTTTTTATATTTTTGAATGATTCTTTTTTAACTAAAAGTTACAATAAAGCATTTAATGATTCTTAAAAATCATTTATTATACTTGAAATTCTATTAAAACTTTATTGGAAGTTGTTTAGTCTTTTTTGAAAGTAGGGAAAATTTTTCAGATCATTATATATTATAATTAAATAAATTTCTTAGAAAATATTTTTTTCAATTTTTGAAAAAATTTGACATTTAAACTAAGAATTTTTGGTTTCTTAAAATACAAAAACTTTAATGAACTTAATTATTTGTGACTAAAATGAATTGTCAATTTTTATATTTTTTGTTTTCTCATCTAACGCTTTTACAATTTTTAACAATGTTTATACATTTTGTTTAAAAAAATTTCTAGATGAACTTATTCATAATTCTTAAATCTTTTACTTCTAAATAATTTCAGCTGAATGAATTTTTCTAAATAAATTTTTTGAATGACATTTTTCTAAATAAACTTTTCTAAATGAATTTTTCTAAATAAAATTTTTCTAAATGAATTTTTCAAAATTTTTCTTTTTACTTTCTATTAAATTTTATTTAATTTGAATTTTTGAATTTTCTAATTGATTTTTATTTCTTAATCATTCAAAATAGCTTTTACTTAGTGATCATCGGTTTTTTATTGAATACTAAATCTTTGTTTTTATTAAAAAGAAAAAAAAATTTCTTTGAAAAAATTCACTGTTTTAGTTGATTTCTTTTTTTTTTTTAAGTTTACAATATTTTTTTACCTGTTTGCCGTGACTTCAAAAAACTACGATTTACTCATCAAGTTTTTTTTATTTAAACTAAGTTTTCAATTTTTATTGAGTAAGTTTTTAAATTTTTAATCTTAGTTTGATTTAATTCCTTAAATAGGTTTTATAAAAAAAAATTTTTTTTTTGAATTTTTATTAATTTGATTTTAATAGTTGATAAAACTAATTTAATATACCTGTAAATATTTTAATCATTCACATTGATTTAAATAATATAAAAAAATTTTCCTCGTGATCATATTTATGCTTAAAATTTAATCTTAGCTCAGCTATTTTAACAACTATTGACCATTTTTATTTTGACATCGCAAAGTCATTTAAAAATCTAACTAAATGATTTATAAAAAACATTTTTATTTTTGTAAGCAATTTTTAGTCTTGTGGTTTTTATCTTCAATTATTTTCATACTTAAAAGAAAGTTTTAAAATTGTTTTTTTAACAAAACCTATTTTTAACTGAAATAAATTTTTAAATACTTATCATCTAATTTAGTCAACTCTTCTTTAAAACAAGGATAACTTGTCAAATTATTGAAGTGTACTAAAAAATTTTAATTAATTTTTATTCAAATATACTTGTTATATTAATTATAATTAATTTGAATAAATTTTTAAAAGAAACAAAATATCTCTAAATAATTTTTTGTAAGTTTTTTCTAAATTTTCATCAAATTAATTTCAGAAATTTTTGTTACTTAGAAAATTATTTTCAAATTTCTTTATCTTTAAAATTTTTAATTAGGTTTAATAGTTTTTAAGTTTAATTAGGTTTAATAGTTTTTGGGTTTTCTAAATGAATAATTTTTTAGATTCATAAGATTAATTATTTTCTTTATGCTTATAACTACATTTTTTCAGTACAATTTCAATAAATGTTTCCTACAGTTTTATTGAGGTATTAAAAGGAATTTTATTTACATTTTTCATAAACACCAATTTTCTTAAATTATAATTCAAGTATAACAATATATTTTTCTTATTTGTGAAAACCAATCATAAAATTATCAAGTATACATATTTTTTATACTTATTTTGTGATCATATTTCTTACATCTATTTTATGTACATATTTCTTACATCTATTGAATTTACATATTACTTACATCTTATAAATGTACATATATCTTACATCTTATAAGTGTACATATTTCTTATTTACAAGCATAAGTATTTCTTGTTAATATTAACATTTCTTGCTTCTTGTTAATATTAACATTTCTTCAAGATTTACATTTCTAAAATAATTAAAATGCTTGTAAAATCTTTAACTTTATCAAAATATTTTTTCATCTATTAAGTGTTTAAAAAGTAATGCATCTTTTATTTTTTTCAGCTGATTTTTAGAAAAATTATATTTCAAGACTAAAATCAAATTAAAAAAAAAAATTATCTTGATTCATAAAATTAGATTTTTCTATCATGGTCTAATTAATTTAGAATTAGTTTTCAAAATAATTTTTGTCAATTGAACTTATTAAATTATCTTGAGTTTTTTAAGGTTTTTTTAAATATTCTTTTATTTAAACTTTTATTTATGAAGTCTAATTAAAGCATTTAAATTATATCTTTTTGATTAAACTAATTTCTTCAAATAAAAACAGAATCAATTTTTTTCTTAAACTATACTTTAATTTAAACTTTCTTTTAAACTTAATTATCAAAAATTAACTTGTTAAAAAGTTGAACAATTAAAATCTTTATTTTTGTACACCTTTAATTAATTTTGTATCTCAAGTATAACTTTTTATTTAATTAATAACGAAACTTGATTATTAATGATTTTTTTGTTTATTTCTTTTATTTTAGAAATCAATTGTCAACTTATTTTGATTTAAGTCAATTTTAACACTTTTTTTCAATTCAATTAGCTTGGAAATCTTTTCTTTGAAATTTTTGTTTATTCTTTCCTTATATTTTTGTTTTAAGCTTTTTCCTTTTGAATTAGGTTTTTTCCTTTTAATTTAGGTTTTTTCCTTCTGAATTAGGTTTTTTTTTCTATATTTTTAGTTTTAGATTTCCTTCAATTCTTTTTCCTTCAATTCTCTATCAAAGTTTTTTTTTCAACTTTTCTTAAATTAATTTCCATCAGTTTAATAAATTAAACATTAATTAAGCTACATAATTTCATTTTGATAATGTATCAAAATGCTTGTTCTAATTAGAATTTAAAATGTTTTTTAAAATTATTCGCAAGTTTGTTTATTAATTTACAAATCTAAAATTATTTTCAAGTTAACTTTGTTAACACATTTTTTATTTAAAAAGAAAATCGGGTGTAAAGTAATTTTTAAATAAAAAAATATTTTAATTTATTCATTTGAAAGTTAAATGCTTTATTTACGGTTATTAGCTATTAAAGTTGGTGAAATGTGGTCTGTTTGAAACTAACTTTCAAATATTTTTTTAAAATTTTGACTAATTCTTTTTATTTTCAAATTATGTTAATAAATATTTATTATCTAATGAACAGCTGCATAGCTACCTAAAAAAGTTCAAGTTAATAGCTTTACATTTATGAACAATTTTATAAACACACGTATTTTATTTTTTAAATTTCGGTCATCCAGATGTATTTAAAAAAATCTGAAATTATGTTCCACGTAAACAATTCATCAAATTTTTTTCTAGTAAAAGGTGTTGCATAATTGTCTAAAATTGTTTTAAAATCAGAATTTTTTTTTTGGTTTTAGTTTTTGATAAGATAAAGCTTTTGAAAATTGATTCACAAGAAAAGTTAATTTAGTCTTCAAAAATCTCTAAAAAAATTATTTTAATTACTTGAAATAAGTTTTATCTTTTCCTTTTCACTTTTTATGTTTAAAAAGTTTTTTTAAGCTAATTACTTTATGTTGTAATAATTTTTTAAAATCTATTTCTAACTGATAGTTAAAGATTAATAATTTCTAGTTAAGAGTTAAGAATAATTAAATCATTTCTAAAAAAAGATTAACTTAATAGCTCTTAAATCAAATTTATTTGTTTCTTTTTCTAACTAAATTTTTAATTAATTGACAATTCAAATATTCTTTACATTTGTTTTTTTAAATGCTTAATATGTGCTTTAAATGCTTATTATGTGTTTAAATATTCTTTAAATATAATTTAAATGTAAATGCTTTATATTTACTTTAATTGCTTTAAATATACAAAAAATTTTCTTAATATTTTTTAAACACAAAACAAACTTGATCAATTATTTAATAAAACTTTTTGTTACGTAGATTTTAGTGCATTTGATAAAACTTTATCTTTAAGTTTGTTTATTTTTATTCCAGGAAAATTCCTTTTTTCATAATCAATAAAAATACATCTTGTTAATTATTTTCAAATTTAACTTTTATAGATTTATAGATTTAGTTTTAAAAAAAGAAATTATCTTTAAACTTATCTTCAATTAAGTACACCTGACCATTTTTATTATTTTTATCATAAGTTTTGTATTTACTTTTTAGAAAAATTTCAAAAAAAGAAAACTTATGTGAAATTTTTTTACACTAAAAAAAATAAGCAAAAGTGATAATCTAATTAATGATAATTTGAGTTTAGAAAAAATTAAGTAGTACTTTTTCACATGTTTATACAATAAAAACAATAAAACAGCTTTTCAAAAATTTTTTTATAAAAAAACAATATTTTTGATAACAGTGAGTAATTAAAATATTTTTTAATTTATTTTTATTGTTTAGTTTATCTAATTGAAAAGATTATATTCTTCAAGTTTTTGAGAGAAAAAATCAAAATTTTAAACTTAAGAAATTGCTGATTAAATTAAAAAAAAGCTTAAGAATTTAAAAAAAAAAAATTAACAAAAAATTTAAAAAAATATTTTGCTTAAATATGCAAAGTTTAATGAATTAGTTTAAAAGATGTAGGAGATATAAAAGTATGGCACCAGTTGGCCGGCTGATTAGATTAATTAGTCGTCATAATGTTTAAATTAATTTACTGTTGAAAACATTTCTTCTTTTTTTTTTTTTAAAAAAAGATCTCGAGACTTGTAAAGTTTTTATTAAATTTAAAAACTGTTTAACTCTTTTTTCAAAAAAGTAAATAGTTTTATCAACAATATAATAGCTTATATGATATTTTATGGAGACTACTTGTCTATTAGTTTTTAAACTTTGTTTTTTTATCATAAAACTTCTTTTTTTTTTTTGGTTTTTAAATAGCTATTTTTCTAAAACTCTTTAATTATTTTGATTTTTTTTCATAGATTTTAGTTATTTGATTTTTTCTCTAATTAACTTTAATTAGATATTTTGATTTTTTATAAGTTTAAATTATTTTGACTTTTTTTCTCAAGCTAAATATTTTTTCAATAAATTTTTATTAGAAAGTTTTTTAATCAAGAATTTTATTGATAGAAAGATATTTTTGAATAATTACCTATTTGAAAGCATTTTCAAATTATTCAAATTTTTAACAAATATTTTTTCTGATTAAAAACCCTATCTTATTTTAATTGTTAATATAAGTTTAATTAAATATTTTAGTTAATTTAACATAAAATTATTTTAAAATAAGCTTTTTTTTCTTATTTTTCTCATCTAATTTTAATTAGCTTTTGAATTAATTTCAATTAATACATTTTTAAATATTCTATTAATAATTTAGCTATTAAAATGATTAAGGTCTTTTTTTTCTGACAGCTCGTCTTAAATAACATTGATTTAATTAAAAAAATTATTTTCTATTATTTTTTTTCTAATTAGGTTTTTTTGAAATTTAGTTTAAAATTAAATTTTTTTTTTTAATTTAAAAAATTCACCAATAAGTTAAATAATTTTCAAAATTTTTGATAATGTTAGTTTTAGTTTAAATTTTAATTTCAAATTGTTTCCAATGAAATTTGATAAGAATTTAAAAAAATATTTTTAAATTTTCTTTTATTTACTAAGTTTTTTAAAGCTCACTTAAAAAGTTTTCTAAAACAAATTTTCTAAAATAAATTTTTCTAAAATAACTTTTCTAAAATTATTTTTCTAAAATAAATTTTTCTAAAATAAATTTTTCTAAAACAAATTACTAATACTCTCTCTTCAAATTTTATTTATTGACTTATGGTATTTATGATTATAAAGAAATTGCTTTATGGTAAATAAACAAAACTTGAAAATTATTTTAAAAACATTGATTCAATTTTAAATCTTAAAGATTAAAAGTTTAAAAAAGAATTTATTCTAAAGAACATTATAATAAAAGAAGCTTTAATTAGTGTATTATGCTAATTTAAAATCTAATTAAGCAACAGATTTTTTTGCTTTTTTCACAGTAAATTATTTGAAAAATTATCTAAGTTGAAATTGTTTTTTAAATTTAATTGACTAATTAAATATTTTAATTAGCTTTCAAATGTACACATTTTTTTTGATCAATCTTTGGCTAAGATTAATAAGGAACAATTAATTAGATTATTGTTTAATATTCAGTTATTTATTTACTAATCCTTAATAATATATCTGTAATCAAATATTTTTATTAATCTTCATAAAAAATTTTTTGATTTAATTTTCTGAAATATTTCTCTAGTTTAATTAACAATAATTTTTATATTTAAGCTTATTTATTTTAGTTAATTAATTACTTTGAACTTAATTAGTAAGATTTCAAATGAAAAAGCAATTAATTGTTAAATAAATAGAAAAAATTAATTGGGATATTTTAGTGTTGTCATTTTAGAAGTTTTAATTGTTTTAATGATTTTCTTTAAATAAATCAATTTCAATGATCTTATAAACACTCAAATAATCATTAATCAACTTATTGATTTTTATTCTTTTACAGAAAGAATTTTTCTTTGTTATAGTCTTTTATAATTAATAATTTCTGTTGTCAATAGATTTTAATACATTTTTCTGAAAAAACTACTTAAAAAGAATACTTTTATAACATAATTGATTAATACTTATTAAATTTTTATTTAGATAACAAAAACAGAATTATTTAATAATTAAGGCAAATTTGACAATTATTTAATTAGGGGAACTAATCTGTCCGGTATGTGATCTTAAATATTTATAATGCTTTTTATTGATCTTTTTTATTTATTTTGAAAAAAAGTTGTTAAAATTTAAAGCCTCTTTTAATTGTGCTTTGAGCTTATAAAAAAAAAAATTCACAGCAATTTAAAGATTTTATCTACGGTGTTCTATGAAGTTCTTATGATAAAATAATTTTGAATAAACAAAGTTTGATAAAAGAAATGTTTACAAAATTATAACGCAATTTTTTGAATATTCTAATGAATAGTAAAGTTTTTTGAATGCAGGAGAATTTTTGGCTTTTGAAAAACTTCTGTTAATATTAGCGTCAAATTTTTTGTTTTAATTTTTAAAATAGCTAATGATAATGAACTTATCAACACTAATAAGATTAGCTAATTTTTAAAAATAGAATTTTATATTTTAACACATTTTTACATCTATTGGATTCTAAACAATAAAATAGTATTGATAAACTTTAAAGATAATTCACACTTTATTTACTTTAAATTTTCTATGGTTTACAAAATTTTTAGAAAAAATATTTAGTAAACATTTAAAAACAGTTCCTAATTTTGTCAAATTATTCAAATCTTGTTATAATTTATTTCATTATATAGCTATAAATATTTTGTTTTGTAAATTTTATTTAAAAATTTCAGTTTACTATAAATAGTACCTATTTTTTAAAGCTTTCATTTATGAATTTTATTAACATTTTACGCATTCAACTATATAAGAAATTTTTTTTTAAATTATTCAATCTAAATCATATGTTTTTTTTTACAATCAAATAAAATCAAATATCCAAATAAAAAAATTTATTTTTATCAGACAATCAGTCAGATTTTTATTAAAAATAAGTTTTTTTTTTACACATTTTCTTAATTAAAATCTTTAATGCTTTTACTCTATTATTCATTCAAGCAAAATAATTTTCTACAAATTGAGTTTTGAAAAAATATTTTACTTCATTTTTAACAATTTTTTTTTTTAAATTTGAAATAATTTACTAGTTTTTTCTTAAGAAAAAAAACTTTTTTTTTACATAAATAACTTTTTTTCTACTTAAATAACTTTTTTTCCATACAAATAACCTTTTTTTTTTCTTCAAATCAACAAATATTCTAATCTAAATTAAATCTAATTAGAAACTTTTAATTAAATTTTTCTCAAATAAGCTTTAAATTAAAAAACTTAGTTTTAAAAAAGTAAATTTTACTCAACAAAGTTTTTTTATATCGATAGCGTACTCTATCGTTAATAAAATGCATAATTTTCAAAGACTTTATATTCATGGTCAAAACAATTTTAATAGAAAAATTAATTAGAAACTAATGTAAAAAGTTTTTTTTAATAGATAAAATCTTTAAATATTGAAAATTTATTAATATTTTTAAAACGGAATACTTTCAACGGAAATCATTTTTAAATAATTTAAATTTACTAAAACAAAAAATTTTATTTAAAAATTATGATTAGTTTTATGAAATTTGAAACTTTGTTTATTAACTAAAAAAAAACATTTTTGCCGCTTTCTATTTAAAATATCATTGAAACAAATATAATTCAAAAATTTTTTATTTTATTTAAAAAAAACAATGATCTTATATTATCAAAAAATTTTTAATTGATTAATCAATAATTGTTTCAAAGCTGTTTGTTCAAATTATTCTCTTTAAGAGATATTGCTAATTGTAAAAAAATTTTAACTTAAATTGTTTAAACATCAAATTTAATGTTAAATTACTAAAACTTATTGTTTCAAGAAGTTTAATTTTTCTAAAAACTATAATAAAAAGTTTAAATAAGTTTTGAACAAAAAAGTCATTAAATTTTCTGTTACAACTTAATTATTATTTAAGTCAAGTTATTAATAACAGTTACATAACATAAAATGATGTATAAGTTTAGTTTTAAAAAATAAATTTTATGAAATTCACAAGCAATTATCATGGCTGATAAAAAAATTTTTTTATTTTTATATCACAAGATCTAACGTAATTTAATTTTATTTGGATTCATTTAAAAGTTTACTAAACTTTTTAATTTTAAATTAAATGAATTGTAATTTATAGTTTATTTTTACTAATATTTAGTTTATTAACATTTCAACATCAATTTGAAAAATTGTATCTCTTTAAAATCTGATAATTTAATTTAGAAATTTTAATTTTAAACCTTAAAACTTTATGATTAAGGTTAAATTTTATTTAGATTAAAATGTTTTTTAAAAAAAAATTTTTATAAATTTAAAAAAGCTTTTTTATGCTTATTAATTGTTGACGAAATTCCCATTACGATTATAAAGAGCTCTATTATTTATAATAAAATTACTTAGAGATTGAGTAATAGACAATTTTATTAAGTGATGTCAATTGTCGAAAGAATTTAGGGAAAAAATTTTTAAGTGTTATTCAAACTAAAATAGTGATAAAAAAATACTCACGAAATTGTTATTAATAAACCAAACAAAATGTAATAAAATGAACAATAAAATGTTTTGATTTTGTGATTAAAATTAATTGCACACTCAGTTGTAACAATAAAATGAAGAAAAAATATTTGAGATACAAATTATTCAAAAGAGTTCACTTGTTTTTGTAAATAAAAAGCAATCTGTTTTTAAATTATTTTTAAGCTAATCACTAAATGTTATTTAGTTTACTTTCTTGTGTTAATCTAGTAATGATTGATTATTTGAAAAATAAACAAATTAATTCAAATAAATAACTATTGTAATTCTATAAACTTAAACATTAATCATTAAATAACTTTCAAAAAATACCTGTTGTTTTTTAGAAAAAGATGTTTAATTTGAAAACAGAAAAATTGTAAAAAAGAAAACAGAAAAAATAGAAAAACTGTAAAATAGAAAAACTGTAAATAGAAAAGTTTTAAAAACAGAAAAATTTGAAAAATTATCAAATAGAAACTTAAAAAAATTATTCAATTAAAGGAACAGTTATCAGTAAAACTAAGTTTTTTAGTTAAACTAGATTTTAAAATGATTTTATTAAATATTTTCAGATAAAATAGCCTTTTAAACAATAGAATAATAAGAATTATGTTTCTTTGACACAATAAAATTTCAATTCTATTTGATCTAAAATTGCCATCTTAATTATTTTAATAAAAATATTGAAATCAAATTGTTTTTTATTTTTAACTAGTGAACTTAATTTTTTTTTTTTAAAAAACCTTTTTTTATTTTTAATACTTTTTCTAATCATTAATTTTATTAAAACTAATCTAATTCAATTCTGATAAAATCTAAAAAAACTTAGTTAAAATGTTTAATGAAATTGTTTGAGTTTTTTTAATTCAAATCAAAGATTTTTTAGATTTCACTAAAAAGGGTTTATTGAACTTAAAAAATATTTAAAAAAAAAAGAAAAATTGTTCAAGATTTTTAATTTAATGAGCATAATTAAGTAAAGATGATTGTAACTGTGTGTATAAATGAGTATAATTGAGTATTTGAAGAGCAAAACTGAGTTTAAAAAAAGAGTTCAATTAAATATTTGAAGAGTATTAATAAATTTAAATGAACAAATCTAAATGAAGTTATTTTTAAGAAGCAAGTGTAAAAAATTAATTTTCAAAAAGGTAAATTTTATTTCTATGAATAATAAATTTATTTTATTGGTTTAAATTTCAAATACAAATTTAGAGTAAAATGGTAATAAATTAATTTTCATAGAAATTTGAACCGTTCAAAAATTTAAAAAATAATTTTCAATTTGAATTAGTTTATCATTAGTTTGTAAAAACTTATTATTTTGTTTATTTTATTCTAACACGCCTTTTCAAAACAAATTATTAAAAGATTTAACTTTAAAACACAATTAAAAATCAATTACATTTTAAAGTTTAATTAATTATTTCTATAATCAATAGTTATAAACTAAAAAAATTCTTGTAGCGCGTTAATTATTTTTTTTAAAAAAAATTCAAAAAATTAAAATCTCAACTCATTGTAAGCTTGCTTTTTTTTTTAAGTTTGACCAATAATTTTATGTTTATAAATTATATGAAATTAAGTTACAAAGTTACTAATAAACTATTTTCTTAAGAAATTGATTTGTTAAAATCAACAACTCGTTTAAAACAAATTTAATTATAAAGTTTTCATAAACAAACTGAATTAATATTCAAGTTATTTTAAGAAACATGATAAAAAACGTTTGAACTAAACAGTTTAGTAACTGAATCTTAAGTTCAGTAAAGTTTTTAAAAAATTAACTTTTTAATTGGTTTTTTTTTAAATATTGCGCTATCAAAATTTGGCGCATTCTCAAGAAAAAAAATTAATTTTTACAAAGAGAACAAAATGGCGAATAATTATTCAATATCCGCAACGGTTTAGCCGACCAAATTTAAAGCTGACACTTAAAAAAAATTTATTTTATTAAAGAAAAAAAATTAAAAATTGTTTCAAGGATTCAATTATTTACAATTAATAAAAAAACATAATAAAAATTAAATAAAAAGAAATTTTTTTAATTAATTTTAGCCGTTAGAATAAGTATAATGAATATAGTTGTAGCTTAAGTATCTGAAAACAAAATTTTAGATTTTAAGTTTAATTATTTAATCAGCTGATTGATATCTATCGGCTTTAACTTTTTATGATCGTGAAAATAGTGCTAAATCATTGGAAAAGATTATATGACATGCGTGTTATAATAAAGAAACTAAGTGAATTTTGTAGCTGTTTGGTAAAAGATTGAACGAAAGGCAGAGAACGTGTATTTTTTTCTTTCTGAAATAAATTGTGTTTTGTTTTCATCAATTTTGTAAAACATTTAGTTTTCATTTGGTAAATAAATTTTTAAAATATTTTTATTAAAATGTCCACATCGCATAAAAATAGATATAAGAATAACTCTCTAGATTCTCAAGAATTACGTAGAAGAAGAGAAGAAGAAGGTATACAATTGCGAAAACAAAAAAGAGAAAATGCTTTGTGTAAAAGAAGAAATTTAAAAGAGAATTTAATTGTTGAAGAAATTAGTTCTTCTTCTTGTGAATTAAAAGTAGACATTGAATCAATACCTTTGTTGACTAAAGATATTTACAGCTCTAAAAAAGAGAAAGTATTGGCTGCTATTCAAGTATTTCGTAAATTATTATCGAAAGAACCAGATCCACCTATCGATCATGTAATTAGTACTGGTGTTGTACCAAAGTTTGTTGAACTTTTAAAAAATCCAGACAGTCTTTTACAATTTGAAGCTGCATGGGCTTTAACAAACATAGCCTCTGGTAATTCAAGTCAAACTAAAGTTGTCATTCAAACAGGTGCAGTACCAATATTTATTCAACTTTTAAGTTCTGAAAATGAAGATGTTCAAGAACAAGCTATTTGGGCCTTGGGTAATATTGCTGGTGATTCTACAGAATGCAGAGATTTTGTTTTAGATTTAGGTGTAATGAAACCATTGACAGAAGTTTTATCTAAATCAACAAAAATAACTATGTTAAGAAACGCTGTTTGGGTATTATCTAATTTATGTAGAGGTAAAAACCCAGCTCCTAAGTTTGATCAAATCGAACCATGCTTACAAGTTTTAGGACGTTTATTATTTAATAATGATTCAGATATTTTAACCGATACCTGTTGGGCATTATCATACATCAGTGATGGTCCAAATGAACGTATTCAAGCAGTTATAAATGTAGGTGTTTCAAGGCGGTTAGTCGAATTACTTAAACATGAAAAGCAACCAGTTGTGGCTGCTGCTTTAAGAGCTGTTGGCAATATTGTTACAGGGGATGATACTCAAACACAAGTTATTTTAAATTGCAATGCTTTACCTTGCTTATTGAATTTATTGTCATCCCCTAAAGAAACAATTAGAAAAGAAGCTTGTTGGACAATTTCTAATATAACAGCTGGTTCTAGAGATCAAATTCAAGAAATTATTAATGAGAAAATATTCCCTACTTTAGTTGATATTTTGTCTCGTGCAGATTTTAAAACTAGAAAAGAAGCTGCTTGGGCTATTTCTAATGCAGTTTCAGGTGGAGATGCAGGTCAAGTTAAATATATTGTAGAGTGTAACTGTATTCCACCACTATGTGAATTGTTAAATGTTTCCGATCCTAAAATAATCCAAGTTGCTTTAGGAGCTTTAGAAAATATATTAAAAGTTGGTGAATTGTTTTGCCAAAATGGACAGTTTAAAGATAATCCTTATGCTGTTATTGTAGAAGAATGTAATGGTATGTTAAAAAAATATTTCTTTTACTTGTTTTTATTCTAAATAATTTTTTTTTAAGGTTTGGATTTAATTGAATTTTTACAAAGTCATGATAACATAGACATATACAACAAAGCATTTGAAATAATTGAAAAATATTTCAATAATGATGAAGAACAATCAAATATTGCTCCTAATGTTGATGAAACTAACCAACAATTTAGATTTGGAGCTCCTGGTATAGATGATCAAAACAAATTTAATTTTTAAATCAAAGAATATAAATAATTATTTGGTTTTGAAAACCATTGAAAATTTACTCATTACTTAGCAAATTCAGCAATTTAAAAAATTTAAAAATTGATGAGTTTAGAAAATAGTTGTTTACGATTAATTTTTATTTATCAATTTTTTTTTGATGTTCCGTAAACAAGTTATTAAATGAACAGCAAAAAAAGTTTATAAATTTTCTCATTGTTAATTTTTCAGTTAAAATATTCGATAAAAAAACAGCAAAACTAGTTTTTAAGATTATGTTTTATTTACAATTAGTGTGTTTTATTAAAATACTTGTTTTAAATTTTTTTTTTAGGTTTAGGTTTAAACAAGAAAAAAAATTTGTTAAAATACCTTTACAAATAACAAAAGCATCTAGTTTTTATTAGATATCTTTAAAAAAAAATAGATAATCAATGAATGAAAACGGTTTTTTTGTTAAAAAATTTATACCTATTATATATCTTTAAGGTGTTAATTAAATTTTTAAAGTTTATAAGTTGATAGGGTTTTTTAAATTTGACTTCTTAAATTATTTAAATTTTTTTTTCATCAAATTTTTGTTCAAAACTTTCCATTAGCTTAATCAATTTTATAGTAAAAACATTTTTATCCTTATTTTTTTTAAACAGTTTTTCATAAAAAAAATGTTTGATAAAAGTTTTGAAAAATTGCTTAATTATTTTTTGTACAAATAAACGGGTTTTAACACCGACAAATTTGAAATGAAATGTATAAAAAAGTATCAAGTTTAATTAACTTGATTAGTTAAAAAAAAATTTTAACAAATTTAAATGGGAAATTAATTCAATTTAATCAATCATTTAGTTACAAAGAAAATTAACAAATTCAGTTGTAAGTTTAATTAAGTAAACTCTTAAACATTTTTTTTGATTAACTAGATTACATAAAATCAATAGACAACAGAAAAAGTTTTTTTTTTTTAAATCAGCTAAAACAAAGATTGATTAGCAGTTTCACAATTTTCTCATTTTAATGAATATAGATTTTTTTGATCTTTTTAACCATCATTTTATAAATAATGTATATAGCCTTATAGATTTAAGTTTTTACATAAAAAAAAAATTTTTTTTTAAACTAAACAAATAAAAATTTTTTAATAAAAAATTTGCTTTTTCAATATTTTTAGTTTTGAATTCTTTAATTGATTTTAATAAATTAATTTCTTCATAGGGTTTTATTCTTTATCATTTGATTTATTTTTATAAACTTTCATTTTTGAATAACATCCCTAGCAATTCTTGTTTAATTAAAAAGACTTTTGATGAGTTTATAATTATCAATTCGGGAAAGAAATTTAAATGATTTTTCTCATAAAAATACAGTTTAATTTAATTGTTTAAACTATTTCAAATTAATATTTGTAAAAAGTTACATTAAAAAAAAAAATGTCTTTTAAATTTTTAACCATAGTTTTGATAGCTTTTCAATTTGCTAATTCATTGAATGCTTTATCTTTTTATGATATTAAAGGAAAGAATCTAGATTTTGTTTTTGAACCTTTCACTAAGTATGAAGATAAATGTGTTTTCTTGTCTGAATTCAATACTCAATTGATTGGTGTTAGTAATCAAGCTCAATTCTTAAACTATTTCCATGAAAAATATAGCAAATATGGTAAAGTTTTATAATTAAAAATTAAAACAATTAATTAATTTTTTTAATTTAGGTTTACAAGTAATTGGTTATTACAGAAAAAACAAAAATTTCAATAAACCATCTAACCTTAAGTTTGATGTTTATATTGGTAAAGATTCAATTAGAAGATTGAATGATTTCTTGAAACAAAGAGATCTTCAATTAATTCATGATGGTAAGTTTTTTATTGATTAAACTTTAACAAAATACTAAATTTTATTTTGCTTAAGAAAAATTCGTTATTCATAAAAATGGTAGAACTGTAGATTATTTCAATATAAATCCAAAATACAAAGTTCCTAAAGGAATTGTTCAAGGAGTTTTGAGAAAAATTCCAAACTACGTTAAAAGCAGAGATGATAAAATCTTTAAAGTAAGTTAAAACTAAAAAAAAAAACTTCATTGTAATTGTTTTTATTTTTTAGGCACTTGAAGATAGTATAATTGAATGTTTAGATCTTGAATTTGATTAATTTAATTTTTAAAAAATGTTTTCAAAAGCTTGTTTTAATTATGTTATTAAGTTAAGAATAAAAATTTTTCTTTGGTATTTTTTGTTTTGAATTTATTTCAAATTTTTCTTAATTCCTCATTTTCTATTGCCAGGTTACTTTAACTTTTTCTAATTTTTTTTCTTTTTTTAGAATTAAGAATTTTTTTTTAAAAACTAACTCTATCAGATTTTTAATTCTATAAATTGAAATTTTTAAGTTGAAAATTTATTTTGTAATCAACATAGAAAACAAATATAACTTTATCATAAGAATTGAATCAATTAATTTTGAAAATTGAAAGCTTTAAATTAATTTTAAAAAAATAATCAAGTATTAAAACAATTCAGATTTATTGATTTTAAGTCATAATTTTTTAATTTACGTCATTTTAATTGAATTAAAATTGAAATTATTAAACACAATAAATTTGATTGTTGGAATAAAACTAGAAAATAGAATTTCAGGAAAAGATCTTTTTGAATTAATTTACGTTTTAATTAAGAATTGTAATCAAAAAATTTTATAAATAGAAAATCAGATTCAGTAAAGAAATATTTTTCAACAATTTAAATTAAAGTTGATTAAAACTTTTCATAGTTTTTAGTATTTAAACTCAATTGATTTTTCTTTTAATACCAACAATTTAAAAAGTACTGGAATTGTTAACAAAAATGATTTTAAATTTTTTAGTTTTTCTAGTTTTAATCAACAGGTTATCTGTTGCATTAAATACTATGACTTTTCACGATGTACGTGCTGTGAAAAGTGATATGTCGATTCAACACTTTGAAATTTATAAAAACAAATGTGTTTTTATTGCTGAAGTTGATCATGAAGATTTAGTATTTCACAGAAATCCATCTAGATTTTTAAATTTTATACACAAGAAATATCATAAAGATGGTAACTCTTTATTTTAGTTTTTTTTAAATTTATGTTTATTAACTCTTTAATATAGGACTTGAAGTTGTTGTTTTTGATGACCATGAAAGCAAATTCACTAAGCCTTACCGTACATTATTTGATATATATATAGGAGAATCTTACAGACCAGTGAATACAGTTTTAATGAGAACAGGAAATAAATTAACTGATAATTGTAAAGTTTATTAAATTTAGTTTAATGAGTTAATTAATAAATTGCTTTTTAATAGGGATGTATTTAATAGAAAAAGATGGAGAGCATGTTGATCGATTCCAAGTTAGAGATGGAATTAAGTACAAACCAGAAAAAAAAGGTTTATTTGGAAAATTAAAAAAGTTGAAAAAAATGAAACCATTAGATGAATTAAAAAAGAAATTATTGAACAATAATCCAAACCAAGAAAAAGAAGACAAAGAATTATTAGAGGTAATCATTTTAAAATTTAAAAAAAATCAGTCACTAAAATTTTTTTATTCTTTCAGAGACTTGATAGAAGAATCAAAAGATGTTTAAGTCTTAGAAATATTTAAGAAAATGAAATTTTTTTATTCAATTTTGTAAGAATTTCTAAAAATAATAAAAAGTAACTCAAGCTATTCATTTTTTAATTATTGAAAAAGAAGAATATATAAATTTGGGTTTATTTATACAGATAAGTTAAAAAAATTAAAAAATAATTGAGATGAAAAAATTTTATTAAGTTAAAATCTACTTATCAATTATTTGATTAAAAACTGCATTTTCATAATCATATATAACTGACTCTTTGTTAATTTTTCATTTTTGGCTTTTGTATACAATAAATAAAATTAAAAAAAAAACCAATTTCATCTTGGTAAATTAAGCTAATTTTTTTTAATTACTCAAAAATTAGCTTAAAAACTTGAAATAAAAGAGAATTTGTTTTTTTTAAAGTTTGTTTTATACAAAAAGTTTTTTTTTCTAAAATTTAAGTCTGAACTGAATTTTAAAATTGAGGAATTTCCATTCTCATTCAAAATTTTGATTTTTTAATTAAATAGAATTTAAATTATTAAGTTTTCTTCATCAACTACTTGTTAAAATAAATAGTAAAGATTATTATAATTAAGTTTAAAAATTCTTAATTATTCAACATTAAAAAATATTGTTAAAATAGCAAGTTTGTGAAAATAACATTCACAACATGTTATGTTTATTTTGCTTTTAAAATTTTGAATATTTTGTTATTATAAACAAACTCTGTATAATGTTGTAAATATAAGAAAATTAATCATTTAAAATGAGTGAGAATACTATTAAATTTAATAATCTTTTGAAAGCTTCAAATCATAAATTTGTCATAAATTTAGATGAAAATTCATCTTCAAGTTCAAACAGTGATAATGAAGAAGAAGTTAGTAAAGAAAAAAAAATTGAAGTAGATAGAAATTTAGGTTATAAAATTTATGATTCTAAATTAAAAAGTATTTTAGAGAAAAAACATCATATAAATAGTTTAAAATTTAAATTACAAGAAACAGAACAATATCAGAATAGGATCAAGAAATCGATAAGTAAAAAAAATTTAAACTTAAGTCAAATGAAAAGTAAAATTGTTCAAAAGCAATTAAAATATAGAAAAGACCAATCTGAAGTTAGAAAGCTTTATGCATCATATTTAACTGCTTCTCATCAAATGAAAGATAGTTTAAAGCAAATATCAATTTTAAATGATAATTTAAGGATCACTCAAAAGGAAATTGATGATGATAAGAAACTTTTAGTTGCTTTAGAAACAAAATGTAAAGGTTTAAATAAAATAATAGATGTAAATTTAAATGATTTTAAAGAAGTTAATGAAAACTGTGAAGAAGGCGATGAAATGTCTTTAGCATCATCTGATAATCAAAAAACTTTAATTTTAGAACATAATGATACAAGGTTAATGTTAAAAGAGAAATCAACTGAAAATTTAAAAAATGATGTAGAAAAAAGTTTTCCTAAAAATTTTGATTTAGAAGGAATTTCTAAAATAATAGACAAGAAGTTAGAAGATTCATACAAAAATTCTAAAAGTGTTAAAAAAATAGAAAATAGTCCAAGAAAATTAAATACAAAAAAGAATGCTCTTTTAAAGAAAATGATTATGTTAGAAGAAAGGAACGAAAAAGAAGAAAAAGAACGTAATAAAAAAGAAGAGCTAATGAAAAAAAAATTACTTGATGAGAAAAAAGAAAAAGATATTTTTAATTTAAGAATAGTTTTGAAAAATAAACAAATTTTGGGTAACGCAATAATTAATTTGAAAAAAGATATGAAAAATTTATTCAAATTAAATGATCAAATTGAAGAACATGATTTGTTTTTAGAAGGTTTAACTTTATTTCTAGATAATAGTTTAGACAAATCTTATTTATTAGAAAATTTAGAAATAAAAATAGAGCCGAAGCTATCTGAGAATTTAGAAAAAAATAATTTCTATTTTATTGATAAACAACAAGAAAAGAAAAAAAATTATGATTTAAGTTTAGAAACAAGTGTTTTAGAATCGATTAGAGCTTATAGATTAAGTAATAATTTTGAAGAAAAATATATAAAGAATAAAGATGAAGATTTTACACTAATTGTTGATTCTTATCTTGCAAATAAAGTTAATCCATATTTATGTACATGTAATTTTGATTTAAATGGTAAATGTAATGATGATAATTGTACATCTCAGCATAAAAATGATTTTTTATTGAATAATCGTCAAAAATTAATTGATATTTTATTATACAACCCTAGTATAACTAGATTTAAAGGAAAAATAGAAACGAAAGAAGATATGGAAAAACTTTTGAAACATTTAAATAGTTTTATTGATAATTTAGAAAAAAAATATAGTTATAATGAGCTTTTAAAATATTTAGTTAAATTAATACGAATATCAGATGATGAAAGTATTTTAATAAAATCAAAATTACATCAGCCATTAGAAAATGATAATATTTGTGAAATTATGAAATCAAACCAAGTGAATACATTTCCTGAGTTTGGTTATAATTTTAGATTAAGAGATCGTGAAAATGTTTTAACGTACTCAAAAGTTGCCAAGCTAAATAAAAAAGAAAATTTTTTTATTGAAAAAAATGAAAATGAAAATCAATTAAGATTTTTTAATTTAAATTCAATTAAATTAAATCAAAGTTTAGAAGATTATTGTAATGATAATACAGATGATATTAAAAGTTGGGTTAAATTAGCTTATTTACAATTTGATTTTAATAATCAAAAAATGAGTGAGAAAAAAAAACAATTACAAAGTGCAATTAAAATAATTATGCAAGGATTAAGTTTTAATCGTTTGAACGTAGAATTATGGAAAAATTATCTATTTTTTTTCATCAACTTATTTAATAATAATAAAAACGACGAATGTTTCAATAAAGCCGATAAACATTTGCATTTTGTTTGTAAAAAAATTTTAGTACAATACCCTAGTTATATATTATGGAAATTTTATTTAAGCTTATGTTTAAATTATTTAGATAAAGAATTAGTTTCAAGTGAAATTTTAGATGAAATATCATCAGAAAAAATTTTTTATTTTGATGAAAAAAACAATAATAGCCCAGATTTAATTTCTAATGCCTATTTAGAAATTTTACTTTACAAAGCTAATCTTTATATTGAGATTAACAAAGTTGAAAAAGCAAAGAATTATTTATCCAACGTATTATGCTCAAATATGTCATCAGTTTTATTTATAGACTCAATCAACTTTATAAAATCATTAAAAGATTCTAAATCAATTTTTAGTTTAAGTGATAGTAAAAAGTATCAAGAAACTTATTTATTAAAACTAGAAGATAAAGTATTTTTATGGTTAAATTATATATATTTATTTTATTTTAATCGTTTACCTAATGAAAAATTCGAACCTTTTAAACAAGGATTCAGTTCGTTAAAAGACAAAAAGCCTTTTTTAATTAAATTTGGTATAATTAAAAAAACAATTTTTGATAAGCTTTTAGGAATATTTGTTGAAGCTTTAAATGATTGTTTCTTAAATTCTAAATTTAATTCCTCATATCAAGTTAATGAAAACTCAAATTTGAAAATTTGCCTACCTTTATTTCATAATTTAGCAAATCTTTATTTTTCAGCTAATAAAAAGAAAACAGCATTATTAGTTTTTGATTACTTAGCATCTTATAAATATCAAAGCAATATTGATTTATTGATTAACAAAGCTTTGTTTGAAGAAAAAAATAATTACAACAATGAAGCTTTTTATACATTAGGAGATACAAAAGTTTATAAGTTAAATAATTTTGATATAATTTACTATTTATGTTTGTTACATTTTAAAAATGGAGAATATAAGTATTTTAATTATGAGTCTTGTAAAATTCTAAACATTTTTTATGAGTTTGACACTAAAACACCTATTTCAATAGCATATAAAAGACTTTTATCCCAAAAAGAAAAAGTTAAAGAAGATAAGGTTGATTTTTTACAAAAAATAAATTCAAAGTTATGGGCCTTATACTTAATGAGTGAAATATTAACTTCAACTGAAGATGACATGGAATCTGTATTATGCGGCTCAATTAGCCTTAGTAAATTGAATAAAAATATCGATGCATATACTATACAATTGATTCATTTTCTGTAAGTTTTATTAAAAAATTTTCTAACTTTTTTTAACGAAATATTTTTTTCTTTAGATACTTGAATTTTTATGTCAAAACAATAATTAATCAAGATAGATTAGATATTTTCTTTGAAAAACTTCAGTATTCTCTTCTTCAAATTGATGATCATCGTTTTCAATTTTACTTATTGAAACATTTTTCAAACTGTTTTTTTTCATCTCAAATGCGAATGAAGTTTTTCTTAAAGTTTTTATTTTTAATTCCTAAAAATAAGCTGATACTTAATTACTTCCTTAATTTAGCTTTTAATAAGATGAATCTCAAAAAAATTTGTTATCAAGTATTAAATTATTATATTGAAAGAAAAGAATTAAAAAAAGTTTTAGAGCCTTTACATTGGTTCCTAGTGATATATTTAGCAATAGATTTTAAAGAGCATTTAAACATTCATAATTACTTTCAACTGGCAATTTCAGATTATCCATATAACAAACAACTGTGGCATTATTTATTAGCTTACGAAACAAGTCAAATGCATGAAGATCACATACAAAAAGCTAGATCTATTATAAAAAATCTAAAAATTCCTGATTTAGAAAAAGTATTTTATTTTGATTAAATTTTAGTTAAGAAAAAAATGAAGAAAAAAATGGATTTTTAAAAAAAAACTATTTATTTTTGATTCAAAAAATTTCATTAAAAAAATAAATAAATATGTCCTCATAATAAATTTATTACATTGATTTACATTAATATAAATATTTTTTTTAAAAGAAACTTTAAAAAACTTCTACATTTATGATGATTTGTTTTTATGAATTTAAAACAAAGAATTGTAAAACTCAACTTCTTTTCCTTGTAACTTGAATTTTTTACTCAATTCTTGAATTTTTACTCGACGTTTAACATGCGGTAGTTGAAAACTAGAAAGAAAAATTATTTTACTCTTAATCACAAAGTTTATTTGAAAAGACTTACTTATCCATGTCTAGTCTTCTTCTTTTATAAATATTCAATGTTGTAAGCCGAACGAAAAGACCTAAAATTTTTTTGCTTATTACAATACCGTCCATGATTGGAAGAGCCATTGGGATTCTATTTAATAAAATTAATTAGTATTTTGAGTTTGTTAAAATTAAATTTGAAGTCGTACTTATCTTGTGAGGAAATTATTTTTGTTGTGAAAAGACCATTTTTTAAAGGATGAATCAGAATCGCAATGTAATCTTTAGTTTTATTTTTTTCAACCCCAGTGTTTGTAGTCAACATGAGAGTTTCTAAAAAATCAAAAAATTAATAATTAATTTTCTACAAAAATATTCATTACCTATTGGCAAATTATATTCATCTTCACTATTTTCAAGCCAAATAATCAAAACTTTAATATCACAGCCAATATTTGTATGGAAATCTTGCTTTCTTTTTTTTCTTTGATTTAACTCATTATTTATACTATTTGAATTATTTATGGAACTACTATTATTATATCTATAACTAGAGCTATTTTCTGATGGATTATGAGACGCAACACTAATTGTCTCATCAGAAAAACTAGAAATTGATCTTTGCTCAGGATTATTTTGTTTGTGAAAAGATTTTTCTTCAGTATTCGTAGACATTGCAGATCCAAGACTAGAATTAATGGTTATTCCGCTTTGAGAACAAGCAGAAGGATTATTTGTGAATACTTGATTTTCACTATTAGAATTTTTTACTATTTCGTCTTCAAATCCTTGACTAGGAACTATAAAAGCCATTTCATGAGCTATATCAGCCCAATAAATTGACATTTTTTTACCGTCAAATATTGATCCACCATGCTCAGCATAAAGATGAGTATCTGAAATAAAAAGAAAATGTTTTTTTAGTTTTTGAACTCACACATTCATTAAAACTTTTACCTTGAGAAAAAGATTCGCTCTCATTAAGGTTACCTTTCCAAGAAGTAAACAAATTACCAGTCCAACCATAATGTTGTTTACAATTAATTGGATTTCCTAGACTATATAAAAATTCAAGAAATGAAGGTTTAACATAATTGATAGAGCAAACAGAATTAAGAATTTCTTGTGGATGAACACGACCTTTACGAACATAAAAAATAAAAGAAGTATCACAAGTTCTTAATGGCAAGCTATCTAAACTTGAAATATAATTAAAAAGCTCTATATTATTTAAATCCAAATTAATTAATTGAGTTGAATTTAAAGAGTTCAATCTATTTTTTTCTAAATTCATTAAACCTAAATGATTAATAATTAAACGAGCTGAATCAAAATCATCAGCTTTTGGTGGCAAAGGTTTTTTGCAATCAAACTTATGATTTTTCAAATCATTTAAACAATTTTGTTTTAAGTTTTTTTCTATTATTTTTTGGGAAGCTACTATTTTGAACATTTTACTCAAACTTTGTTGTTGCTGTGAATATTTATTATAAGTTTGTTTTAAAGTTGGTATTGAATTTTCACTTTTTAAGAAAAAAATTTTTTTATCAATTTTACGGCATTAAAATTAATTTTTTAACTTACATGTTTGTTAGAGGAACATTACTAATTGAGCTTGGAAAATTTTTAGGAATTGCAAAATTTTTAGGAATGTAATTAAAGTAATTTTTTGGCCTAGAAACTTCAGAATAATCAGAGAAACCATTAAAACTATCAGCTGTTAATTGGAAATTCATCTTCCAACAAAATTTACCAAATGGAGATCTTACTAAACAATAACAGTTTTGATTCTTTGGATTGTTTAAAAACCCTATTAAAATTGTATTTTCACTAACAAAGTATTTAAAATTTTTACAAGCATCTTCAAATGTAAAATTTTCTTGGTTTTTTATTGAATTGTCATTTTTTATTAATTTTAGTAAAGATAATTCATTTAAATCACAACATCCTGTCACACATTCAGGTGGACACGGTGATGAAGGAGTGCACCCAAATTGATTAATAAAACAATTAAAAAGAAATTCTGCAGACTCTTGAACACGCATCGATGCTGGTTTTAATTCTTTGAATGTTTTAAAAATTTCAGTTTTATTAAGATCTTTATTTGAATTGTTTTTAATACTATTATTTGATGTAGATAAATTAGGAATTTCAAAATTTATTGATTTTGATCCTGAAATTCCAAGTTCAATGACTTCTAACAATGTATTAATACAAGTATCATCTTTTAACAAATAAGAGTGTTCTGAGAACCAAGTAGATAAACATTGAAAAGCAGCCACTAAAGTAGAATGCATGTCTTTTGAATGATGAGGAGGGGGTCTAGAACATTGATTTACAATAAAATTACAAATACAATTTGTTGCTTTTTTTATTTCATCTGTATTATTATTATTTAAATGAATTCTTGCTAACTGAGATAAAACCTCTAGTGCTGCTAAACTGACTTGTGTATCATTTTTTTTTTGAGTCATTAAAAGATGGCATGTTGAATTTAAAATGACAGTGTATAAGCTATAAGAATCATCTAATGGAAAAAGAAATTTGAGGCCTATTTCTTTAAAAATAAATAACTTACCTGAACAACTATTTAAACTATTATTGGTTGGATTTTTGCTATTAATATTTTTAGAATCATTAAAAACTTCTTCACAGTCAAATGCAATAGTATCTTCAAGTAAAATTATTAAGCCTCCTAATATCATTTGTAAATTCAAAGAATCTTTTTCTGAATGCAAGGCATTCAACATTAAACTAACAAGATTAGGTTTCAGAGAACGAAATAAAATGCAAGATTGAGAGTCAGTTAAACAATCTATTGAAAAAAAAATTTAGTGTTTTGTTTATTTTTATCTTTTAAATTTACCTTTAATTGGAAGCTCATTAAAATGTAAAGGATAACTTAATAAAGAAAGCATTATTTTGATGCAAGCTCTTCTAAGATCAATTATATTCGTGAAAAAGAATCTTTAAAAAAAAAATGAGTTAATTACATCAATTAAAAATTTTAATTACTTACTTTGATTTAGGTTGTTCTTTCTCAAAAATAAAAATTTCAAATGCTTTTAAAAAATCTGGTATTAAAATATCAATTCCACTTAAGTTTAATTTAAATAATTGTGTACCATTAATCAAAATGCTAGATAAGACTTGACTACGAAAAGGTTCTTTTTTTGATAAACCTAATTTTAATGCTTCAAAAAATCTAGCGTAATAAATTGGCGAAATTTCTTCATCAGTTTGCTTAGATGAAAAAAGTCTACATAAAATTCCTATGGCTTCTGCAATTCCTGCTTCAAAATTTTCTGGTAATAAAGCTAAAGGAATTTCTAGACTAACTCGTTCATTTGAATTTCTTCTATTCCAGTTAGGATCACTAGAAGAATAATTTTGATTACCTAAAGAACTGAAAGAAGATGTACTACCAGAATTTTCAATTTCTTGATTCATATATTCATCTGTTTGATTATTATTGTTTAAAAGAGCTGCGTTAAAAAGCCATTTACCAAAAATTTTTAAAATAGAGTTAACTTTGGGACGATACGGAGAATACTTTATTTGTTTCATTGTACAATTATTAATTGAAAATGGAACAGAAACTAAATTTTGTGAATTATTTGGTAAATTATTAACAGGATGAGAAACGTTTGATGAATTTTTATTAACAGCTTGAAGACCACCTAAAATTGTATGTTTGCTAATATTTTTTGTCTTTCTTGAATTTGGTGGTGTTATTACATTAGTTTTTTCATTAGCTAAATTTATTGCTGAATTACTTGAAATATTGTTTCCATCAATAACATTCATACTTTTATTTGATTCATTTGAATTTTCATTTACAATAAAATTTATACCTAAAAAAGTATCTACTAATTGAGCTATTCCTTTCATAGCTTTGTAAAAATTTTGAGGTAATAAATCTAAACATGGATGTTGTCTTGGATCTACAACACATTCTGTTGCAAAATTAGCAAATTTTTTAGTTTTACTTATAATTTCAGGAGAACTTAAATCTACAGGATTGTTAATTATTAACAAAAATCTATACCATGACTGACTGACAAGAGAATAGTCCATTTCTTGTATTAAATTATTAATATAACTAGAAAACGAATTTAAACTAATTTGTTGATTAAGCTGAATTTCGGTATCTGAATTTTTTATTTGGCTTTCTTGTTGAATACCTGAATAAATGGTTTGATTATTAATTTGTACTAATCTCTGTGTGAAAATTAAACAAACAGTCGACCATTGTTCGATAACTTGTGGTCGATGCCGCCATGTTGACAACAAATGTTGTAAAGTTTTCCAATAATTAGGTGTAGGAAAACATTTTTTACATGCCATTATCCAGATTTCAAATAATACAGTTATAACTCTTTCACATAAATGTGTTCCGATATCTTCTCTTTCTCCTGGTTGTGCTAATAATACATCATTAATTGCTAATAAAAACAATAATAAATTATCCCAAGTATCTCCATCCATTAAATTAGTTTCATCTTGCGTTATCGTAGAAATAGTTCTTAAAATTCTATGACATAATAATGCTTGTTTTGATATAATATCAGTCATATTTAATTCAATGCTACTTGAAATATTATGTAAAGTATAAACGCTACTAATTCTAGGCACAAAAATATTATACAAGTGTTGAAGTATTCTTTTAAAATAATGATTTGGATCATCTCTTATGGGATAAGGTATTAATTTTGTTTGAGATTTTGTTGATATTAAAGAATACATCCATTCGCAATAAATATGAACACAATCTCTTACTGTTTCATAATGTTCTGTTGTACTAATAGGTAATCCTAAACCATAACAGATAACTTCCATTACCCATTGAACATCACGATCTGTTTTCAAATAATAAGTATAATCATTCAAATCACTTGGATTTGTTATCAAATTTTTTGAATTTTGTGAACACAATTCATCTTTATTTAACTCATTCTCATCTTTAAATTGTTCATTTAATGTTGTTAAATTAGAGGTAGCAGCTTGTAAATTATTATTATTTATAAAAGTTGAATTTAAATTATTTGATGAACCAATATTTGTTATGAACTGATTATTATTATTTAAACTTATAGCTAATGGTTTTACTACTTCATTCACTACATTTTGGCCATTTATACTTGGTAATTTATGTACAACACTCCATCTATTTTCTTCAAATAATTGATTAACATTTATTACTTGCCAATCGTTATACATTTTTATACATTAGATTTATTGTTTTAATATTCATTAAGTTCTATAATTTATTTTGATAATCAAAAATTTAAATTAACAAAAAAATTTAAAAACACTTGTTTTAGAAAAAAGAAATTTTCTTCAAAAACTATTTAAGTAGAGAATTTAAATTAAATTTAAGAAAATTTTTTTTTCTTCATCATAATTATTAAATTTTTTTTTGTCTAAAACATAAAGTCTTGACCTATCTTAACGAAAAGAAAATTTTAATTCAACTAGTTCACCATTAAAAAAGAAAAAAAACCTGAAATTTAAGAATAAAAATTTTCTGTTTATACAAAGCACAACACAAGTATGTTGATTTCAGGTAAAAAAAATGATGATGATTCCACTTAGTTTAACAGCGCACTTTTTTTTTCTTTTTTTTTTTAGATTTAGCTTACTTTATTTTGATTTAATTTTCTTAAAAATAATTTCATTAAATAATTACTTAAAATAAATCCACCTTTTTTTATCTCATATAAAGTAACAATTAAAGAATTTTCAATTGGAAACTAATTAAATACCTTTATATATATGAACTAGATGTTTATCAAGAACTTTATGAAAATTCTTCAAATATTAATAATTTATAAATTTTTTTATATTTAAATTTAATTAAAACATAGAAAAATTAAACTGTTTGACATAAAAGGCGTTTCTTTTAATTTTTGTTTTTTAAATTTTGTGTGTAAACAAACATTTATTAAAAAAAGCGCTTCTGGTTTTTTAATAAACTGTCATGCGCAAATTTTTAGTAAAACTTTTAAAAACTGAAAATATATTTCTTTTTAATGATTTTACATTTATAAACAGTAAACTAACATTTGTTGCCGCGGTCTTCAAACAAATCAATTAATTAACGATAATTCAATTTGAATAAAACTTTAATTGGAATAATAAAATTATTTTAGAACTTTATGAACACCTCAAAAATAAAAAAATACGATAATAAGCAAGAAGTAGAAGAAATTCATAAACTCATGTTCAAAATGCTTGATGTTAAAATTGAAAATAATCAATTGAATGAGCTAATTTTTTTATGAAATTTAATTTTTAAATTACAAAAGTATTTACAAGTTTGTATTTATACTATTTTCAGTTTACATTAATCTTTTTTAACATGTCTTAATTCATAAATTAAAAAGTTTATTAAATTTTTTTCAAGCTTTATGATTGAATAACATAGAACCAAAATACTGATTATTCCAATAAAAACATAAATTATAGAATTTTTTAAATCAAAACAACAAAAATATGGCTGAAATAAATTAGAAGATTAATAGTTATTGTTAAACTATTTTTAAACTTACTTTTAAAAAATATAAAATTAAAAATGAAACAACATAACCATAAAACAACGTCTTACTAGGAAGATAATTCTTAAAAGAATTATTTGGGAAACTGTTCTTTATCAAGTTATAGCTAAAAGAAAAATTAGTGTTTTGATTATTATTGACAAACTTTTAACTCACCTAAATATTATTCTTCCGATCATTTGAATACAAACTGATAGGACAAAACCTGGTAAACCTATTAATTTAACTAAAGAATAACTACAAAATAAGAACAAAATAGATAAAAATATCATAACATAATTAAACTGATTTAATTGATTATTGTTCATGCTTGCAAATGTGAATGTTTCAGTAATACCATTAATTGCAATTATTGCAATATAAAAACATTGACATTTCATTAACAAGATAGCATTTTCAGTACAAAATTTCAATCCACCATAAATTAATAAAACTAAATGAGAATAATTGAAACCAAATACTATTATTGTCAAACCGAATATTAGCATAAGTTTTAAAATATTCTTTAAAACTTTATCTGTTATTTCAAAGTTTTCTTTATCTTGCTTTTCAATAGAAATATTTCGATTCAGTAATTGAGCAAAAATTAAATAAACACTTTCTTCGATTGGTGCAAAAATAAATCTTGCTGCAATAGAACTTAAATTATTAATCGCATGATAAATTCCTTGATCTTCAAAGTTTATTAAATTAAAAAATGTCATAACGAAACGTTCTCCTTCTGTTAAAAACTGTTTTAACACTGTTTGTTTCATAAATGCCCAAATAATTACAAGTAGTTTAAAAGTTTCTACATTCTAAGAAAAAAGTTTGAAAAACAATTTGTTAACTAAAGAAAATTTGAAACTTACATTTTTCAATGTTGGTACAAAAGATATTTTTTTATCTTCATTTTTTTGTATAAGAAAATAAACAACTAAATATGAGATCATGTAAATTATTGATGATAAAATGCTAATGAAGGAGAATTTAAACAAAATATTTTTTGAATTATTATCATTTAAAACAACTATCAACAAACTAAATGTTTTGAAAATTTGAACTAAACCTTCAATAAATATTCTTGATTTAACAAAATTATTCAAGTGGCCATAAATATAAATAGGTTCTACAATAAGCTCAATAAAAACTGATATTATGATCATATAAACAGCATAATTATATTCTGTTATTAAATGTTCATCAGGTAAGTTTATTACTCTAGTCCAAATATAGCTTAGAATAAATCCTATGATTACTGAAACTGGTATACTTAAAAAATTTTTAATTAAAAATTCCCAAATTTGACAAAAAAAAACTTACTTTAACCAAATACAATTAACAGATGCATTCCAATTATATAATTTTGCTTCACTTGTACAAGCTCTTCTTGTTGCTTCTCTACTTAAAAGTTGACATGTAGTATATAATAACATTAACCTAACATTGATTAAACCAAAAAGGTCTTTTTCTAAGTTTCTTAAAATAATTGCGTTCGTGATAAAAGTAAAAAACCTTAAAAAAATCTAATGACTGAATTAGATCAAACTTATTAATATCATTTATGTTATAATTACTTGTAAAAATATATTTAGTTTTGCTAAGTTTGTAGCATTTACTAGAACTTCTTTGTTCTTCATGATAACTAATTTTATTAATAAAAACTCAATTATATCAAATTTAAATTAATTCTTTTTTTTCATTTTAGTTTGTTTACATAAAAACCCGCCACCTATTTGATGAAAAAATGTTTTTGATTTATTTATGTTTCACTAACTTAAGAATTATTAGCTTCATCTTTTTAGCCAGTTAATTTAACAGCTTTAGTGTTTTAATACGGCGGCTTATTAAAAAAATATCTTTAAATACCATTATCTTTATTAAAAAAGTTTTATAGTTATTCAGAAAGGATGATTTTAAATAAAAAATTGTAACTGATTTTTAAAAAATTTAAAAAAAAGAAACCTATTTTTTAATACTTGAAAATACTACAATGGACCATTACAATTAGTTGGTATCTGTGTTTTTAAACAAACATAAAATGAATAAAAGATAACTTTAATGGATTTTTTAAGTGAAAGGTTTTTAGCTGATAATTTTATTGAGTATAAAGTCCACAACCAATAGTTATTATTTAATTTAAATATGACTTTTTCTAATTTAACAAAAAATAAAGAGTATTACAATAAAATTTAACATTGATCATCTAGGAAAATTGAGACAGGATTCTCAAATACAATATATTTGTCCTCTAAACTTTTTAAATAATACTAAAATCTGTAAAAACTCATGTATATTTTTTAATTTATTTAAGTTCAAACCATGATTGCGTAAAAGAATAGTTTAAAGTGTTATTTTCAAAAGACAAGAATTAATTTATTTTTCCATTATTCAATATTTTTGTTATATTGAGAAGGATTGAGAGAAAATGAATTAACTAAGTTTTATTGATACAAATTATTTATTAAATTAAATTTTTTTTAGTTTTAAAAAGTTAGATATAAAAAAATATAACTTTTCAACAGCAGGTTACGCTATCTACTGTCAAAAAGTTTCAAATGTTAAATCATTTAAACAGCTTGTTTTAATAAAAATTTTCAATTTTGTTAAAAATAAAAAAATCGGTTGTTTTTAATTTTACAAAATCTTAACTTTCATTTATTTTATAAAAGAAAATTGTCTTAAATTCAACAAAATTAAGTTAAAATTTAAAGGATTTTCAAATCAAGCGCGGAAACTATTTTTTCATTTGTTCACGTTTAAAATTATTTTTGAAAAAAATTGCGTTTGCTAATAATGGATGAATTTCAAGGACCTGTGAACTTGATTGATGAATTAGATAGTAAGTTTAAAGCTAATTTATATTCAAAAAATAATCTATTGATAATAAATAATTTAGAAAAACTTATGGTTTTACTTCGAGATGGCAAAACTTTAATTGGTATATTGAGAAGCATTGATCAATTTGGTTTGTATTTAGATTATTTTTCTTTCTATTGTTTTTAATTAAAATTTTTTAGCTAACTTAGTTTTACATCGAACAATTGAAAGAATTTATGTTGGTGATAAATATGGGGATATTTCAAGAGGTATTTTTTTAGTTAGAGGAGAAAATGTTGCTTTATGTGGTGTTATGGTGAGTTAAATTTGAAATAAAAAAAAATTCATTTAAGCATAATGAAATTTATTTTAGGATGAAAAAATGATTGAAAATAATAGATTTAGTTTAACAGAAGTTACAGTTGATGAAATTCTTGATTTACAACAAAAAGAATTAGAAAAAACAGCTGAAAAAAAGAAATTAAGACAACTAGCATTCAGTAAATATGGTTTATACAATGATAATTTAGATGATTAATACAACTTATATAAACAAGATTTGAATTTATATTATTTTTTAAAATTCATATTTGTAGATTTTTTCATATTTGTCCTCATAAAATTTAATTTTTTTTAGAAACAAGTCAAAGTAGTCTATTTTTGAAGTATTTAAATTTAGCGCTTCAAGTTTAAAAAAAAAAAAATTAAAAGTTCAATTTTTAAACCAGCGCGGTTTTTGCTACAGCCCCTTTTTTAATATAAAAAGTTCGTTGAATTCTATCTGAAAAAAACTAAAAAAAGTTATTCGTTTTAATGTAAATGATTTATTTGTGACTTTTATTTTAAATTTAATTATTTGTAAAATTGAATTAAGTCATGGATCATAAGCTTTGTCAAACAATTTATTTTGTTAAAATAACAGCAGAAGATAAAATTGGAGAAGATTTAAAAAAATACTTAAAGGTTTGTTTTTGTGTTTAAAAATTTTAAATGAGAAAAATTAATTTTTGTTTTAATCATTAAGCAATTAAAAATTAATTTAATTACTGGTAATGATCCTATTAGTTTTATCCATGAATTAAAAGATTCTAAAATTGATCTTAATCAACAAGTGTCAAGTGATTCCTTATCAGATTTAAAAAGTAATGAAGAAAATAAATTAGAAAAAAGTGAAAGTAAAAAGAATTTGAAAACACAAAATTTATTAAGCAAGACAATTTTTGTTTTTGAAGATTTTAATTCAGATACATTTAAACAAGTTCTTTTACATACAAAACAAATCTTAGGAATAACTTCATTAAAATTTTATTTAAATCAAAAAATTGTAAGTTTTTTTTTATTGGTTTAGCTTAATTTATTTTTTTTTTGTTTTTTTTTGAAGCCAATAACGATAAGCAATCGTCCTATTCATAATTTTTGTATGAAAAACCTGTATATTTGTTTTGCAAATTTAACTCAAAGAGACCTTGCTGTAAGTTTGAATATATAAGTTTTAAATTAACTTTTCATATAAAACTTTTAAAACTTAATTTTTTGCAGCAAAAATATTTGTCGTTATTACGTTTTATGGGAGGTTCAAGTAGAAAAGAATTAAATACGAATAAAATTACTCATCTAATATCAAATAAAAGCAGTGGAAATAAATATAGAGTAATTTAATCTTCTGAATATAATTAAACATAATTTACTTATTTTTTTTTTTTTTTTCTTAAGGTTGCAATTACATGTGGACTACCTGTAATGAATTTATCTTGGATTGATTATTCTTGGGAACATAGATTTGATGAAAATTTTAAAGCGAATGATCATCATGTAATCGAAAGTTTTAAACTACAACCATTTAGTTTATTATTTTTATCATTTGTTAATTTTAATGAATCTGATTTAAAAGAAATGAAAGAATTAACAATTAAAAATGGAGGAGAAGTCGTAAATTGGGATGATAAAAAATGTACACATATAATAATTGATTCTATTCCAGGAGATTGTGTTGAACTTTCAATTGATCATTCAGTTATTAATAAAAATGTTTATCTAGTATATAAAGAATGGTTTTGGGCGTCACTTGAAATTGCAGGAAGAGCAGATGAAAAAATAAGTAATCATGCTTATCCTGTTTCTTATACAAAAACAAATAAAAATCATAGCGTTTGTACATTATCAGATAGTCGCAATCTTAGTTTTGAAATTTTAAGCCCAACATTAGATTTTTCAACAGACTCAATAATAGGTAAAGATTTCTTAAAAGATGAACTTTATTTAAATAAAAACTTTTTATGTTTTCAGATTCTGGTTTTAATGAAAGTAAAATTGAATGTAAAAATGATGTTAAAAAATTAAATGAAACTATTAATTATCAAAACTTTTCTAAGAGAAGAAAAATTTGTATTGAATTATTACAAACAGAAAAAAGTTATTTAGAAATCCTAAGAATAATAATCAACATTTTTTATAAACCTCTTGAAGAGCCATTATCAAATAAATTTTTATTAGATGGAACTGAAAGAAAAATTATTTTTGGTAATTTACCTCCTATTCTTGAAATACACGAAGGAATTTATAGTGATTTAGAAAAAACAATGGAAAACTGGGATGAAAATTGTTCTATTGGAAATGTTTTTATTAAATATGTAAGTTAATTTTAAAAAACTTGTTTTTCTAAATTAAAAAAAAAATTTTTTTTAGTATTCAGCTTTATTAAAAGCATACCCATCTTTTGTTAATTTTTTTGAAAATACTAAAGAAACATTAATTAAATGTGATGAAAAATACCCAAGATTTCACGCTTTTTTAAAAAAATGTCAATCTAGACCAGAATGTAAACGTCAAAGTTTAACTGAATTATTAATAAGACCTGTTCAACGTCTACCAAGTATGATACTTTTATTAACAGATATTTTAAAAAATACAGACAAAAGTCTTATTGATAATAAACAACTTAAAATTGCAATCGAAAAAATTAAAGAAGTTTTAACGCATATAAATGAAGATAAACGAAAAACTGAAGGTCAAATTGCAATGTTTGATATAATAAATGACATAGAAGAATGTCCAGCATCACTATTATCTGCGAATCGGCATTTTCTTTGTAAAAGTGATGCTAAACTTATACTTAAAAATGAAAATAAAGCTTTACCTTTAAAAAGCTCTGTTTTGACTTTATTCTTATTTAACGATGTTTTAGAAATATGTAAAAAACGCTCAATTAAAAGATCTGATTCTTTAAACCAAAAAAATGGTAAAACAAGCAGTATTATGTCTAGTGGAATCATTTCTAGTGGAGGTTCTAAACAATCTGTGAAAAAATCTTATAAACACATTGATACTTTGCCTTTAGAAGTTATTAAGTTAATTTATCATTTTGCTTTACACGAAGGTATTTTTTTTTTGACTAAAATATAATTTGATCTTAATATTTTTATTTGATTTAGATCATCCAAACGCAATTACTATTGTTACGAATCCTATGTTATTTGGTACATCTCGGACTTATCGTACTTATCCATTTGTTTTAGAGGACAAAGAAGTAAAGCCAGAAGTTTTCCTTACTAAATTTTCACAACAAATTTTAAATGTAAATTACTTTTAATTGTTTTAACTTAACTTTAATTTTTTTTATTTTTAAACAGCCAAATATTATCATCAAAGGTGCATTAAATGAAATACTTGATATAGATTTTGAATATGCAGACCAATTAGCAGATAAACTAAATAAATCTAATTTTGGTTTTGCTCGGACAAAAGAAAAAATAACAAGAGCATTTTCTATGAAAAAACAATCTAGCGCTAATATAATGTTACCAAATTCAAGTCTATCTACTTCTTTATATACACCACCAAGACCTATTAAAAGTAATGTTTCACCTTCACCACGTAGATTAAGTAGGGCATTTTCTAGTTTTATGAATATTGGTTCTCCATTAAACATTTCTAGAAGGCAAATGTCTACAACTAGTCTTAATGTAAGTTATAAAAAAATTAAAATAAAATAAAAAACTAATTCAAATTTTTGTTCATAAAAGGAAATTAATGATAATTTAGATGGAACATTTAGCTGTCCAACAACACCAGCTCCTAGAAAAAAAAAATGTACTGTAGCTAATTAATTGGAAATATTGTTTTTATTAAAATTTATATTATTTAGTTTTTATTTTGATCTATTTTATACAGAGTATATATAGTATTTTATACAATTGATAAAAAGTAATTAAAAAATAAATCAACTTATTTTTTTAAATTATCAGTTAAAAATTGAAAATTTATTGAATTATTATTAGGCTTATAGTATTTTTGAAAAAAGAAAATTATTTTAGAAAAATTTTTTTTTCTAAATCTTTTTTCTCTTTTTAATTAAATTAATATCTTTTGTTATTTTTTAATTTGAAAACAATGTCTTTATCCTATGAAAATTAAATTTCAAGAACAAAATTAAATTATTTTACTAATTCAAAAAATAAGTTTTTAGTAAAAAAAATAAATATTCATTAGTTCTAATAATAAAAATTTTTATCATCATAATCAGTGAAATGGTAGTTCAATTTAGTTTTTATCTAATAGTTTGTTATTCATTAATTTCAAAACTATTTTCTCAAAATATAATTTATTCAAATTGATTTATATTAGTTTGAAAAATTTAGTCAAACAAAACACCTTTTCATTAAATTTTTTTACATCAGTTAAACTATTAAAAATAATTTATTAAACAAGTTTTTATCGTATAAACTTATTAAACATGTGAAAGTTGAAATGAATTTGTTTTTAAGACAATTTAAAATACTTTTGTGGAAATGTTGGCTTTTGAAAAAGCGGCATTACATCTCATCTTTCTTTGAATTTTTCTTACCCTTAATAGTGACCTTTTTTTCAATAATTAGTGTATTTAATTTTAATGATAATACTCAATATACTTTAAAACCTGAAAAAGATTTGCATAAACTAAGACCCTTCATTTATAAAGAACCAACTTATGATTTGAACAAGGATTTAATTAATTTGAGTACTAAAAATCCGTACTATTTAATAACACCTTATAATGAATGCGTCAATAGAATAATGAAAAAATTTGAAGAAGTATATTTTTCCAGAAATAAAGAACTTTTTAATTTTCGATACAAATATTTTGATGATGAAAAAGAGATAGATATTTTTTACAACACAATTAGATTAGAAACTGTAGTTGTTGGGTTGGTTTTTAATCAAAATTGTGAAGAATTTAAAGCTTTTTTGAATAAATTTTCTTGTAAAATTAAAACTTTAGATTCTAAATCATTCAATGTCGAAGATTTATATCATGAAAAAAACTCAGCTAGCCCAAATAAAATTGATCTTTATTTAGATAAAAATATGGAAGGCTTTATAAATACTCAAATTCTTATAAGCGAAGCTTATTTAAAGTCAGTAAACGAATTGCAAACAATCAAAACTAATTTTACGACTGAAAACTTACTTGCTTTTAAATATCCTTTTCCAATAATCCCCAAATCAATTTTTTTTGATTTAATTGTTTTCATGACTGATAGTTTAATTTATGGGTACATTATTTTTTTTACATTGATTGTTAAACGCTATGTAACAGAAAATCATACGAAAGTAAGAGAGATGTTTAAGTTGATAGGTTTAAATGATTGGGCATATTTTGGATCAACATTTGCACATTATTTTATTGAAGTTTTTTTACAATGTCTTATTTTAACATTTCTATTAACTTTTCGTTTCAATCAAGCCGTTTCTGTTTTTAATAATACTAGCCCTTTGGTTATTTTTCATCATTTTATTATGTTACACTACAAATTTGATTTTGATGGGTATCTTAATCGCTATAGCTTTAAAAAAGCCAATCATTGCAGTTTAGTTTCTTTATTAGTTTATGCATTAATGAAATCGGTTAGCTTTTATATTGACCCAGAATTAAATACATCATTAAATGAAAATTTCAATAAAAATTTACAACTATTATTTTGTTTATTACCTAATGTTTCATTGCATTTTATGATCAAAATATTGTCTAAAACTGAATTCTATGAATTAAATTGTAGTTTTTCAAACTTATTTGAAACGAATTTTGAGTTTGGCTATTTAAGTGTTGGTTTGATACTTATGATGAATTTATTAAGCATGATCATCTATTCTCTCTTATTTGGTACTTGGATGCTGTTTGGCCATGGCAATATGGAATTAACAAACCTTGGTATTTTCCATTGAATCCTATTTTAAAGTACTTCAAGCAACCAAATGAAAACTTTTATTCAAATGAGAAACTAGAAAACTTTAACTCAAAATACTTTGAAAAACAAGAGAATTCTCTCAATGTGGTCAAAATAAAAGTTGAAAATTTGTTCAAACAGTTTGGGTTTGGAAATAAAAAAAAAAATGCCGTCTCGAACATCAATTTAAATCTTTATGAGAACGAACTCACAGCTCTTTTAGGTCATAATGGAGCAGGTAAAACAACTCTTATGAACATGATCACAGGTCTATTTAAACCTTCTTCTGGAAAAATATTTATCAATAACTTTGACATTCAGACAAACCCAAAGAAAGCAAGAAACTTTTTATCTTTTTGTCCTCAGCATAACATTCTTTATGATGAGCTAACTGCAGAAGAACATTTATACATCTATGGTATTATTAAAGGCAATTCCACTATTGATGAACTGAAAACAGAAATTGACCAAGTTCTGAAACAACTGTTGTTAGATTCTAAAAGAAATGAGCAAACTCATAGTTTTTCTGGTGGAATGAAACGTAAATTGAATTTAGCTATAGCTTTAATAGGAAAAAGTAAAATTCTGATATTAGATGAGCCTACATCAGGTATGGATGTGCAATCACGAAGATTTGTATGGGATGTTCTATTGAAAGAAAAACGAAATAGAACTATTTTGTTGACTACTCATTTCATTGAAGAAGCTGATGTTTTAGGTGATAGAATCTTTATTAAGTCAAATGGTCAAGGTATTTCTTATGGTACACCTATATTTTTGAAAAAACTTTTTGGTTTAGGTTATCAATTGCGTATAGCTAAAGATCTTGAGTTCAACAAAATTGAAGAAACCAGAATGAATTTGAAAAACTTCATTGAAAAGTATTTCGAGAACTGTGAGATAATGAATGAAAACAGTGGAGAAATAATCTTTGCTTTGAATAATACAGAATCCAATGAAAATTCAAAGAATCAAAACTCAGTTTCAAAGTTCTTTGTTCAGTTTGAAAAGTTGAAAAATGATTTTCACATAAGTACGTTTGGTATAACTGTGACAACATTAGAAGATGTTTTTTTAAAAGTCTTGAACTTAAATCCTGATGAAAGTTTGAATAGTTATAAGAGCGAATTAAAAAGTTTGTCTGTTTATGACAGTGGTGTAAATTTAAATAGTTTATCTATCGAAAGTGATTCTACAGGGCCTTTTGTTGAATATAATTATTTCAATGAGAAGATAAGTAATAATTTTGAATTGACTTACCAACGTTTTAAAGGACTTATTTTCAAACGCTTACATCATTCGAAACGTTATTTTCCTATGATACTGTTTCAAGTTATTTTTCCAATCATTATTTTTTATCTGATACTTTATTTAGATTTGTATTTGAAACCTAGTTCAAAAGATGAAAAGTTTATTGTTTTAGATTCTAAAGAAAATTATGGAAGCTTTAACACCTTTTTTAAAAATAATAACAATGATTCAGAATTATTAGAGAGTTTCAAAAAAACTGCTTTGTCTGAATCTATCGGAATTACTAATTTAGATTGGTCAATAGATGTTAATGAATATTTTTTAGAAGAAACTAAAAAAATTTCCATCACTTCTTATATTAAAAATGAACTTTTTGGCTTAGCAGTTCAAGAAAGTTCTACCGGATTCACTTTAAACGTTTATTATAATAATGAAGCTTATCATTCTTTGCCTTTATCAATCAAACAAGCTTACCAAACTTTAACTAATTATGTAGATAAAGACAATGTTTTAAGTAATCATAAAACAACTTTAATCAATCAACCTTTCCCAAATGATTTTGGTCTTTATCTTAAAAAGTATTCAATTATTTTTTTAGCAGTTATGTGGAGTGTTTTAGTTTCTGTTAGTTTACCATTTTTAGCAGCTTCATATTCAATGTTTCCTATCCATGAATATATAACAAGATCAAAACTTTTACAAAAAATGTCAGGTGCAAACTCTTTTTTATATTGGTATACAACTTTTATTTATGATTTTTTAAGTCATTTAGTTGTTTGTTTTTTGATTATTTTTGTTTTTTATGTTAAAGACATAAATCTTATTTTCATTGGTTTCAACCAGTCAATATTAGGATTATTTTGTTTACTTTTGTTATTTGGAACAAGCTCTATGCAAGTTTCTTATATTTTTTCTCGTT